>CM036761.1:37082927-37322927 GCA_020796225.1 Arion vulgaris | reverse complement strand
TTCTATACTAAATATGCAGGAAATATACTTGTCTTAAGAAAAGTATTGATAGTAAATAGAAACATGTTTTGTAGTTAGAAAGTGTGTATGTACGTAACTGTCATCTCCTTTCTCCAACTAAAATATGACATAGGTCAATACAATTAAGAGATTTTCATGCAACTCCACACGGACATTCCATGTCATGTCTATTTAGATCCTCCGTGATTACCTTTTTATTTTAAAATTGGTTTTCAATCAGTGAAGTTTTTCACACACAATTTCTGGCTAAATAGGAAAAAACGTAACCTGATTTCATCCAAATAGTTTATCTTTTACCACTATAGCTAGCATACTGAGTTTACAAGCTGCAGTAATGTGTTGTAATCTGCAAGATAATCAATCCGGCTTTACCTTCAGACCGCATAGAAAAATGCATTGAGATATTACTAACACAGAAACCCTCAAAACGAGGTATATATGTCACCGAAATCTTCAGACGAAGCAATGAACGATACCAGCTGTTATTCTACCTTCCGTTTTGTTTACAACGTTGGCACAGGAAATATGTCTAGAAGTTAAATAGTTATACATGTTTTACTTAAGAAAAACAACAATGTATATCTCCCAAGTAATTTAAATATTAACTATATATTTGTATATCTAAGACTATAGAAAAGAATAATCAATATATATGTATGTGATCAGTTGAACTATATTGTTAAAGAAGACGATGATGATACGAATAAGAAAATTGAAGTATTTTGGACACATACAAAACTAGAAGGGTTGGAGAATGCCATTATGGAAGGAGGTATCATCACTGCAGAGAGAAGAGGAAGATCACGAAGATGGATACAAGATGTAACTGATGATTTGAGTATAAGAGCTACAGAAGCGGAGTGTCTGGCCTATATGAGAGAGAGAAATTCCTAAGAACTGTTAGGGCGATAAAGTTCTGCTCAGGACAAGCTATTGGATGATGATAATGAACTATATGGCTAGAAAACGTACATTAATATGAATATTAACTATATATTTATATCTAAAACTACAGAACAGAATATCACCATGTATCTGGTCATAGTTGAACTATTTGGTGCCCGTGTGGAGCAGGGGCCCGAAAGGGGATCAAAGAATAGTACCACTGCAACCTACAAGGCATGTCGTAAGAGGCGACTGATATATAGGACCTAGGAAGCTACCCTAGTAAATAAAAACATCGCAGAAATCGAATGTGCTGGCCTACTTGTAGGCACATAACTGGCATAACGTACAATCGCTCTTAGGCAAAGATCACATACAAATCACAGAGTTGTTAACAGGTGGTCGATATGGAGCGTTTAAAAGAAAATCATATAGCTCAGAAACGTAGATCACGAAAATACGGATGCAAAGAACATGGGAGTTGATGCTATTGCGGAGTGGAACTGATGACTTTAGATATGTAGTGTTACTATAGTGTGGAAATTATGACTGATTGATATGACCATCATCATTGCACTTCGGTGAGTAGCCATGTGTGATCCAATCTCTTTCTTACACAAGCAGATCTCAGCTACAGTGCACAAACTGCGTAGCACTGGCGATAGATTGATGTCATTTAGATGATGGTGAAACTATTTTGTAATTTTTGTATCTTACTGAAAGAATTTTGACTAAACAGCGGCTTTCCAGCCTGCTCTTCTTGATTTTGAACTATATCATGGGTTCTTTTACGAGTTCAACTTGAACACGGGACCGACGTTTTATCTTGTCTCCGATAGGACTAGGAAATCCATCTCCCCTACACTGAGATTAGAAATCTCTTGAAAAATATACAGATGGCTCTACGAGGAAGCGAACCGAGTACCTTTGGAACGAGATGTGAACACCTACCCTCTATAGAAAGAATAAGAAACAGCAGAATTTCAACAACATAACATGAAAATCCAATCAATGACCATTAACAATATATTTTATGACACTAACATAAACATGCCTAAAACAACAGCAGCTATCAACAACATTATTCATTTTCAACATGTTTTAAGGAGATATATATAAAATCAGCCAGTAAACATTGTCAGCATAAAGTGTGTCTATCATTATTTGTAATGCAATGAATGCACCGTTCTCTCATGGAAATGGACTAACGAATGAACTGTTGGGGCACTTCATGCAACTACCTTAACTCGTTGTGCTAGCTCATTTCATGTGTATTTTATGAAGTCCATATCATTTAGCTGATACTCAGCTGAAAACGATTGAGCACCTATAAGAGCGTCATATGTGCCCAGAAACATTAGTTTTAACTAGTTTTCCTGTTATGGTTGTGGTTTTTTCCTACTAATTCATCCTTGCTCCTTCCATTATTACTACTACTATTAAACCTTGAGAGCCGCTGTAGCGTAGTTGTTAGTGAACTCGCTTCTCAAGGCTGGTGGTCTGGGTTCAGCTCCCGCAATGCGCGTGGAATTTTTCCCGACCGCGACGGCTCTCAGGTCGACCCAGCCTCAACTGGGTATTAGACAGTAAAGGCGTGATGCTGACCACATCACCCATCGTGTGCCGACGGTGAATGAAAAATACAGCCTAACACTGTATTGACCTATATACCACGAGGTATGAAAGGGTTCCTTCCTTTTTTTTTTTACTATTAAACCTTGGTCCCAGTGGAAAATATAGATGCCACGATCGCTCTCTATAGAGCTCTATTCGTTTACTTCAGTTATACCTACGGGCACTCCAAATCGCTCTGAGCTCTTGGTCTCAGAATGGAAATACTAGCCAACACTCCCCAAATTGTACAGCATAAATGAACGACATAAAAGAAACAACAAAATCATACCAAAGGAATTATTTAAATAAAAAAAAAGGGAATTTGATGTCAACAGTAACATCCAATAGAAAATATTACAATCCTCAGTTTGATTTGTACAAACGTCAATTCTTTTGGCTCGCCCTGGCTATTGACGTATGAAATCAATATTCAGTTGTGATCATGTAACATTCCTTCCAGATAAAGCGTCAGAACTAACGTCAATATCAACTTTATCTAACAAAAATATCCAATATACTATAGAACAAACAGACATATAGAGCTGGGCCGGTGCAAAATATTTGCGTAATACGCTATAATTAGTTATTGAGATCATAATCTCCTGCGTCACAATCAATGTATTAGTCCTGTTTAACGCATGTTTCCTTGTTGGTTCTAATCATAGAACTGCATCATTTCAATCATTTTCTCAATTTGAAAATGTCCAATCTCTCTTTCACATTTATATAGTTAATGCTAGAGAGACACATAGGAACTATAGTCACGTGGAAATCAGATGACAAGACATCGTCACTGCTACTGAATTGATGCTTCCCAAGACCCTGCTCCAACTTTCCGTGGTGGCTCTTCAAACAGATTGCAATGCTGTTGACTGGCAAATCCGGTCGGGATCGAAGGGGAAGCTATTCTGAGGTAGTGGCGTAAGCGCTGTTACGCATGATATGAGATTGGATCGAACACCATACACAATCTCAACACCATACACAATCCCAGAATAATTGAGCCTACTCGATTTCCCTGGTAGGAGTATAGAGATCAATCAATAGCTGGCACATATTTTGTGGAACAGTGCCCGAAACACTCCCGGCAAGCGACCAACTACGTCTGCAGAGGAATGGCACTCAACCCAGATAGTATAACTGATCGGTTGTACCTAAACTGCATGTTCTTGTCAAATGGTATCAATAACTGATGTTTCCCCACTCTAACATAGAAAACAAAACAGAAAGCAAGCTCCTACCTCATCGGAACGATCAGTTTCGACCCACACGTAAACAACAAAACAGAAGGAAAGCTCCTAATTCCTGGGGAGACAAATACTTTTAGTGTCTCGAACTGAGATACGTGCAACCGATTGAACTGGTTCTGCCAGTATTGCTGAAACAGATGTATCTTCCCAGTGTCTAATGTTTCCTAGACCCTCACAGAGAAATAATACAGAGTGAAAACTAAGTTGCTGAGACGACTAAAATATGTCCCAAACAGGCTGAACTTGTTCATTATCTAAAACGGTTTAACCGCGTCATAACATTGGCACAATACCATCATGTTCTGTGGCTCATGATCATATACACATTTAAAGTGGCATGGTTGAGAAGTTGTTACTTTAGATAAAGCAAATACCAGTGCCAGCATAAACGGTTAGTGCCCGTAGTCAGTGCGGAGACTCACGGGTTAAGAAGGCGAGCTGGAATATCAAGCGTTGCAGGCGCTGACACACGGGGCTGTAGACACCTAACTATGGCACAACATATAACGAAGCAAATGTGATGTACATACAATATCAAGGAAATTATATGTCAACATGCACTCACAACAACCTCTGTAACACGCATGGCCCATCAACAAGACAGTATGCTTCCCACAATAAATGGGGCTAGGCTAGACAACAGAAAGATTTTCTCCGTCGTAAACCATTTAAAATGCACGAATATTTGTCATGAAACTTTGTCATGCGCCCATGCCCATGTTAACTATAACAACTTCAAGACTGTATGGATACCAGGGGTTATATGTCAAGATCGCTATGTCAGCCTGTTCCAATATGATCAGAACTATGAGGAGGAGGAGGAACCAGAGTGGAGAATGTGTTATGTAAGTTACCCAAAAAAAACTAGAAAACTAGAACAGAATCCATAGCACGTTTGACACGCCAGACGTTGATTTAAAAAAAGGGAATCATAAAGCTACATATGCTAGAAATGGCTTATTTATGTAAATATTTGAATAATGTAAAGTAACTGGCTTCAAATATAGGCATATAAAAGAATATCAACTAAATATAAATCAGTTTTAGAGGAGATCTCTCTCTCTCATACGTGTTTTTCGCAATTTGATGTTTCATGTTACACTAACAAGAAACATACACAGACGATGTCTACCACCGACCAGTAACAGATAAGAATAAGTTAACTCGAGCCATCACGGCAGGTAGTTAGACCTACAGAAAAAACACAAACAAGATATAAACGGATACCACAAGAGTCTGCGCTAACCATATGCAAAGGAAGTGGAGGAGAAACCGCAGTAACAATGGCACAACCGACGATGTTAATGAAAGTATCTTTGATACAAGATATATATATATAAACAACAAAACCAACGTTACGACCATTATGCCGTTATCTAGGTAAAACAGCAGAAGGGATAGTAAATAAACTGCATAAAGATGGATGTGCTTGCTAGTCGATCTGCTGATGACATTCCTTACTTTCTATTTTGGAATGACACTGTTGACTCGTTAAATGTCACTGATTTACTTGATGAACTGGCAGATAAATTGTTTGTCGAATGATACACAATGACAGGTGTCCATGTACCTGCATGATGAAATGTTTCAAGTGTGCTAGAAATAAAGCAGTATCTAAGCAGAGACCATCAAAGCGGATGATATATCAAGAGATTTACGACAAATTATTAGGCAGTCTGGATAATAGTTGTATATCTTTGTATGGTCATCATCATCAGGTGCCTGTCGGCTGGCGTAGGCGATTATGGATCTCCACAAAGCTCGGTCTTTGGTGTTTGCTATCAACTCAGATGTTGACGCTCTACCGTGCCATGAAGTCAGACTATCCAACATTTTCACTCCCCGTCTTCCTGTCTCGTACCCTCGGATTTTAGCGGTTGTCACAATGTGTTCTAAACCTTCCCTCCTCACTACATATGGAACCTTCTTGATAATGTCTATGTTCATGTTCCCTCTCTCATCATCATCATTCATCATTAATCCTCTCCGCTCCTCGTGGAGCATAGGGCCTCAACAGTTGTTCGCCACTCTTCTCGGTCTCTGGCTGTTCTTTTTATGTTCTCCCAGGTCAATTGAGCACTCTTCAGCTCCTCGGTAAGACCTCGTCTCCAAGTCTGCTTAGGGCGTCCTCTTTTTCGTTTCCCTGCGGGTTCCACTCGAGCACCTGTCTAGTGACACTCGACTGTGTCTTCCCCAAGGTATGGCCTATCCATCGCCATCTTCTCCTCTTGACCTGTGTTCCCTCTCTCGTCTCTCTCTCTCTCTCTCTCTATATATATATATATATATATATATATATATATATATATATATATAGCATTGGTCACTTTCTTAGGAGATAATATTGTATGTGTGTGCGTGCATGCGTACATACTTAATATTGCGTTATTTATTTTTATGTTCCATTTATGGTTTTCCACATTTCGTCACATATTTTCTTTTTATGACAGCTAGGATTACGAATCGAAAAGGCAATGTTAGTTTTCGTGCGCTAGTAAATATATGGAAATCAACAAAAAAATTACAACACCCTAGCTAAGGATATGTGTTTATTACTTAATTACTGAATAAACATGTTCAAATGCCAACTCAGTACTTATTTACTACTAGGAGCGATGGAACAACATCAACCAACAAAGATAAAGGTTTTCATAAATTGGTGTTTGCACAGAATAGCTGTTGAAATGGTATGAAAACTAAGTAGAAACTCATGACTTTTCTTCTGCCGTCAGATTTGTGATCGTGCTAGAACTTCAATCTTGTCAACAGGGCGATGTTCATTGTCGTTTCAGATTAGGAGTGGCTGCCCCATAGTTTCTACTACAGCTCTGCTGCACATATCTATCGTCTTGTGGTATTTTAGAGTGGCCAGCTCTGGAGCATGTGTTCGGGGGTCTGTATTATGCGCCGGATGCTGTACATAGATCATTTCCAGACCGTCTGGAGAGTCAAGAATGCATTTCGTGCCGTACTCGGATATTGTGCAGTTCCATTCTAATTTCATGCAAAGAGGTATTCGTTTCTGTTGATCTAGGATGGGTCTGCGGTCAATGGAAGCTACCTTGGCTAACACCTGTCGGTCCGATCCTGTGAAGATTGAGTGCATGTAATAGCTCCACAACGTCTGCTCTAAAATTGAAGATCTTCCCAGTTGGAAAGGCTCTGCGTAGGACAATCTCTTTTTTAAATAAATCTTATAAAAACGACACCGCCCCTATTCTTAACTACCCCATCTGCAGATTCATCTGTATATGCATGTACCCGTTCCTTGGAGATGTATTTTTCTTCTCCAGAGTCAATGCTTTCTATTGTGTCTGCTGGTTCCTTTATTTCAGATAACTCTGTGACAATATGCTTTTCATACCTGTAGCTAAGCTCCTCGTAGTCTATTAGAACTTACATTTATGTTGATTTGTTAGTGGGAGATTTTATGGTGTTGATGGTCAAAAATAAAACATGCTAACGTCGAAGTGAACATGTAGTAGATTAAGACGACCAGCAAATAGAATAGCATTGCCGGAGAGTATTATACGAGCTGAAAGCAACAATAAAAGAGAAACAGATGAAAACCCAAACAAATAACTTAAGAGCTGGAAAGAGATAATGTGTTGAATAGAAAGAGTTTGAAATGACATTTAGCCATCATATCCGAGTAAGTCACGAAGCGTATTCATGACCCTCCAGACGGTCTGGAAATGATCTCAATACAGCAAGATATAAACTTCCTACATAAACTAATGTCCACGTAGAAACATAATCTTCTTCACATTTCAACTCCCAACGGAGCACAGGTCTTCAACAAATTTCTTCCAGCTCTTCCTCTCTCTTGCCATTCCTTCCAAGTTTTACCTATCCTTTTAATATCAGCCTCCAGCTCTCTTCTCCAGGTCTGTCTAGGTCTTCCCTACCACTCTTTCCCTGCGGGTTCCAAAACAGTACATGTCTAGCAATGCTTCCGGTCGGTCTTCACAATGTATGTAAGCACCATAATCCAGAACACATACCCCAGGATTGTCAACTCTAAAATAGTGCATGTTTGTTACGAGCATTTGCTTTAAACGAAGCTGAAATGATTGTATTATTGTGTTAAATTCAGGTGAAATAAGTGATTTAACTGTTGTTTAAACTCGTAATTTTAACAAATGGAATCACTGTCTAATGTATGTTTCAACAATTGACAATTGTAGAACAACCCGACAGTGCGACAAAATGATTTCATCGACTAGAAAATTAGACAGACGAGATGGCATCGTGCAAACAGTCACCGAAGCTTCTGTGTCTATGTGCTATGCAGTTAAAAGGGAAATGTGTAACTAGAGGAGAGGGGGCGTGACCGATGAGTTTAAGAGACATATATTGATTCTATCCGTGTTCTCAGCTTAATTATATGAATGAATACTTTGTTGTTGTGTTTAAGCTGGCTTCCAGGATGTCATCTATAGTGTACATATTTTGACTGTCACGTCTATACAATGACATCATCATATATATACTATCAACAGCTGACGATGTGTATCATACATATATGTTGTCAAACATCTAACAGGCACGTATAAATTAAAAGTAGTACATTGTAGTATGTGTTTATGAGACTGTAAGAAGACAGAAAAGATATTCAATGGAAATTGTACAGCTTAAAAAAGTCTCAATTATTATCGTATTTAGTATTTGCGTCAACATGGCATATTCGATTATCTACCTTGATACCGTCTGTTAGCAATCCCCTACCAGTATGATTGCTGCTGGCGAATAATACTTTAATTACTGTGTATGTTGTGTGTTTGTATGCAATTCCCCTACCAGTATAATTGCTGCTAGCGAATAATACTTTAATTACTGTGTATGTTATGTGTTTGTATGCAACATGCAAGGTTGTGTGAGTCTGCCTTGCAAATCATTGCTATAATTGAAGCCAAACAGATGAATGCAGCCCAAGCATAAAGAACTTTAAACGTAGTTCTACTCAGTATATTCTTGACAGGACAAGTCAAATATAACCTTAGCTCGAGATGTTGGCCCGAGGGTGGTTACCATATCTGTACATGTCACGGAGTATCCGGTCTTGTCTAGTGACTGGCCTTGTAAAACAGACCACAGTTCTCGGAAAGTGCACACGAACAACGATCCTTGTAGCTGCTGAATAAACAACAACTCATACAAACACTACCGACAAACGCCACCCTCGTCCTCGAAAACTAGCCCGTTGGAAAGGAGAAAAACAAAAAGGGAAACACAAAATGTGGATTGAGTGTGTGGTTGTAAATATTCTGAGGACATATTGTCATCATAAAGATCCAGAACAATTTTTTTTTTTAAACTATGAGTGCATGATTACAAGCACGCATTATGTTCTCTTTCTCATTTCACATGAATAAAACAATTCAATAATACGAACAACACACTCTATATATCCAAACATCTTGTTCCGGCGTCAGAATGGTATATTTTTTTAAACAAATAAAGCAGTGGTGAGCATAAGGATGTTTGTATCTTTTTCCGAAACGGATCGGACATTAAGAGGCGAGCAGTAAATGAGATGACAGGAGTCAGGATCAGCTAACCAAAGCTAACCCCGACCCTATTTCACCTAATAGTGACCACAGTAACACGATGATCACTGCAGTCTGGCTAAGAGAGAAGGGATTGAACAAGTAAGGCTGGCAAGTTCCCAAACTAACGTGCTACGAACGGATGTGTCGGACAGATAATCGCAATACGTTATGATACAATGTGACAAATGTCCTGTTCGGGTGGTATGAAGAGTCAAGAGCTGGTTCTGAAATGGTAATAAGTCGGAACACAACAATAAATACATATGATTACGTTGGCCGTATACAAAGTACGAATATGATCGATCATTTCTGTGTGTCCATTGGTGTAATAACATTTCAACTCAGTGCCCTTGACAGTTCAGATAACGAGGTGCCATTTAGTTCACCGCTAAACAAGTTGAAGATAGGTTCTAATGATTTCATTGTAGTGAGTACTGATAAAATGACAGCTGAAAGTCTGGTAAAAAGATTGTACAATAAATGAGGAAAAGATAGCGCTTGTATGGCTGCTATTATCGGTGCCATTTCTCAACAAGCTATGTGGAGAGTACAGCATCAGACTTACAACTGTTTTCTGTGCAAACTTATTACAAGTTGACATCTGAAAGTGTGCGGTGAAAAAAGATATTTCAATCACAAATATAGATAATTAATAAACTAACAAAAATATAAGCTGCAAAGTGGGGAAAAACATCTAAAGGCACAAAAATCTAGCAGCGCGCTTATCTGCCGGCTCCATCATCTTTATTTGAGAATATGGTCATTAAAGGCAGGGTTTGAGTATCATATCAAGTGCTTCTGTGTGTTAAATCTGACAGGTTGTAAAAGAAAACTTGTCACGTTCGGGATACGCAAAGAGTTTGTTCTAGATAACTACTATCTCAACAGGAAAGATTACTCACGCGTTTTAGCGAATTTCGATATCAAATATTTGGTAATGATTATATTTCTTGTTAAGATTTACTTCCCCTTAAACGCCGGTTTCTTATGGAAGTGAAGAATAAATAAACACACGTGTAGCTCGCTCTTTGAGGGAAATTAGATACGAGACAATAAGTGTACACAACTTCGATCCATTGTTCAAATAATGACAATGTTTGACTCAGTTACATTGTTATAGTTGCTGAAACTAATACATGAAAAGTGCTCTGGATATGTATTCGTACTATTATGCACTTCTTTCTTCTTCCAACGCTCCATATCGATAACTTGTTAACCACTATGTGTGATTTGTATGTCATCTGAACGTAAGAGCGATTGTACGTTGTGCTACTTGTGCGCATACGATTAGTCCAGCACATCCGATTTCTGTGATGCTTGTTTATTTACTAGGGTAGCTTCCCTAGGTCCTACATCAGTCGACTCTTACGATATGCCTTGTAGGTCGCAGCGGTACTATTCTTTACTTATCTTGTGGGCCCCAGCACCAAACGGGCGACTGTTATGTACAAAACACAAGGATGCTGGATATCATCAACTGTCCAGAAGGGACCAGACTGTCATGCTTCGCCTCTGGAAGGGTTACAACAGAATGAGATACCACCTGTACACTAGATTCAAGATAGGCACCAACGGCATGTGCCCCTGTTGCGTGTGTGACGACAGAGCATGTTCTACAGAACTGCCCCCAGTATGCAAACCTGAGAAGAAAGAGGTGGCCCACTTACAAAAGCGCCCAAAACAAACTATATGGCGTGGCTGACAATCTCAGACAGACGGTGGTCTTTATTAGAGAATCCGAAATCCCAATCTAGTGAGAACGCAGAAGAAGAGAAGAATACTGTTATGTACAGTGCTCTATTCATACTGTACTTCTTAAAAGTAATAGGCATCCCATATAAGCATCTTTGTTATATATTATGTGTTTTCTATCTCTCTCTGTGTGTGTCAATCGGCGTCGTTTATAGTGCATGTCTATATCTGATAGACAAAGGTCGTGGTGAGTCAGGGACTAGACTATAGACAGAATTATAGTATTCAGCGGTTAAGTTACTAGACAGTTTACATTTTGTAGCAAGGTACGGTCGCTACTAGCACGTGCAGATCAGCGCCAACCGCCATTAGTTACAGAACTCGATGAAAAATTATAACAGAAGCACCTATGATTTATTTGCTCTTCATTCTTCATTCCGTCTAGCCGGAACAATTCATAAAATCCGCAGCAATCCTTGACCTCTGGGTAAGTGTGAAGTCAAGAGTATAGTCACATCTATGATATATGAAAAATGAAACCAATGTGTAAACTGCGCATGCTAAAGATCTATTGACAGATATATATATATATATATATTAAAGCAAGCTGTGTGCCTTTATCTAGACAAAATGTGAGGCGTTAAAAGATAACATTGAATTCCAATAAAAAATTTCCACCGTAAAACAACCGACAGAAGAAAAAACCCCGAATTTTAAAAAAGTGCACGACGAAATCGAATGTGGCGTTTTAAAAAATGCACAGATAATGCAGTTTTGCTGTAAACATAGTACGATTTTTAATTAATTAAATCATACGAAAACCACGAAGTAGTTATGGGAGAGCCAACCGAGAATAAATGCATTGTCGGGAGTTTTCTGCGAGAGACTGACTTTAAGTGGCTTCCACGCACATTTCTTTCTCCTTCTCTGCTGGTTCCATGTAAGTGTCTAACTACACAAGCTTCTCTGCTTCATATTTTATCCTTTGTATGGCCTATTTCGTCTTTACAGGCGGTCAATTGGAAAGTGTTTTACTGTGACAACCTCTCTGAGTCTTCGCTTTTCTGTTTTTCAGCTCATACATAAGTCTCTTCTCAAAAGACTCTGCGCCTTGCGCAATATCGCTTTCCATGCAACTCTATCATCAGCTAGTTTTTCCCATGTGCTGGGACCTATAGAAAAGTTCTTCATTGAGGCCTTGCAGGCATCTTTACATCTGAGAAGTGGTCTGCCCTGGTGCCTCTTCCCATTTATAAACTCTTTTATCACTAGCATTTCATACTGGAGGTGTGTTGTTTTTTTTGGACAACCCATTTTAAAAGAGCAGGAAACGTATTCGAACTACACACATAAAGTGCCCCGCAATAAATATGTAATTTCGTTAATTTCTTATTATTTATTACTGTGCTTGACTTCATTCTCCACTTTCATCCTCAATACAATTCTAAATCATATTATTCAATATCTGTTACTTCATTTTTTTTTTATTTTAACACGTTCACCGAATAACACTATTCTAAGATAAGACGTAACCGAATTATATTTTAAGTATATTTTTTTTTCCATTAAGGTTTTTGTTTGTCTCTGTAATGCTGATAATCTTTGTTTGTTTGAAGTGTGGGTTTTTTTAATCAATATAACTCGGTTCGAATTCACACTTCCGTTCGACTTCTAAGACACATTTCACAAACACGACGGACGAGAATACTAGTTCAGTCCGACAAGTGTATCTATCACAAGTTGCTTCCCGCCAATTTCTCGTCTGATTCTACCGACACTATAGAAAAGCTAAACTACACTCTGTTTATAACTTTTTTTAAGGGTGGAAATGCCGCTTAAGTTACTCTCTTAAACTTTGGTCATACATGTCAATGGACCGTGTCGTGGCATGTGACCCGTTCTAGAGAAACTATCCCAGCCTACAATTAAACATTATTTAGACGGTATACTGAGGTAAATCGATCATGGAAGCTTAGTCTGTACTACTATAGAGTAGATTTGGGGGTCTCTGAGGCTACGCCGTTGCCTTGTGTTTCAAAGGTCGGGGGTTCGAATCCAGACCGCGCCGTTCTGTTCACAAGTGCATTTTTTTCAGAGACACCTAAGATTGTTGCCTTAGCTAAGGAGTTCGTTGTTTGTGCAATACTCTCGGCGGGTAGAGTGTCACTTCTGTGGAGAGGGATCGAGCTAGATGGTGTAAAACTTGGTGTAATGAAGTCACTTCTTCGGCTTTATGCCCTTTAAATATATATTTATTCTTCATTGTACTACTACAATGTATTGGCCTATAGTAGAACGGGCCACGACCCGTCATATAAAAAAGATGATTCCCGAAATATAGAAGAAGAAATGAATAATTCAAATATAATATATCATCGTATTAGCCGTTCAATGTAAGGTATTGCAACTGTCAAAGATATGTTGTATTCAGCAATATCGCCCGTGTGTTGCTGGGGCCTTCAATGGGAGCAAAGAATAGAAACAATGCGACCTACAATGCATGTCGTAAGGGACGACTGAGGTAGGGGCATAGGGAAGCTATTATAGTAAATAAAAAGCGTCGCAGAAACCGGATGTGCTTGCCTACTTGTAGGAGCTAACCGGCACAACGTATAATCGCTCTTAGGTTCAGATCGCATACAAATCACAAAGAGTGTTTAACAAGTGGTCGATATGGAGCGTTCAAACAACCTCTGAAGTCGGAGAAGGCCCGCCTGTGGGGACACTGACACAAATGGAAAGCAAGCCTTCACGCAAAAATCAGTCAGAAGCGCCATACCCAGGCGCCCTTACTACGTCTGAATTCATATCTGGCGAACGCAAGAAGAAGAAGAAGCATTAGAAGAAGAATTATTCAGCACTATGCACTGATGTCTGTATTTTTTGTCATGGCTGATTCGCGCTAGGATTTTGCCAAAAATGTCATCATCAGGACTAATGCTTACTTCAGCACCACTATTGTAAAGCTGGTTAAAACATTATAACGCATTCCCCAACCTACCATCACATACTTCTAAACCAGCTAGTTACTACACATAATCATACCTGGAGGTCTCCATCAATCCCTTGCATTAGATGGACTCCAGTCGCTTTATCACGATGATCATTCTTGTTTGACTTGAAATAAAATACTCCAGAAAACTCTCTAAAGTTCATTGTTGGTATATGTTAAATTGTTCAAACAATTAAGTATTTGGTTCCAAATGTTTGACACTCAAGTTTGTGAACTTGTACTTACACAACGCACAGACGCGTTACGAAAATAGAAACTTGCTCATACATCCTGTCTATGTTTTCATTTAACAATTTCTTTGTTTCTCTTAAGCGGTTCAATGTTTGTTTAAATATCAATCTGTCACTCATAAACTATTGTTAGATAAACATAATTTAATTAAACAAATAACTTAAAAAACAGAATACTGAACATTATTTCTTAGTTAACATCAGTCTTACTCGTAGGAACAAATGTGGGGGAATGAGAAGAGAAACAACACAAACACCTTGAGATATACTGATCACAAAGGATTGATATTATAGCCGACAAAATACCAAGTGAAGGTCACAGCTTGAATAAATAGTACAAAAGACGGACGTTAGGGTCATATCTAATATCTAAGAAACGTAGTCCTGATAGAAATATGGTGAACGGAACCACAGCCAGGCTCTAGCACAGGCCAGACAACTGGCCGGGTATTCCTGACCTAGATAAGAAAATGGATCTGGAAATTACAGATGTTTGATAGAACACTGCACGCTTTTTGCAATTTTACTCAATTCTGTGAGTCTATGGTTATTTATTGGTAAAAATATTCATAATATTGATATTCCTTATTGTTAAACTTAATTTGTTGCATAATATGACATCGAGTTAGCATTTTGTGTTGATTTTAAAATGAATTCGTCTATATGCACCAATACTGGAATGCGAGGTCAGGTGGTGTAGTCGGGGCCTGATTTCCCACAATTTTTACCTGAGCCCGAAGGCCCAGTAATTTATAGTTGGCTCTGACGGAACACTGATAAAACAAATAAAGTGATTAAGATATATAGATGATATGATAACGTCAGATGTGAGACGTAGAGCGCAGAGATGAGGAATAGATTAGACCAGGGATATGCACAATTTCTCAAATGCAACAAAATTGCAAATAAAGCGTGTCTATTGATGGAACAAATAAGTTCCTCAAACTGACACATAGAGTGAATCTTGGACAACACACAAACAGACAAGAAAAATAAGACGGCCACGGAGATGTATTACAGACGAATATTAATAATCCCATGGATTGCTTTAAAAAAAAGACTAATAAAGGTGTGCCAAAAAAGGCTAATGACAAAAGAAATCGTCTGGCAAATATTATGAGGGTCAACTTGCTTATAGTCCACGTTTCACCCTATACAATAACGATGAGTATATGTAGCAATTGATAAATCTTACCGTATTTGTTTGGATGTTAATACACTTTTCATTGTGTTAGAACAAGTTCTTGGCTATTCTTAATACTTTTTAACTTCCCTTTTTCAGGCATGCCGTAGTCTGTTATTGTATGTCACAAATATTCATCACTAAACGCCTGTTCCAGCATTTCTTTATTTACTAATATGTTTATGATTTGGTTCTCTTGTTTTGCGTATTACCGTTTATTTTATTTTTTCAGTATTAATATATAGGACCTATATTTTAATTCTGTTGCTTACTTGATCGATCTCTCGCGATCCCGCTTACTTGATCTAATAGTTATTACAGTTGTTTGCCCGTTGTCCGCTAATATCACTGTATCATCCCAATGAAAGATGAAAATCGTGGCATATCCTTTACATGACATCGCCATCAATCACAGTAAACGAGTTGATTTTCTAGTCACCACTTACATGTTCAGTAGTTTGTTATTTCTTTCTGAACAGCGGGGGTCTACTTTTACTTCATAAAATTCCACGCAAACAAATTTACTTCCAAACTGCCCGCAGCGGAGTTTGAAACAGGTGCTCTTGTGTTGTGATTGAGCTCACTACCGCTTAAGCTACAGATACCTACATCATCCGTCTATCTACAGATACCTACATCATCCGTCTATCTACAGATACCTACATCATCCGTCTATCTACAGATACCTACATCATCCGTCTATCTACAGATACCTACATCATCCGTCTATCTACAGATACCTACATTATCCATCTATCTACAGATACCTACATTATCCATCTATCTACAGATACCTACATTATCCATCTATCTACAGATACCTACATCATCCGTCTATCTACAGATACCTACATTATCCATCTATCTAAGATACCTCATCATCCGTCTCACAGATACCAATTATCCGTCTATCACAGAACTACTCACCGTCGAGTTACAGATAACAGATCATCTGTCTATCTCGATTACCTACTACCATCTACTACAGATACCTACATCATCCATCTATCTACAGATACCTACATTATCCATCTATCTACAGATACCTACATCATCCGTCTATCTTCAGTTATTTGATTATTCATTATTCGCGCTGGTATATATAAAACGGATAAACCAGACTGTAACAGGCTCCACATTGAAAGTCAGATGTAATGAATATCCAACATATTGTTGTCTCTTACTACGAAAGCACTGTCGCTGTTTCTGTATTTTGTAAAACTAAAGTACTTTGTTCTTACGTGTTTCACTACGCAAGCACTGCAGATATTACTAACGATATTCCAACAGCACATTTGTGACAACAAATTCAACAAGAAAGTATACACGAATGGGAGTCTAATGTGTAATACCGCCCATCAGCCTCCCAGCTCATCATGTTCACCTCATTAAATTAGATCGATGTGTCTCCCTAACGAGCACGTAATATTATTGAAATTAAAGCTAGCGCCATAAAAAGAACAGCATAATATTAAATATTATAACAACTTCTCCAATGTTTCTATTCTTGGAATAAATATCAGATTTCAATCTTGTCCAAATGTATGTTCTTCTAACTGTGTGTATCTTTCAGAATAAGTTAAATATATTTCAGGGATCTCTGTGGCATGGAAGTTGGGTGCTCGTCTCTAGTGACAAGGTACGGGTTCGTTCCTCGGTGAGCCATCTGGATATTTTCCAGAGATCCCTGATCCTAGTGTAGTGAGATCGTGTTCCTAGTCCTACCTAAGACGTACGATAAAACGTAGGTCCTGTGTTCAATTTGATCACGTAAAAGAACCATTGGCAGTTCAAAATCGAGTAAATCAGGCTGGAAAGCCGCTGCCGTAGCAAAATTCATTAGAAAAGATTTAAAATAAAATTTCTACATAAATATCTTCACCATCTTCAAAATTACATAGGGACCCTCGCCGGTGCTACGAAGTTCGTGCACTGCAGCTGAGATCTTCCTGTGTAAGAAAGAGATCGGAGCACACATGATCCCATCATGTTGTTACAACTATAATGTCAATATTTGGCTCTTCAGATTCTCATTGATTTCAAACTATTTGGTTCAAACTTCATGTGGTTACTGCGCATAAAGTTTGCATGGTTTTCACTTTTTTTTTTTTTTTAAACTGCTACATCAATCGTTATATATTGTGCAATCTTCCCGTAATCCTATATCCTCATGGCCGACCAACAATCTCGCAAAACTTACATTCTGTTGACTATCAAATGTACTATGTTAATTCATATGTTAACATATACTATGTTAATTCCTACGACGGATGGCAAAAGCTATCATGAATCTCCACAAACGTATGTTCTGTGTACTGACGATCAGTTGCCAGGTATCTTCTTATTCTTCTGCGTGCTCACTAGATTGGTATTTCGGATTCTCTAATAAAGGCGGCCGTCTGCCTCAGATTATCAGCCACGCCATACAGTTTGTCTTCTGCGTTCTCACTAGATTGGGATTTCGGATTCTCTAATAAAGGCAGCCGTCTGCCTCAGATTATCAGCCACGGGCATACAGTTTGTCTTGGACGATAGTTTAAGTGGGCCACCTCTTTCTTCAAGTCTGCATACTGGGGACAGTTCTGTAAGATATCATTCCTATGATTTCTGCTTCCCCGTTTGTGCCGACCTCTTCCGCAGTAAGTTTTGGCCACCCTCGTGATGATAGGTCTGGCATTCTTAATGCGTGGCTAAATCTCCGAGGCAGATTGGCGACCGCAGAATCCGTTATTCCATTCCTCATTGTGAGGGGTCGTTTCACCATGTTATGCGTCTTACGGCCTGGCGCATCCATTTTCTGCAAGCATTTGTTTCAGGTTAGCATTCCCTGCGGACACATGCATCCGATTTCAAGTTGGCAGGTATGTGTGTGTATGTATATATATATGTTCACTAATTTCCACTTTCGTCCTTCATTAGAAAGAGTAGCCGACCCAACCTCTGCTGGATGCAGATCCAGGCGCAGAACATATCTTGTAGACATGTGTTTCCAGCATATCTCTTCTTTTTTCTTAATCGAACGCTACATATCGATCACTTGTTAAACCACATTTTGATCTCGTCTAAGAGCGATTGTACGTTGTGCCAGTTATGCGCCTACAAGTGGCCAGCACATCCGATGTCTGCAACGCTTTTTATTTACGAGTAGCATCCTATGCTCCTACCACAGTTGACTCTTACTTGTAGGTCGTGGTGTTACTACTCTTGCTCCCTTGCGAACCCTAGCAACACACGGGCTCCAGCATATCTCACATTTCATTTAAACACTAACCCTGAGAGCAACTTCGGTCCTGCTACCTTATGAAATGATCATGTAAACGTTTGGTGGCCACTACACTAATGCAATTTGCATAACTAATTCTCAGACGCATAAAAAATATGCTACAATTATACAAATAATTGGCAGACTCATTATCAACCTCTGCTGCAGTTGGATAACTAAATCTCTGACCCACTAACAACACATCTACATAATAACTGCAACAGACAACTCCTCTTTACCTTTGATAATGTCATTTGTGTGGCTTTTAGTTTAGAAATCTTATTGAAAGGAAAATATGAGCTATGATATTTCATAAAATGCAGAATCCCATCAAAATTAATTAGTTTTCCAAGACATGTTCTCATGAACGTCAATACACATTATCCTAAACGCCGTGCAAAACACATTAACGTACAACGTAACAAATCCATTGTTTTCTTAATTAATTGTATACTGAACAAACTATACACATTCAAACTATATACAATAAAACAAATCTGCATAAAAATAAGACTAGTTTTTTTTAATGTTATGTTTGTTTGTTTTTACTTATTTTGTATTCTAAATAAATCAACTCAGAAATACTATCCATTATCGAACTCATAAATACTGATTTCAGAAATACTAATATCAACTAAGAAATACTATCCTTTATCAAACTCATAAATACTAATATCAACTCATAAATACTATCCTTTATCAAACTCATAAATACTGATCCTCAACTCAGAAATACTAATATCAACTCAGAAAGACTATCCTTTATCAAACTCAGAAATACTGATATCAACTCTGAAATACTATACTTTTAACAAATTCAGAAATACTAATATAAACTCAGAAATACTGTCCTTTATCAACCTCATAAATACTGATCTCCTCAAAAATACTAATATCAACTCAGAAATACTATACTTTATCAAACTCATAAATACTGATCTCAACTCAGAAATACTATCCTTTATCGAACTCAGAAATATCAACTCAGAAATACTAATGTCAACTCAGAAATACTAATATCAACTCAGAAATACTAATATCAACTCCGAAATAATATCTCTTACCGAACTTAAAAATACTACTTTCAACTCAGAAATACTATCTTTTATCGAACTCACATAAATACTATTATGTATCGAACTCAGAAATGGCCCTTTATCGAACTCATAGATATGAATAGTATGATATTCAGAAATACTATTCTTTATCAAACTGAAAAATACTAATATGAATATTACTATTAGCTTGCAATGACTTCGTACCATGTACTAGAATGTGTTGATCTGTCAAATATCAAGTACTTAAAAACGAATACAAGTCGGTATAATTTATCGGTTAAATTATTCCTCTCACTATACAAGAGTTTGTCGGTTCTGACTTTCAACACAAACAGCAAAGTGTAAATATAGTAGAAAATCACATCCGAGTATGAATAATAATAAAGCAGGTGACTGACTATGACAAATTGAGATTTCCATGTAAAGAAAGTCGTTGGTCATTGCCCAGTGACTGTACTATTTGAAGGACAGTCGAGTCATTCATTCACACATCCTGTTTCTATAATGTAGGTGTCAAATCGTAGGAGGCATGGTCCGGAACGGTGCTGTGGGTTTTTTATAACCACGAATTCAGACACAATTACATGTCACTAAGCTACAGTGTTAATGGCATATCGAACAGTGTCATAATGACAATTCGAATCTACAGTTACATATTGGTTGTGTGGTGGCGTCTGTGGCCTAGGGGTTAGTGACTCGGTCCATTAACCTCGACGTTCTGAGTTCGAATCTCGCTGCGGACAATTTGGTTGCAAATTGTTTCGCGTGGATTTTAACAAAGGACGATGGCACCACCCGTTCAGAAAGCAATGGCAAACTACTGATCGTAATAATGCCTAGAAAAGTCACAAGCAGCGTTACAAAGCTGGGGTTGATTCGCAAAATCCTGTAAAGGATATGCAATTAACTTTTAAGTAAGTTACATATTATTTCATATATCAATTTCGTCACTAATTCTCATGGTTTTACTGATATAAATGGTCTGCCCTTTCTAAATTTGATTTTTTTTCTGTTACAAACAAGGTCACTGACATTGCTTAGTGGTAAGAGAACCGGTATCTCTGTGGATAGGTATCGTAGGCAGCTACGACCAGCCGATTCAATGAATATGTTACTGATGTGATAAGTTACATAAATAAATATAGGAACCAAGGAGGAAGCTACATAGAGCGTGGATGTCTTCAACACTTTCATCACAGGATGGCTTGAAATGGACTAAGCATCAATCTGTTCGCACTGACAGCCATGTCAGTAATAGTGTCATATAACCGCCTTTTGATGTATAATAAGTTTCATGTACGTGTCATTTCAACGGTTTAGGTCAGTTCAACATTATGACAAGCTAGCTAACGGGTCAAATTAAAGAGATATGTACAACATTGTGGACAGTGAGTCTCGGAGAAGCAAGTGTCTACTCCCGTCGGCATGAGGAGAGCCGCAATAGCATAGCAATTAGTATACTTGTTTTGTCTAAGTGTCGTTCCAGGTTCGAAATCCCCAGTTGGGAGTCCAAAATGTTTTCCGCGAATGACTTTCATCTCGATCTAACCTTCTATCCTACCTAATTTGTATACCATAGAAACAATGGGAGGTAAACATCTGTAGTGTTGAGCACATCACCTATTGTGTGCCCTTGACCAAATAAAAACTACGGGTCAATTACCATATTCCCCAATATATTACATGGTATAAAAAGTTTCTTTACTTACTACAGTTGGCGTGACAATGAGTGAAAAGTTCTTGATACCCTTCACATTTTGTTAATAAACGCAAATGGCGTGTACTAGTTGTATACGCCCGTCCTTTTTATTCTGTGTTTATTCCAAATATGAGGAGAAGCTACTAAATTGTATTTGCTTGAAAGTGTCTCTTGTCATCCTGCTTGAGACAAACCTTGACGACTTCGATTGACAGATCATCATATGTATAGTTTATATTGTCTTGAATTATCTATGGGAAACCATAATAAAACAATAGCGCAGATGTACGTATCGCATCAAACACATTACTGTATCTTGCAGAGTTAACTGTATAAACAAGACACAATTACATAATATAACCGGGGAAGTTAAAGAATATATCACTAAGTAAACACTACATGGATTGGGTATTTTGTTCAATGTCTTCGTTCCTATATAACACGACAGCGGGGTGGATGGGTTACCTATAAGCGATGATTAACATATGATAGAATTGCTTACTATTTCAATTCCCAGTCTAAGTACAAGATTGTACTCTTTTCTTCTCTTTCTAAGTGTGTGATAGAGCTTTATAGAGCTCTCTTTAATATGCATAAGACTAACTATCGGTGGGGTGTGCAATACCGGGAGGTAAAGGTGGGCATCTGTCGATATGAAATACATTTATGCGTTCGGTGGTGACAGTGAAGATTTATTCTGCATTAACAATATAAAGGTGTATCACAGGATGAGCCCATTTTCCCTGTAGTCGGATGGGTTGTGCATGGAATAAGATACGGCAAGATTGAGCACTGTATAGTGCTTTGAAGTCCCCTTTGTAGTTTACACATCGTGTTTTAATATTCGTTTTTTCTGTCCCTACCTAACGAATGAATATGAACTACCAAACACAACATACATCCAGAGAACTGGACTCACTGTGTAGGTATTGAACAACAGCAAATGAGAAGATGAAGAGGACTACATATGCCGAAACGAATGACCACGATAAACAAGTCATGTCCAAAATGTGTCTGCTCTTTCACAATCCGTTCTTCGAATATATGTACGTAACGACGGTTTCGGTGGCGTCTGTGGCCTAGGGGATAGTGACTCGGTCTACTAACCCCGACGTTCTGAGTTCAAATCACGCTGCGGGCGTAATAATGCCTAGAAAAATCACAAACAGCGTTAAAAAGCTGGGGTTGATTCGCAAGTCCTGTAAAGGATATGCAATAACTTTTTTAACGACGATTTCAGTATAAACACTGCTATGGATGAGATGGAATAACTGGCTCACATAATATAATCTTTCAGGTGGGTTGTGCTAATAGAGACCTTAATCAAAGATCTACATGAATAGTGTCGGCAACAGTTTACAAATATGGTCATAATAAGCGTGATCAACTAACTACAATACAACATTTCAGTTCTAATATCGTGACCATATATAGTGCAGGATGAAGTCAACAAATATGCGGATATAGGGAGTTGCATTGTTTACATGTGGATGATATTAGCGACCAGAAGATCCTCAACGACCGTGTAGACACGGATATGTTACTGTGCAGTGTATAATAAATAATAAGATATGAGACTTATTCAACAAGGAATACAAACTATCATGTGTGACTTCTTCTTTTGTCGTCACACTGCTACCGGGTTTTTGCCCAGTGTCGTGGTTTTCTGTTTTTGTCTTACGCTGTTTTGGTGGTTTGTGTGATTGTTATCTTTGCTCTTTCACAGGATTCTGCTACGCCATCTAACCATCTTTTCCGTGGTCTTCCTCTTGTCTTCTTTCCCGATGTTCTGTTGTAGAAGACTGTATACTGTGGAGTTTGGATGCATTCTTATTAAGTGGCCAAACCACTTCATTCTTTGTTGAAGTCTGACGTGTGACTGGAGTGAAAATATTATTTAATGTCACAAACAGAAGAGACCACTTATGAGACCACTTTGAACTAGGGGCTAAAACTACGTACCGCAGTAGGTACAGACCGGACACACGCACCGTCTCGAGTTTGCATCAGTGTGCCATTGTTAACACTTGAATTGGCGGGAGATCAGAAATATACTGTGACCGTGAAATAAAATCAAGAAATACAGGTACTCTTAGACAAAAACCATTAGCCACCAAAAAATGGAGATTTACGTAGATGCCTTGGGGGACATTACTTGAGGGGAAGCTACGGTGAATGAATGATCTTAATGCATTGCCATTAATCTTGAGCATGGTAATCCCGGCTACAACAAACATACCCGCTGGCGGTAAGCCCGTTTAGCTACCGAAGAGAACTTTTGTACGCGACGCATAAATAATGAATTGAGATCTACCAAGTCGTGGCTGAGTAATTTTTATCTATCACTGGTTGATAGTTTGGACCTTTGTGTAATATTTCATCCCCATATACATCATTTAATCAAATGTAACAAATCCCTCACCACCACCCCCCTCCTAAAGGGTCTAATGCCGAAGGATTTTCACTGCGCCGGGTTTTTTTTACCCCATACAGCTCGGTCCCTCTGCGCAGAAATGGCACGAAACCTGCAGAAAGTATTGTACAACGCACAAACTCCGGCAACAATCCTAGGAGTCTCTGGAGAAAATGCACTTGTGAGCAGAAGTTGCGGTCCGGATTCAAACACACTACTTTCGGAACGCAAGGCATACTTTCGGTCCAGCATTTCCCATTACCGGCTATATACTCGTATTCGCCGTCCCGATTGTTTTATTATGCTCGATTTGGTATTGGTATGAACTAAATTTAAATTTCAAATATATCGAATTTCACCAGGACAACGACAGCAGGCATAATACTTTTTCTCTCAAACTCAATTCATCTTTTACTTGCGCACAAAATCGTATTTTTCCTCCATATTCGATAAGACTATATACTTGATCTCCTACTGTAAGGTCAGGGACCACTGTGGAGTTGTGGTGGGGTTTTTTTCAGTTCAGTATTGATAAAGAATTCAGAAACTGCGTGGCTCAAGAACATCGCCAAACCTACACGTTAGAGTGGCTCCCTTTATTATGAGAAAGTCTATTCATTTATTTGTCTCTAGCAACTGCTTAGAAAAATACATTTCTAGTTAATGTAAACGGTTACTTGCATGCATTGACAATAGTTGCCACACATTAGAAATAAAAAAGATAAATATATACACCATAATAACAGTGCACCATAATAACAATGCACCATAATAACAGTGCACCACATATACTAAGGTTACAATAAAATAATTTGTTTACGATTTAGCTACTGAATTAATGACTTAACTAGAATGTTAGTGAAAGTCGTACATGTTTACAAAAAGTATATTTCGAACATACCGAGAATACTTGCTAAATAAAAAAGATACCGAAATGCTATGATTTGAGACGAGTATTGCGAAATTGATCACTATAATGAAAGGCTAAATTACAAAATTAGTAGAAAACCGATACATGAATGAAAAAAAATGAAAATCGTGGCATATCCTTTACAGAACGCAGCCATCAACCACAGTAAACAAGTCGTTGATTTTCTAGGCACCACTTATACGTTCCGCAGTTTGCCATTGCTTTCTGATACATGAATACAGAGTTACATTGCAAGTGTTAAATAAAACTAAAGTGTGAATCGTTATGATTAACTTCTGGAAATAAAAAGAAATAAGCGGAGATTCAGAAAATAGAGATACACAGAATCTGTGAACACATCAGACAGAAAAAGAACAAAGGATTGTACTAATTTTTATAAAGATAAGATGAAGAAACCAAGAAACCTTCACAACTCACTTCGGTTAGTGATTCCAAACAATCTAATAGAATGACATGTAGATAAACTGATGATTTGAGTGATACAATCAATAATAATAATGTCATCTCTGTAAATAGTATGACTTTTTTTTTTTTTAAAACAGAAGTTTTCTACAACGGTTTTTTTCTATTCTTTCGTTATGTAACATAGTCTCGGTCGCTGGATCGATTGAGAATTGTTTACGACATTGGTATATGTCTGCTCTGTTGTTACTGGCGTGTTGTCCCCGAAATATTTATTTTTAAACTTGACATTACCAAATTTCTCTTAACAGTTTTCCTGATTTAGTGACAGGTTCGTACGTGTGTTGCTGGGGCTCACAAGGGGAGCAAAGAATAGTAACACTGCCACCTATAATGCATGTCGTAAGAAGGGGTTGAGGTAGGGGCATAGGGAAGCTACCCTAGTAAATAAAAAGCGTTGCAGAAATCGGATGTGCTGCCCTACTTGTATGTGCACAACATACAATCGCTCTTAGGCTCAGACCACATACAAATCACAAAGAGTTGTTTAACAAGTGGTCGATATGGAGCGTTCGAAGAAGTGAGAGGTGTGGTAAACTCTCAAACAACACGCCATTTTCAATTGTAATGGTTACTCAACAAAAATAGATCGGTACTCGTCGCGCCCAAATGTACATAAAAGACAGACAATTTTCACTCAATATGATCTTGTTTTTTATGCCATTATGGTGTGCAATTTGTTTGGGATTTTTTGGTCTATTTCTGTATCTTTTGTTCTTTTACAGTATGTTGTCACCGGCCCCACGCCTAACCTCTCTTATCCGTCTCTTACGATATGCGAGAGAAGGAAGTGATTCTATTCTTCGCTATCACTGAAACCACACGTGGGACGAACGGTGTGTAACAATTATAAATTAGTACCATCTTTGTCATTTAAAAACATGACTAAACGGTAACGGAACTACAATGTTAATCATGAATGAAAGGATTAGTGGTTTTTGGTGTGTTTTTGGGGGTTTACGAATACAAAGTATGTTTATTGTGTTAATAGTAGCGTATCTGTTAGTAATAAAGAAAATATTTAAAAAGTAACGTAGAACGAAATGTCTTTACTAATCATAAAAATGTTAGTGAATATTTGGTGAAAATGCTCCAGCCATACAGTCCGATTAAGTGAGTTGAGATTGAAGAGATAATACAAACGTCATAATGAAAGCGGATGTGTCGAGAAGAGAGGCGAAGGCTGATACAAACTGAACATATATCATTTTTCATAGCGAACAAAGACGAACACTGGTCAAAGGTGGAAGCCTCGGGAGGGAGGAAGGGGGGTGACAGAAATAGAAAGAATGACTGTCAGCATTTATGGAGTATGTGAAATGAGATGGATTTACGCTGGAAAGTTGCAGTCGGATAATTATAAGATAACTTACTCTGTGAGAAACACACACACGACCGAACGATGAGAATAATAAATGACTGGGAAAAGGGTAACGGCTTTACATGGGATTACGGACAGTTTCGTATAGTCTAGTTAGTGAAATTGAGCAGAAGACCGATACATATTAACGGTATACAGATGTATGCACCATCAACGGACAGCTAGCTGATAGGAAGATACTGATACATTTTACATTGATCCTGTGACGGATATGGCGCAGTGCACAAAACAGGAAAGTGGTCCTTGGAGATTTAAATGGAACTGTAGTGGTGAAGAAGTGAAAGATATTGAAAACATGAAAATCGTGGCATATCCCAAAGAACGTAGCCATCAACCACAGCAAACGAGTTGTGGATTTTCTAGGCACCACTTATACGTTCAGTAGTTTGTCATTGCTTTCTGAACGGTGAGGTCTATTTTTACCTTTTGTAAAATCCCACGGAAACGAATTTGCTTCCAAACTTGCCCGCCGTGATGTTTGAACCAGGTACGCATTGGTTTGTGATCGAGCTCACTACCGCTTGGGCTACAGACGCTCACAAGTTATTACTTGTGGATATCCATGTGGAGTAAAAAACTTCTTCTTCTTCTTCTTTGCGTTCGTTCTTTACGACCAATTTTAATCACTCTTTGTGATATGTTTGATCTTTGTCAAGAAGTGTATACGTTGCACATTGGTTTGATAGGCCCCTAAACGCATAAGACTTCTACACGTTTAGGACACATGCATCCGATTTCAGCCAAACCTCCTTAGTCGCCTCTTACGACATGCGTGGTAGGTAACAGTGGTTCTATTCTTTACATCCCAAATTTGGGCCCCGGTAACCACTCGGGCGGTAAGAAACTTAAATGTCTTGATTGTGTAAAAAAACATAACTTAAATATCCTGATATCCGATTTCATCATCCATGTTCTTGTTCGGACTCGTTCTCCTAGTTGTCTCGGGATGTTAGATTTGGCAGGAAACAAATTTAACTTATTTTGTTGTATCTAAACTTTCTGCCAGACAGTCGCACACAACCAACTCATATTCCGATTGCCAATTGATCTTCATTAATGTACAAAACATACACATAAGACATCAATGTCGTTTGCCCATCTTCCCAAGGACTAGACACATGATCTAACATATCCTAAGATCATTGGTCACTGCACATTTTCCCTGAATCACACCTCGATGTGGAAATTAACTGAAACCTATAAACTGTGAAGAAAACTAGAGTACACTCCAGGAAACTAACTATAAACAGAAATGTCGGTGATTATTTTCAGGCATATTGTTTGGTTTTTTTTCTCTTTTTTTCTTTCGTCCGCTTTCAACTCAGACGAAGTTTCATCTCTGAAACTGATTTTTGCGTGAAAATCCGTTTTACCAATTTCTTACAATGGCAGCAGCGTGCACATTGTAAATTACTTTACACTGGCAGCCGTGTGCTCAATGTACTCGTAATTAGTATTCTCTCGCTATACAGGCAGATTTTCTCCGACTGCAGATGTACTCACGTTATCGTCTTGAGTAAGACCAGGGGACTCGAACAAATGCCGGACAGTAGGTTCGAACCCGAGCTATGAGGCGTCTCACAGCTAGCAGGCCGAGCTACTATCAACTACTCTAGGCAGTCCCCAGGCATATTGTTGATATAGGATGTCTACGATTTAACTGCATGGCACGGAAAAAGGGTAACGATCAGCAGAAATTATAGCCATCACTATAGGCAGAAACTTTTGGAATGTCCACCTTTTCGCAGGGGCACAGGCTAGTTGTGGGCGGTACGGAGGCGGAGTATAGCAACTTGTTCACTACGAGACAGACCATAGTACCCGTCGCTGTTGTTGTACTGATGGTCTTTCCAGAAATTATAGACATCACTATAGGCAGAAATTTTTGGAATCTAAACTGATCACATCTGTCTTTTTATTCTGGGTTCATTCATTCTGTCTCCACTTATATTAATTTATGGTCCAGACCCAACACATTGAAAGCTGCATACGTCCTAGATGTGCAATGTATTTATTCATGCAGTCCATGTATAGCACATGACAGTTAATAATTCAGTTCAAAATATACAACTTTGGAGGCTAATGTTTAACAAATGTATCAGTTTCAATGGACGACCGACACAAATTACATCTTCTCTTCCACCATTTACTTCTTTATAGAAGTGTTTGGGGAAATGTAGTGATCTTGTGTGCGCTTGTTTTAAGGCACTTTGTAAGCTGATATTCATTCTCGTAAGGCTGTTCTTGATGTCGTCGCTCCATCTTTTACGTGATCTTAATTACAAAAAATCAAATCTAGCTACAACCAAGTATTATATCTCCCACCTACATATCAGCAACATAGTTCAATTCATCATGTACCTACAACCAATAGACATTACTTGTCCACTTACTTAAAAGCAAATAGAGTACAAGTCCCAATCTAGTTGCATGCTATAGCTTTAACTACTCTATCTATCTACAAAACAATAATTCAAAGATTAAAACCAGGAAAGATAAAAGGAAAGAGGAATGCATATATTTCAAGCAGATACTTGGGATGGAGGAGGTAGGGTATCAATTTTATATTGTCAAATATAATTCTGCACAGGAGGTATAAATAAAGAACTGAAATAATTTAACAGGAATATTATCAATCAGTGGCGGCTCATGTTTTTTTTTTTTGGTGGGGCCAGAGACAAATTTTCGGGAAAATTATGGTTTTGGGTTAGGTTATATTTTAATTTATAAAATAATAAATACACATTCCATTCTATGTTTGGTGGGGAACATTAATACACTGGCCATTAATGACGAGCCGCCACTGCTATCAATTGTAATAATCATTACACAAAATGTCCATGTTATTCTATTGTAGGAGAGAACTAATAAATATTATATTGGCTAAAAGTTATTATGAAAAAGGACTTGAATTTTGTGCATGTGTTATCGTATAATGAAATGAGTAAACTGGAAAGATAAATACATAACGTTTTAAAGACATCAGTGCACTTAGGAAGTTACTGAAAATTGAACAACAAAATAAGAACTGCAATAGCATGGCTCCAATATGATGGTTTGCTATAGAAGACAATGGAGAAGAATGAATAATGAATGAGTACAGTCAAAAGACTGTATAATGGACAAAATAATGTATCACTTCTTTTTCTTCGTCAAACGCACCATATAGACCCCTTGTTAACCACTCTGTGTGATTTGTATGTGATCTGAGCCTAAGATAGAGTGTTCGTTTGTTGTGTCAGTTATGCACCTACAAGTATGCCAGCACATCCGGTTTCTGCTATGCTTTTTATTTACTAGGTAGCTTCCCTAGGTCCTACATCAGTCGTCTCTTACAACATGCCTTGTAGGTCGCAGTGATACTATTCTTTGCTCCCATTGAGAGCCCCGTCAACACATGGGCGCTGAAGTAATTAAAACCAGTCGCAAAACTATCCACCCTGAGGTAGTACTATCAGTACTTTGCTTCTACTAGTACTAAGTAACTTGGAATTATGTTATGCCTACTCCTATGAAATTGTGTGGCTTCAAGACTTTAAGTCAATGTGTCCACATAATGTATACATGTATAAGTCATCATAGACTAGGAATAAGTCAAACAGCTCTCTGCCAGTGTCGGCAGGTAGAACAGACAACGGAGCATGTCCTGCAAGACTGTCCTCTACTGTGTGAGCTGAGAAGTAGCATGTGGTCACACCCAGTTGACCTAAAAACTAAGCTTTTGGGAAACCTGACAGACCTGAAGCTGACTGCCGGGTTTGTGGTCCACAGTAAACTAAGCGCATAACCAGAGATTGTTGACGAAGAAGAAGAATGTTCCCATTTTACATTATTCTCCAAAATGCTTTTATAAGTCTTCACTTTCAAGTCTACCATCTCTGATTTGTTTACCCAAGTGTTAAGTCCTATGTTTTCTATTAGACATTTAGCTAAGATGTACATCCAATTTTTCAATTATATGTGTTCTTATAACTCTATTCATGTCCAGTGGCTACGGGGCCTAAATTAGGGTACAAAGAATAGTACCACTGTTACCCGCCACCCTACCCCTTAAAAAAACATTAGATAGCTACAGAAACCGCAACCAAGAAAACTCATAGCTTGCCACCCAAGGAAGAAGAAGGAAGGACTCATGAAGCGACCCGTCGTAAGTTGAAATGAGAGACAGAATGCAAGAAAATGGAGAGAGAATGGAGAGATCTCAAAAAGATGACATTGGATAGACAGACTTGGAAGGCCATGGTTGCAGACCTATACCTCCTTAGAGGTGAAAGGTGAAGTAGAAGAATAATTATATTCATTAATGTAATAAAACACATGCAAGAATATTAGGAACACATTTATATATTCAGAAAACACCAGTCAATATCTACAAGTAGTTCTATACTAAATTCCATACCCCAGCTACAAAATGGATTACACCACCATCATAGCCTAACTCAAGTAAACTAACATGTGACCATGTGTGAGATATTATACAGCTATTTAAGCAACAGAAATCGGTCAACCAGAAGACTGCGTTCCAGGATATCAGAGTATCTTCTTTGTTTACCTTAGAATAAACACTTATAAACAACTCTTTACGACTCGAGTCACAGAGCATGAATATATTGTAGTATGCCTTAGTTTGACTGTGGTATGCATCAGTTAGACCATAATATTTTGCAGCATATAAATATTGAAAGTAAAAATGTTAATATATCTAATAGGAAAATCATGAATGGGATTAGGCAATATGACACATTACCTCAATTATGTATGCCAATACTATAAACAAAGGCAGGTAAATATAACGACATCCTCTATAACAACCCTTAAACACAGACAAGTTTGACACTATTCACCAAATATGATATGTGGCACATAAAGATATAATCAAAATTATATGCTGTTACATATAGCGTTGTATATGATGTCCAGCGATCCCTTTCTTCTTGAAGAATGTTCCTGTCTATGACAATTCCTCCTCCAATGATGACATTTTATCCTCATGTCTAATAGGTTCTGGTTACAATAATTTTTAAATAAGAATATCTGAAAACAAGGACTGTTCAGTTCATAATGGTGTAACATTCCATAGGAGTACACATTATGTGGCATTGCATGATTTGGTGTAACATTCATAGGAGTATACAGTATGTGGCATTGCAGGATTGAACTATGATTCACACTCACATGCATATGATAAAAAGGGTTGCAATCTGCAGTACCATATTATTTTTGTAATTATATCAATAGAAACTGCAATGAATAATTGAATCGTTAGTAACACTTCCTGTTATTTGTGCTATTTATTTGGTAATGTGTATATTTTATATAATATGACAAACTAAAAAGTAATATGTTCTATTTTTGAAAGAGTCTAAATTAATTTACAAACTTCTTTAATAAAAAATAAGCTCCTGCAACGTACTACTAACTTGAAAAAAACATGCCTTTATAGTCAAATTATAATCACATATTAAATGGTAAACACAGACCTTTCATACTTAATTTGCAAGTATCTTTACACAAAAATTATACAGGGTGTTCAACTTAAAAGCGGACCGTGAATGGAGCTAATCTGGCATATATGTATGGAAATGAGAAAGTTCAGCTTTGACGTAGTATAGGTCAAGGTTGTGCGAGGGTGTGTAATTGTAGTGCGGGAAGGGGCGATGAATAAATGTGACGTAGGACGAGCTAGTCAGAACCGGTTTAAATAGTAAATAAACACGACTCAATTTTTACCTGGCAACTTTCGATTTGTCAATGGGGCTGCAATTATCTTGAACACCCTGTATATTATATTATGTTATTTTGTTAGCGCTTTCCGGCATAATGCTTGTAAGATTCTTTCATATTAATTACATTAAATGTTAAAGTACTTAACAAATCTTCAGTTTGAACAAATGTGTGTATGCATAAACAAAGATATATCATTAAAAATAGCAATGTGCTGTGATTTCATATATAGTAGTGAATGTGATAATTGTTTGTAGTGACCATTGACTGGGTGATGAGAAAATGTTCCAAAAGCAAAGCTGACAATTGTCTAGAAAACAGACAATTGGAATATTTGGATTGTGTAGATGATATTGCATTGTTATGTAAAATAACCCAAGATATGCGAAGAAAAACTATTTCAAAAGTTGGACTGCAGATAATCTATGAAAAGACAAATATAATGAAGAAAACTATGATCTTAATACAGTTATCAAGTTGGAATCCAAAATGATAAAAAATAGCAGAGCAGTTCTCCTGTTTGAGTAGCAATTTTCATTTCACAGAAGATACTAAAAAAGAAACTGAATTGTCAAAGCAACTTCAGCTTTTAGGAGTCTACACAAAATTGTCAGTTTTGCTTTTACCAACATTTTCTCATCACCCAGTCAACTCTAGGTTATATAGTTTTTTTTTACTAAATTACAAAATTTCAATTCCAATATTGCCTCAATCCTAACATATGCCATCTAGACTTCGAAAATGACAAAAGATATAGAAAGTAAGTTGAATGCATTTGAAAGTAAATGTCTCGAAAATAAATATAAAATATGACGATGTGATGAAATTAGAGAAATGACAACTACTAAAAACGTTATAAAAAGAGAAATGGAGATATGTTGGGCATACTCTGAGAAGAAATGATCAAAGAATCCCATAGCTGGCAATGAAATGGGAGGCAACTGATTTAAGAAAGAAATACTCTAGGAAAACTTTGAAACAAATTTACTGAGAGAGGCAAGAAATAGACTCATTTCTATAGAAGAGATTGAATAAATTGCCTAAGATAAAACAGTATTGAAAAATAGTTTGTGGGTCCTGTGTAACGTATAATAAAAAAAATTTTTTAATAAAAAAATGTGACAAAGGGAACTGTTATAATTGACATGAGAACAACATTTGACACAGGTTGTAATCCAAATATAATTACTTTTCTGTAAACCCTACAAAGTCATCTTACTATCATCCAGTATTGGATCTGCTAGACAGGACTTAATTAATTGTGTTATAAATGAATGAATCTCTGTAAAGTGATATCAACAGGAGAAATTGTTTGTGTGTATGGACACAGCCGCCACCGAACTATGTCTTGCTTCCTGGGACTTTTGTGTTCCTAAATTTAAGTCAAAGAGCCAAACAGACCAACGTTGACTGAACGCACAAAAATAAGAGATATATCCAACAATAAAAACATTAGATTATACTTCCTGAACTAAAACACCAACGTCTGGTCTACTGCACGCAATACGCCAACACTTATGATATTGTTATACATTCCTGAAAAATGTATTACTTGTTTAATATGTTTGTTTATGTTTATCCTGTTTGTGAGGTTTCTGAATATGAAACAGGCTATGCATCTGTGTCAATGTCACAAAATGTATAATGCAGTTTGTCAATAAGTACTTTAATATAGGTTAATGACCTACATGTGTATAGGTAAAGTTAATTCTTGTTATGTTATTCAAATATCAAGAGCTAGAGAGCTCACACTACTAGACCTTAGCTTTTTGGAGGTAAGGTGACCTTTACATCTACCTTATTTTGTTCAGTTCACAACTCAGGTACCCATTGACAGTACAATTGGTTCAAATTGGGTGCACCTATGCAGGGAAGCTACCCGATCTTTTGTGAAGTAACGTCTTCAACCACTTAATATACACTTATGATCAATGTTAGAATAATAGTTTATTTAATTTATATCTTGCTACAATTTTACCCCAAATGCCATATTGTTGAAAATGATTCAGATTAGATCAAGTGCCATCTCCACATTGATAGATGGCTGTAACTGATCAAGATTTAAGTTCTTACACATACTGTTTGAACACCTTCCTGATTATTACTTTTCATTTATAGTAGTCTTTCCTTTGACCTCAACCACTTCTAGTTTGATTGATAAATGAGACCACTGTCACTGCACTTCAGTGAACAACCATGTATGCTTTGATCTTTTTCTCACCCAGAAAGATCTCAGTGGCAATGCACAAACTTCATAATACCAGCAAGAGTATCCGGTCCAATGTAAGTTTCAAGATGGTAAAAATTTGTCTAAATTTTAATTTTTGTTATTTTGCCCATGCAGCAGATTCACTCATCGATTTTATCATGCCTCTTCCTTAATGTGCCTAAAATTATAGGTTTTATCTATTTTTTTAATCTCTTTCAATAGTTTACTTCCCCTCACAAATACTTCTAGGTCATCCTTATTTACTTTGGTTTCAATGAAACATACTTACACATACACACATAATATATACACACACCCATTTTTAATTGAAAACAAAGTAAAAAGGGAAGTTCTGGAGATATTACTTGATGGCACAAAATTTTAGTTTAATTATTACTCAATAGATAATTTTAAATAACTAATGCATCACTTAAACACAAAATCATTTCTTTCTGTCAGCGGTAAAATGAATTTTAGGTGCTTACCATTAAGGGAAGAGGTTATTAATGTTGTCTATAATATAATAGTCTACAAAGTTGACAGAGACTCTGATATGTTGCATACAGCACAAATAGTAATGCTATCCCCGCAGCAAATGTGGCAGTAAGAATGTGAGAGATCTCAAAATACTATGTGACAACACTTGGAAATGTAAACAGTTCTCTTTCTCGCTATACTGTCCCTTTCCTATCTCAGGTACTCATTGAAGCTGCATAGATTAAAGCATGTCTTAAATGGGAAATTAACCTCAAATCTTTTGATTGCTAGGCAGGCACTTTAACTACTTATCTATGTCAGGACTTAGTTAACCATCATAAGAAAAATGTCAATATTACCTATCATTGAACAAGGAATGAAAACTCATTATTAACCTACATTATCGTTTCTTACTACTCCTCTTATTTAGTTTTATATTTCTTGTCTTAAACATTGAAGATGTGTCTACAAACTGCACTACACTATACAATGATTAAACTTAAAATATATAGAAGCAGTGTCATGGGAGTGTTATTGTACAGTAGTGAGTGCTGGAAAACGATCTACAACATCATACACAAACTAGGAACATTTGACAATAAATGGTTAAGAAGAATCCTGCAAAGTTTCTGGTCTACTTCGATAGCAAATGAATAGTTTTTAAAACGAACCAACTGTGCATCATTGGAGACAATCATTAAAAGACTAAGATGGAGGTGGATTGGGCATGTATGATGAATAACAGTAGACGCATTGGATAGGACAACTCTTATGATAGAGGACGGGAAAATAAGGCCTGGGCGTCCAAATGAAATATGGAGAAGTACTGTTAGAAAAGAGTTGAAAGATTGTCGCCAGACATGGAAGACCATTAGCAGACAAGCAGCAGAACAGCAATAATTGAAATGTCTCATAATTGAATAATCAAATAATTTAAATCAGTTGGATTTCCTGATCTATATTAACATATATAGGACCAGACCATAAGTACTCAGTCTGCCAATGCAGCAGCCATCTCATCAAATGCCATTGCAAAATATGGTAACTTCAAAAATGAAGCTTGGGATATGCGACAGACACCTTTATTACATATAATATCCCATACAGAGAAGTCATTTTCGCAAATGTCATGTCAGTAACAAAAGCTCAGAGGCGCCAAAATAACAGCAGTCTATGTACGCTGAAAGGATAGACTCACTTGCACAGTTGGACTAGTACTTCATAAAGAACATAATTCAGTGGATAGCAGCACATTGCAACATTTCAAGAAATGCAGCAGTGGACAACCTCGTCAAAAATGTGGGAGCTACAACAAAATAACGTAACAACAAAATATGAAGTGTCAAAACAGCTATCAAAGTCACAATTAGATCAAAACAAAAATTGCTGAGTACCCGACTGTCCATCTGCGGAACTACCAAACTACAAAAGGGTAGAGAAACACATGGAAATGACCATCCTCTCTTTGTGAAAAACTTTAGGACAATATTGATAGCCTAGTGCTGACTACTCATTACTACCTTTGTCCAAGTAATTAGCATCATTTGTGTGGAAGTCTGATTCTGAACAATGAAGAAGATAAAGAAGAAATATCAATATGAATTTACTACATTCATGTGTATTATTGTGTATAGCAAACTAAATTATTATTAATTATTGGAAACTTAAATTAAATACAAATTAACTTACGTTGTGTTATATCGTATTCATGTAAAATGTAAGGGATCGCTATTCTAAGAAAAAGACCATATCGAAATTTTAATTGTTGGCAATTTTAGGCTTATAACATAATTAAAATATTCAGTTACACAAAACCATTTTCCATGAATAGTGCTACATTTTGTATTCAAATTATTGTACTTGGCTATGATACTGGCAATATAAACTCACAGTTCACAAATATTGATGGTCCCACCAGCAAATCATTTATGAATTGTAAGTGTTCTGGCAAGTGTTAGATTTTCTACCACACAATAATCCGAAGAATTTTGCCGCCAACACTCACCGACTTCCCACATATTATTTTACTATATTTTATTAATCGATTTTTATATATCACTAATAGTTCGTTGATAAACTAGCGTATTTATTGTATAACTTTAATTAATACGAACGAAAATAAAATAAGAAAACTGCGGTAAACGAACGTAAACATGTTTCGAGACGTATGGGTCATGACAAGCAAAGCCTGTCGCATTGATCGCGGATTTCATCATCATTGTATTATCCGCTAGATTCCGATCTTAGCCTAACAACAACGGCCATGTGCTACTTTCTGACAGTTAATATTTAATATACAACAAACAAATATCAAAGTATATAAAATACTTACCAGAAGATCCAACTGAGCATCCTTTTCAGTGTCAACGTTGCCTTTTTTGACACCGTTTTCTTTTCTATGAACATTGGGATATAGATGGGATCTGGGGCTAGACGCAGCCATTTTCTGCTGTCTGCAAGCACACAATACTATTTACGGTTTTCCTCTCGCGCAACAGACATGCGGCGGTGTCACTGATATTATACTACCACGGATATAATATCCTGAAAAACATTCGTTTATATGACTTAAAAGCATACATATAATAGTAATAAAAGTGTCTAACGGCAAAGGATTGACTTATTGCACATGTTTTCCCCATATGTCTCGGTCTTTATCTGTATAAATGGCTCGCGATCAGCAGAGAATATTGCCGAATTCCGTAGCTCCGACAACACATAAAGTATAAATACGTAAAATAAATATTTGATAACAGAGACAATATACAAATTAACATTTAATAGCTTGTGCTGCGCAGAATTTTACAACCTTAACAGTCTATCTAAACGTCTCTCATGGATCGGATTTTCTCTGCTGTCGTCATGTTCAATCATCTGTCTTCTGTTACATTCTGAATTTATCTTCGCCGAAGTCTTGCTCTTCACTTTTGATCGGGATAGTTCCCTCCCCAATAATATTGTCTTCTCTAGCCCTTAATTCCTTTTGTGTCAAAATACACCCACATCACCTACCATGAGCCGTTGGTCAAAGAAATATACTGGTCTACAACTGTATTCATTCAAATACCCCATGTTAATGAAAACTATTTCCTTTCCATTTGTTTTTATTTATGAATGTAGGCTCTATTATATTTTACTGCAATCTCAAATTTTTTAATCGATGCTTACATTAGAGAAAAAAAGTGGAAAAATCAGTTTGTCTCGTGTGTTTAAAAAATTAAAAAAGAGAAGTCTTTTCCAAACGAAACTGTCAGCAGAATTAACCTACATGGCAAAGGACAGGAAATGCTGAAGATTTTAATGTTTGCAATATCAAAATACAACATGCATGTGAACTATTCAAATATTCATAAGAACTACATTCTTCTTTATATTGACATGCAAAACATCGATGTCTCAATTTGAAACGCACATAGATCAGAAATAAACATCCACAATTTGCGACGGCTCAGTCCCATCTGCAGAATAAATCCCCTTAGCCGAGTCAGTCTGTCTACATGTCTCAGTCTGTCTACATGTCTCAGTCTGTCTACATGTCTCAGTCTGTCTACATGTCTTCACCGTCGGATCTTCAGAAGTAGTAGTAAGAAAAATGTGAGCTGAGATACACATACTGTCAAAAGTCACTAAAACAGAAAGTGCATTTGCTACTGCTAAAATCGCATATTTTTTTCTTCAAAACTTAGCATTGGCTCACAACACCCTCTACAACACAGTGCCCAACATCGAGAATTCAATGTTTCCAAGACGTAAATCCTTTGATAAAACATCACCCATGTGCCAACGGGCTGCAACGGGAGCATAGAATAGTAACACTGCGCCTACAAGACATGCCGTAAGAGGCGAGGGACCTAGGTAATCTACCCTAGTAAATAAAAAAACGTCGCAGAAATCGGATGTGCTGATGTGCTGGCCTACTTGTAGGCGCATAACTGGCACAACGTACAATCACTCTTAAGCTCAGATCACATACAGATCACAAAGAATGGCTTAACAAGTGGTCGAAATGGAGCGTTCGAAGATGAAGAAGAAGGAAAGCCAAAAGATTAAATTATAAAACAAAACTTAAAATATATAAAAGCAGTGTTGATAGTGTTTTATTATACAGTAGTGAGTGCTGAAACGTGACCCCCCAACATGATATACAAGTTGTTGAGATTTACAAAATAAATCTTTGAGAAGATGAGAAGAATCCTGCAAAATTTATGGTCGAATACGAAATAAAAGAAAAGCAGTCAAAACGATAAAACTGCATCATTGGAGATCACCATTTAAAGACAAAGATGGAGTTAGGTTGTGCTTGTATTTTTATGTCAGCTAGGACATTGGTTATGGCAGCTCGTGGCCACTGTCAACATAAGGCCGACTAGCTCAGACGGGAAAATCAAAGTTCCTGTTTAATGGGGGGCTGGTTTCTAAAGGTGTCTGGTGGAACACTGTAAGGTTTTCTGCAATTTTACACAACTCACGCGACGATTGTGGTCTAATTTCCAAGAATTTTTTTACCTAAGCCCACCAGCCGTATGTTATCGGCGACCACGGACAGATCTTCTACGGACAGTGGATGGGAAGAAAGGCATGGATGTCTATATGGGAAGAACTGTGGAAAAATATTTGAAAGATTGTGGCCTGGTGTAGGAAACATTTAGTAGAAATGCTGCAGAACGGGAACAATGGAAATCTCTAGTAGAAGCCGTATGTATCAAACTGAACATGGACAGGATATAAGATATAATGTACTGCAACTGTCATTGAAGCACTAGGCGCCCTAGACCACCTGGCTGGTCTGTTTACTAGTATGGCGCCTTTTGTTGTAGGTTTTATGTGGTTATTATAACTATATGTGATGAGGTAGCTGGCATCATGAACAAGTCCTTCTCATATATAAAAAGTAAAGGAACCCTTTCATACCTCGTGGTATATAGGTCAATACAGTGTTAGGTCTGTATTTTCATTGACCATCGGCACACGATGGGTGATGTGGTCAGCATCACGCCGGCCGCCTTTACTTTCCCAGAGCATGTCTGGTACCAAGTTGAGGCTGGGTCGACCTGAGAGCCGATCTGAGTGCGGGAGCTGAACCCAGACCACCAGCCTTGCAAAGCGAGTTCACTAACAACTACGCTACAGCGGCTCTCTTCTCATATATACATGCCTATATTTATATTACTAAATTAAAACTAAATTACGAATTTTCAATTCAAATGTTGTATCAAACACATGCGAGTGAGAGTTGGAAAATTACTAAAGATTTAGAAAGCAAGTTGAATGCATTTGAAAATAGATGTCTGCGAAAAATAATGAACATAAAATGAAACAAATTCAGGAGAAGTGATGAAATCAGAGAATTGTCTGGTCAACCACTAGTGACAACTGTTATAAGAAAAAGAAGATGGAGATTTGTTGGACACACCTTGAGGAGAAATGATCAATGACTATCAAAGCTGGCATTGAAGTGGGATGCAAAGGGTTCAAGAAAGAGAGGACGATCCTAGAAGACACCGAAACGAACTTTGCTGAGAGAGGCAAGAAATATCGGTCTCAGATCCATGGAGGAGATTGAACGAGTTGTCCAGGATAAAGCGGTATGGAGAAATTGCTTGCACGCCCTATGTAATGCATAATGGTACGAGAGGAATTATTATTATACCTCAAAATTATATTAAACGCATATCGAGATTCGTTTCCATTCTTGCCCATGTGGTGATGGGCCCACAAGGGAAGCAAATAATAATACCACCGCACCTACAAGGCATGTCGTAAGAGGCGACTGATGTAGGACCTAGGGAATCTAAAAGCAAATAAAAAGCATAGCAGAAATCGGATGTGTTGTCATACTTATTACCCGAGTGGTTACTGGGGCCCAATGTTTTGATGTAAAGAATAGAACCACTGTTACCTGCCACGCATGTCGTAAGAGGCGACTAAGGAGGTTCGGCTGAAATCAGATGCATGTGTCCTAAACGTGTAGAAGTCTATGCGTTTAGGGGCCTACCAAACCAATGTGCAACGTATACACATTCTTGACAAAGATCAAGCATATCACAAAGAGTGATTAAAATTGGTCGTAAAGAACGAACGCAAAGAAGAAGATGACATACTTAGAGGCGCATAACTGGCACAACGTACAATCGATCTTAGGCTCAGATCACATACAAATCTCACAGAGTGGTTAACAAATAGCCGACATGACGCGTTCGAAGAAGTTTCCAGTCTCAGACGTAATGCAGTTGACTAACCAAAAAATAGTAGACGACTCACAGTCTGCCCAAATGACAATATGTCATTACTCGCAGTGTTAAGAAAGAGAAAGCTTAGCGAGGAAGATAACTGACAATTTCACATCTGAAGGCTAATATCTAGCTAGCACTGTGAAGTTTTTACGACTTCACATCTCTAATGCTTCAACCGTTATGACATTACCATTATCTTCATATTATTTTCACAAGATTTATAGCTGCAATTAGTGGGAAAATGTACATCCATAGCATATAGGGATGTGAAGTGTTAGAACCTCACATTGCTAGGATTTGCAAATGGGGGTGAGGTGAAAGTTCATTTTCATTTTACCATATTGCTTCCCTGACTCAGCAAGTCAGCCATATTGTTTCCTGTAGATCGACTGAGAATACATTATGCTAGAAGTTCATCCCTGATTCTTTCGTTTGCAAACCTAATGCTCTAACTAGAATTGACTGCGTTAGTACTATTCTGTTGCAGCAGGTATCTCAATAACAACATTTATTGTTAAGTAGCAGCGGTGTCAAATCATCAGCCGAAAACAGATTATGTTAAACGGGTGCAAAATATGTATGTGCTAAAATTTGCTCTTTCACCGTCCGCTTCAAGTGGTGAGAAAATGTATGTACACAATGCGTCAGAGAGGGAAATATACTCGAAAAATCGATAATTTTCGATGCAAAAGAATACATCTGCTGCACGCAGATCAATATTGTTTACCTGCATGTAAACTTAGTTGAGATATATCAGCTGTGTTTCATTGTTTATTATTTTCAAATAATTGTTCATTGATGAACCAGTGCATCCAACAAAAGAGCGTCTTTAATGCCATGTGACTTAAGGCGCATAAATTTTCTCTGGGTCACAAGGTTTGACTCGGTTCTACGGGATTGGTTGCTAAGTGGCAACGTGTGAATGTAGGGGAACTTGTTTCAGCATGTTCACCATACACATCCCAAAATAAACCGAAGGGTACTTAATCGGTAAATCCATTATCCTCTCCACCCTTTTTACGGATGAAATTTCAAATCACTAAGGTAGGTCTACAGAGTGCAACCGGTTATATACATTTTAACCGAAGGATATATGTATCCAACACGGTATACAAATAAAGCACATCATAAATGGCACAGGACGATATTACAAAGTCACCGAACCACAACGCTTAAGTACAAAGAGGCTCCTATCCAAGTAAACTTATATAACTGTTTCATTCATACACTAGATTATATGGGTCATACAGAGAGAGAGAGAGAGAGAGAGAGTGAGGGAGAGCATCAGACAATCATATCAGTTGTCTTTCTTATGGTCCAGTACTTAGTCCTACACGGACTGTCCAATGTTGCTCAACTATCACATGCTGGGTCGGCCTGAGTGTCTAGATTCCTGACTCTTGGGTTTTCCATTTAGTGTCAGATTTGCATGTAAGGTAAATAGGTTAGGAAACATACTGGGGAAGACATTGATTCACTTCTTCATAGTTAACATTGGTAGCAGATTCTTCTGACCATCTTGGTCTACAAGATGGGTTCTGTGTCTGGTCCTGCACCCAGCAGAGTTAAGGTCGACTAGTTTCCCTTAGAAAGGACGAAACGTCAAAACTAGTAGCCTGCTGATGACCATAGAACACACGAGCCGACCCCAACCTTTCAGTGGTGTAGGCGGGAAAACGTTGACCGCGAGATCCAAATCTAATGGGCTCTGGTATTCTAAGGGGGATTTACCACGACCTTCTCTATAAGGTATTATTTACGATGGCCGCGGATTGACCCTATTAATGTGTTCTACTGATGGAGGCGAACCCGAATTTAAAAAAAATATGCAGAAACCAGATGTTCTGGCCTTTGATCTGTAAGGCGCATAACTAGCACAACGAACTTACGCTCTAAAACGCAGATGACATACCGACCACAAAGAATGGTTTAACAAGTAGTCGATATAAATAATAATAATAATTCTTCTCGTACCGTTATACGTTACATAGGGCCTGCAAGTAATTTCTCCATACCGCTCTATCCTGGGCAACTCGCTCAATCTCCTCCATGGAACTGAGACCGATATTTCCTGCCTCTCTCAGCAAAGTTCGTTTCAGGGTCTCCTTAGGTCGACCTATCTTTCTTGAACCCTTTGCATCCCACTTCAATGCCTGCTTTGATATTCTTTGATCATTTCTCCTCAAGGTGTGCCCAACATATCTCCATATTCTCTTTCTTATAACAGTTGTCACTAGTGGTTGACCAGACATGTCTCTGATTTCATCACTTCTGAATTCGTTCCATTTTATATTCATTATTTTTCGCAGACATCTATTTTCAAATGCATTCAACTTGCCTTCTATATCTTTAGTCATTTTCCAACTCTCGCTGGCATATGTTAGTATTGATACAACATTTGAATTGAAAATTTGTAATTTAGTCCTAATACTATATAACTTGCAGTTCCATATTTTATTTAGACTTTTAAAAGCTGATGTTGCTTTGCCAATTCGTATCATAATTTCTTTTTAACATTTCCTGTGCAATCAAAATTGCTACCCAAATAGGTGAACTGCGCTGTTATTTTTATCATTTTAGATTCCAGTGTGATATCTGCATTACTTGCCATAGGTGTCTTCATTATATTTGTTTTTTCATAGCTTATCTGCAGTCCAACTTTTGATGCTATAGATGACAAGTTGTCTGTTTTTCTTTGCATATCTTGGTTGTTTCTACTTAACAAGGCAATATCATCTGCAAAATCCAAATCTTCTAGTTGACTATTTTCTACCCAATTGATGCCAGTTTCGCCCTTGCAACATTTTCGCATCACCCAGGTCTATTTAATATTTCTTCAAAATGTTCTGCCCATCTTTTCTTCTGCTCGGTATCTGATGTTAAAACTTTACCATCTTTACTCTTGATTGGGCCACCCTTTGAAACAAATGTTTCAGTAAGTTGTTTTAGTGTGTTGTATAGCATTTTACTGTTTCCAGTCTTAGCTGCCTTTTCCCTTCTTCGGCCAGTCGATTGACATATGTTCTAGCTGCTCTTTTCACTTCCTTGTCTTTTAGTCTATATTCCTCTTTAGCTTGGATTTCATCTGTTGCATCCTTAGTATTAAATATTGCTAGTTTCATCTTTCTTCTTTCTTGAATACATTTCCAGGTGTCATCGCTTAACCAGGGTTTTCTGTCTTTCGTCTTTAATCCTGCGCTACTATTTGCTGCCCCCAATAGTGTGTCCTTTATCTTAGTCCATTTGTCTTCAATGTTCTGTTCATTTTCACCATTGAGTAACTCGAACCTATTCTTAAGTTCGAGCTGATATTCCTCTTTTACCTCATTATTTTGTAGTCTTTGACTGTCTATTCGCAGTTGTTCTTTTTAGTATGGTGAATTTTCAATTTCAGTTTCAATTTACCTATGCATAAATTATGATCACTTCCTACATCTGCCCCTCTGTATGCACGGACATCCAGCAATGATGTTCTAAATTGTGTATTTATGCACATATGGTCAATCTGATTCCTGGTCACTCCATCTGGTGAGTGCCAAGTAAGTTTATGAATTTCCTTATGTGCAAAGATGGTACCTCCAATTACTAAGTTTGACAGCATACATAACTCCGCCAGTCTTTCTCCATTCTCATTCATTGTGTTTATTCCTTGTTTTCCTATAGCTCTCTCTACCCCTACATTATCACTTCCAACCTTGGCATTAAAGTCCCCATTACTACTAACATGTCATGTTTTTGGGTCTTGTTAATTTGATCTTGTAGTTGCTCATAAAATGTGTCTTTCTTATCATCGTCAGTCTCATTTGTTGGTGCATAACACTGCAGTATTGTCATATTGACATGCCTGGTACTGAAGCGGGCTCTAATTATCCGACTGGAGATGGGTTCCCATTCTAACATGCTCTTTGCTACTCTAGGTGTCATCATTATACCCACTCCTTCAAAATGCTTACCATCTTCTCTCCCTGAATATATGAAAGTTAATCCACTAACTACTCTTCTATCTGTTCCAGGCCATCTCACCTCACTTAACCCCAGTATGTCCAGCTCGTATCTCTTCATTTCTTCTGCAATTTGGGCTGATTTTGTAGCCGTGGCCATCGTTCTCACATTCCAAAATCCAATTTTAGTGTGTGTCTTTGAGCCAAGTAATGTACGAGTCGGGTTGCTGACTTCCGCAGAGCGGCTTTCATCAGTAACCGTCATTGATGCACTAGGTGCACCGCACACCACCTGGCTGGTCGGTTTACCGGTATGGCGTCCTTTCTTACAAGTTTCTGTAGCTATTTCAATTTCTTGTGATGAGGTAGCTGGCCTCACGCACAAGTCCTCCTCCTTTTCATCCGGGCTTGGAACCGGAATTGGCAGAGTCGATATAAAGTGAACGAGAAAATAAATCTGATCGAAGCGAGAGTCATATGAGCTCCAATTCCAGTAGTGTTCTGGAGACATATGTCTGTCTGCTGGGCAAGTCGATCAACCCTTGCACCAGCATGTCTTCGATGCTGTAAGAGAGTTATGGCAATATTCCCTTTGGAGTAGAAGAATTTCCCGCTAATGGCACTGCAACTTCAGTGAACCAACCTCCAAAGGCTTACGGGGATATACTGTCCTGGGCATGCGGGTGTTTACGGTAATGAGAGAGCGGCCATGCTTGCATCAACAGCATCGATTGTTGGGGAGTTGAAGATGGATAAGGGGATGTTCTTCGGTCTCTTCGCGACTGTCTGTTGGATGAGGACACTAAAATCGATGTTGAATCGATCAAGCGATTTAGGTTTGTTGTGCTTGTATATATTTGAGACGAGACAATATCAGACATACACACATGTATACACATAAAACAAACGTGCATACATCATTCAAAGTAGCTTCAAATTTATTATAAGATGAGCACAAGGAGTTTATAAGCTTATAGCATGTGTTTGTGCAGACACTGTTGGAACGAACCCTACCTGACTGTTCTGTGTCTAGTTATAATGAGCGTTTGAGAAAGACACTCCCCCTTGAGCCATTTTTTTAGAATGGCTCATTGGTTGTGTTCGTAAAAACGCTCGTATTGATAGGCTAGGCGATTGGTGTCGTAAGGACTAGGCTAAGTGGTTCGAGTTCCGTGTTTGTCTATTTGTTTTCTCGGAAGCTCTTAATAGCTGTACCCTGTTTATTTGTTGATAAGATTTAAGGGGGGATTCGGGTCTTGAAAATCAAGAATCTATTTTCGTTGTTTTCATATTAATATAAAATTTGTATAAGCATTTTAAAAGAGTATGACTTAGAATAGTAGAAAAAAATTAGTAAAAAAATAAATGTCAAAGTGTTGCCATGGAAACAATACAAAATGGCCGTCAAAAACAAAATTTCAAATCCCTAAGGCTCTGAATCTAATGAATGTAAATGAATTCTGTTTTCACTCTAAGGTGCCCAATTGTAATATCTAAAATATTACACATGATTTTAGGATATATTAAATATTTAATTTTTAAAATAAATTTTTGGTAAAAATTCCTCAAAATGTGGTCAAAAGCTGTTTTTGGAGGGTGTGTTTACACAAAAATTCATAAAAATGTAATATTTAATATATCCTAAAAAGAATCAGTAATTTTGTAGATATTACAATTGCGCACCTTAGAGTGAAAACAGAATTCATTTATATTCATTAACTTCAGAGCCTTAGGAATTTGAAATTTTGTGCTTGGCAGCCATTTTGTATTGTTTCCATGGCAACGCGTTGACTTTTTTTTTCTAATTTTTTTTACTATTCTAAGTCATAATCTTTCAAAATTGTTATACAAATTCTACATTAATACCAAAGCAAAGAAAATAGTTTCCAGACCAGAGTCCCCCCTTAAAAGACATCTCAGGGATGTCCGATAGCGAAGACGCCCGAGTGGTTACCGGGGCCCAAGTTGGGGTGTAAAGAATAGAACCACTGTTACCTGCCACGCATGTCGTAAGAGGCGACTAAGGAGGTTGGGGTGGGGCTTGCTACCCCACACCATAAAAAACACTAGCTGGCTACAGAACGGAGAGCGAACCGAGTAAACGCTGGCTGAAACCGGACACATCGCCAAAGGATAAGCACGAGAGCTCCAAATGGTGCTGAAGATGTGACGTAAAACATACCAATGCTAAGACTGCATGAATCAGATTTCCACATGAATAGAATTTATGGGGAGGTCTGGTACATCGGTATGGGCGGTGATCGCGAGAGAGAGAGAGAGAGATGGCAAAACTAATAACAAGCTGCGATAGTAACAGGCCGTAGAGATTCCGGGGGTCGAGACCAACTTGGGCCGAAAGTTATCGGTGCTCAAACGGTACGCGGTTAGACTTACAGGAAAACATATTCCTTTACTTCAGGGTCTATATTACAAGTACTACTGAACTCGAAGTAAGGCTCGCTTGATTGGCAATAAATACTGATAAGGAAAGTATGCCTTCCCGCAAAAATCAGACAGAAATGTCATGTTTAGCCCCATGAGTACACCTGAATTCATAGAGGGTAAACGTATTAAAAAAAAATAACCTATAGAACCCAATCTTGTGAAACTAAGTCGCTATGAAGAAAAGATCGTTATAGGGCAAAGAATAGTTGAAGGTGAAGCCGAAGAGTTGAAGCTAAAGACCAGTACAGCTGAACAGCTACATCCACCGTCGAAAGCAACCCGTGGCGCCTTCCTCTTCGCCAGTTTGGGAGAAGTTGTAACCCGTGACTGTTGCTTTCCGTGTTGTATCCTTTCCATGTATGCCTAGCCTGGGCAGCTAATATGCGGAATGTGCCTTGCATATTTTGGGAAAACCCCTCCTCTACTCTACTGTTTACCCAAAGAAAGGACAAAGTCCATACATTTGAAATCAAGCAGAGGATGCCAGAAGATGGAATGAAATACAACACATAACCATCAGCTGACTTAGGGTCTCTTCTTCCGGATTTATGGTCGAGGTATACTATTCTAACCTTCTGCATAATCGCGCTGACCCACAAAACAATGGAAATTGTTTATCAGGGTTTACTCATAGCCTTTAGCGATCCCGAGGCCTCCATCCACAAGGCAGTGGGTTTAACAATTACAGATGGTACTGTTTATTGTCATTAGGTAGCACGTATGTCCTAAACGTGTAGAAGTCTATGTGTTTAGGGGCCTACCAAACCAATGTGCAACGTATACACGCTCTTGGCAAAGATCAAATATTTCACAGAGTGATTAAAATTGGTCGTAAAGAACCAACGCAAAGAAAAAGGTAGCAGATGATGCATCTTATCTGAATTACTACGATCTAAAAAAATAAAAACTACGAAAATTGTGGATGAATCCATCCATATACATGGCGTGAGAGTAGTCATTTCTTGAAAATAGCGCTCAAGTAACTATCAAGAGGGTTTTTTTCGACTCAGAAGCACCTGAGCTTTCAGTTCTTCGGCTCGGTGCCATGGACATCGTAACCCTTCGGTTCGGTGCCACAAACAACGTAAATCTGGAGAACCAGTGGCTTTTCTGCAGCACGTGGAATTGAACCGCACTCACAGGGGTCCTATCAAGAGGTTAATATAGAAGAGATTGCCTGAGTGTATGCTCATGGCAGATGTAACAGGGTAACAGAGGCGATACACGGCCCTTGGTTACAGAGGTAGGCGAATAACATGTGACCGAAAATTTACGACCAGATGGGGCAGCAGGCTGGTGATTGGGCAATCCATTTTCCGGATGAGGGTGCTATATAAGGCGTGACACAGTCAGCACACAAAGAAAGATCACTAAAAAAAGAAAATCACGAGACCACGAGAGAACCCTGGAACACAACAGAAGCATGGAAGATTCGCACAGGCAGGAAAGGGATACATATAGTAGGAACATATTATAAGAAATTAACGAAGTGTTAGATAAAGTAAAGCTGAGATTGTTAGGTTTGATATGCCAGAGTGCCAACCTCGTCATATTTATTATACCACTCAGCGTGGATAGTTATTAACACGTGACGACAGATAATTTCATCAAGTTCCGCCAAGTCTTAGCTTGTGTTAACCGCTGCAGATCGGTAGCCATCAACCACGTGGCAGAAGAACTTTCATCTTAGGTTGACAGAGTCTTTAATTAGACTTTCGTTCTACATTGTCGTCCTTTGAGGACGTCGACGCATCTAATCATCACTCAACCTGACTTGAACTGTTTAGAGCAATAGTTACCACGTGGGTCAGTTGTCAAGCATTAGCCTTTGGTTTACGAATTACGGCTTACAAGAGGAACGAATAATTAGAGATGCAAGTATATTGATAACCTTTTTGATGCAAAGAATAGAATCTTAAGAATAAAGTAACTTGTGTATATGATAATCTGATACCACGTGTTTACGTATTCTAACTGTTTAGGATAGTATACGTGTGTTTAAATGTATTCAGTATAATAGCGATTCAACCAAGCTCCATACTGTTACAAAGATACATAAAATTGTGGATGTCCATAGCAATGAACATTTAGTGCAAATATGGTCTTTGATCTGAAACGATATCAGACAGAATGTATCGAAGGTCCATTATAAATCTAACATTCTTCTTCGGAAGCTTCACATCGACCACTTGTTAACCACTCTTTGTGATTTGTATGTATTCTGAGCGAGCGATTGTACCCTGTCCCAGTTATGCGCCTACAAGAAGACCAGCACATCCAATTTCTGGGCTGCTTTTTGTTTACTATGGTAGCTTTCCTAGGCCCCGACCTCAGTGGCCTCTGTAGGTCAAGTGTTACTATCCGTTCCTTGTAAGGCCTAAACGCTTGTCCTCCGCTTTTCCAGTTCTCTGGCCGTTTTCTTTATAGCTTCCCAGGATCAGGTCTGTGCGGTATATTTTCTCAGTATGATGCAAGTTTTCGAAATGCCGCCCTTAAATGTGTTTTTCTTTAAAATAACCTTCAATTTTAATTTCGCTGCTTATGCCGCCCCCTTACGATTCCTCATGATGCGGCCGCCTCTCTGTATCATAGCACGACACGGCAATGTCCAGGATAATCCAGCAGCATTCAGTGCCTCAAGAACTCCGTCCCCAATTCGTTTAATGCGTTTCTTTTTCCCTTGCGGGTTCTACTCAATTGTCTAGTGACAATCGACTGTCTTTGCAGGGTATGCCCGACCACAACCAACTCTAAGTTTATAAGTTTATAGTTGGCTCTGGCCCGACTCACCGTCATTTTCTCTCAATGATCTTGGTCATCGTGGGTTCCTTCCCTGTTAATAGAAGACAAGAGACAGAAAATGGGAATTAATTACAGTTAACTTTCTCTCTCCCTCTCGATCACCGCCCAGACCGATGTACCAGACTTCCCAATAAATTATATTCATATGGAAATCTGATTCATGCAGCCTTAGAATTAGTGTGTTTTACGTCCCATTTTCAGCACCATTTGGAGCTTTGGTGCTTATCCTTCGGCGATGTGTCCGGTTTCAGCCAGCGTTTACTCGGTTCGCTCTCCGCTCTGTAGCCATCTAGTGTATTTTACGGTGTGGGGTAGCTAGCCAGTTACTACTGTTACCTGCCACGCATGTCGTAAGAGGCGACTAAGGAGATTTGGCTGAAATCGGATGCGCATGTTCTAAACGTGTAGAAATATATGCGTTTAGGGGCCTACCAACCAATGTGCAACGTATACACGTTATTGGCAAAGATCAAACATATCACAAAGAGTGATTAAAATTGGTTGTAAAGAACGAACGCAAAGAAGAAGAAGAATGATAAGACAGGGTAAGATTGTGACAAATGATAGAAAAGTACGAGGACGTGGTCGAGTATTGCGATTAGAGTTACCACTGAACATTTTCGAAGAAAAGCGAAATAAAACGTTGACGCTCAAATCTGGCCACTTGAGACACTAATTTGTAGGGGAAATTGTGTAAGTAGAGCCACAACCAACTAGGCCAGACCACTGACCGGGGATTCCCGACCTAGATCAGAGAAGGGGGGCAGGAGAATATAGATGTTTGATAGAACACTGCAAGCTTTTTGCAATTTTACTCAATTCTGTGAGTCTATGGTTATTTACTTGTGAAAAATATTCATAATATTGATATTCCTTATTGTTAAACTTAACTTGTTGCATAATATAAACTTCGATTTTGTATTTTGTGTTGATTTTAACATGAATTCGTCTATATACAACAATACTGAAATGCAAGGTCACGTGGTGTAGTTGTGGTCTGATTTGCCATAATTCTTACCTGAGTCATAAGTTTATAGTTGGCTCTGGTAGAGCACCCATCCTCCTACACCTCTGATCATAGGAAACTGATCGAAAGAGATACTTGCTTTAATTGCATGTTTCAATTACTCATTTAATCACCACTAGTTAGCTATTTTTAAACACATGGTAACTGACTGATTTAGAAACGGAAGTCTCAGAAAAATTCAAGGTTCTTTAACATATATAGAAAAAAAAACCCAAGATCTTGAGAGCAAAAAAATGCCTAGGAGTGGTAACGCTGATTGCGACTAACTAGATCGTTCCCAATCCCAAGTCATATCAACAGGCATGACTTATCCACTTCACTCCCAAGCAGGATAGGAGAGTGAAGATATTACGTACTGCTGTTCGCATTCCGAACGCCCGCCTAGGAAAAAGTAGAGCACGCAATGACAACGTGAACGTAAAGTCAAAGTTCATGACACGGTTATCGTGACTGAACGTAAAAGTAAAGATGGATCCCATGGCTCGATCACGTGATAATGCAATGTCTGCCGCGTGTATTTTTATATCAACAAATGTTTGTCTCACACGAGCATTTTAGCTTATATAACTACTACTAGTAATAATACATTCTTTAAACGATATTTAGATTATCAATTGTTCTATAACATGAAATAGTATATGTACATGAACACGTTATATAGTCATCATGTGCGTATCATGACCCAGTCTGACTCCCACACCATTCACGACCATGATTCTACGCAGTAGTCCTCAAACTGTAGCCAAAAGTATCACTTGTGTATTAAGTCTCAATCAAGAGACTTATTTTACAGAAATCGAGTTACTACTAGTAATCAATGAAAATATGAGAACTGAAAAAGCATATAATCGTTTGTATATTTTGCATCGCTGCTTATTTGTTAATTAATGATAAGAATATTTTATTGTAGCTATGCTACTTCAATTTGAGAGGCACTGTCAAGCACACGGCCTTGACCCTGGTGACTAGACATTTCTACCAAATGACGTCCAACTCTATAGAGTATTGCGTCAGCAAGTTACACACGCTTTGTTTATGTTTATTTTATTTGAGGTACATAGTATCCCCGTCCCAGGGCAGAAAAAAGAATCCATTTGTCACTGTTTAATAAATATGTTTAATATTTGTGACTTGGTTTGTCATACAACACACACCCACATATGTGTTAACATGTATTAGGGATTTTGTTACCTTCTGTCGGAAGGAGTTAATTCTTATTTTTCATGTTTGTTGGCCCACACGCTCTGATATAACCAAAACAAGGCTCGTTCTTAGGTTGAAAGCGCGTATCTCAGCTTAAAGAGGTTTTAATCCCTTACATAAGGCGATGTACGGAAATCTGCAAAGCCGAGGTGGTCAGACAGAATACGATCAGATCTGGAAAAAACCGGCGGAGGGGAGAGACTGCTGTAATACTGAGTAAATGGGCTATTGAACAAAGACAGGTATATACAGTATTACATACGTTTTGGAAAAATTAATGATTAAATATGAAAATAAATTGCACTCGATATTTCGACCATGTATCTTTATCAAGAAAACATACAATCACGAAATGCTAAATCCTTCCTTTCGTTCGTTCACTGGAAATATTGTCTATATATTCAATGTTGTCTCTTGTATAAACTTCACTGTATTTTGTAGCTCACAACGAGGTTCGTGTAGTTTTATGTCCAGTGTTGTTTCGTTAGTCCAGTGAGTTAGCCTCAGTATATCATATTCGGGGCAATCTTGAAGTATGTGCTTTGCAGTCTGATGTGCCTGTACACATGGCTGAATTGCCAATCTTGAATTTTGTATACATGTTGCTAGCTGTGGGGTCGACTGTGTCCTATTCTAAGGCGCAGAAGAACAACTTGTTCTATTCTGCTCATATTATTGAAATACTACATGAACTAAAACATAAATTAGGAACAACCTGACTTTTCAACAGAAGGGCATTTAACAAAGACAAAAGACAGCGAAGTTTATACAAGAGACAAGGTTGAATATATAGACAATATGTCAAGCTAACGAAAGGAATGATCAAACAAAAGACATAGCACAAACAGAATAAAGACACTGGGTATGTACAATAGAGATCATAGACACAGTGAAACGGTTGATTCGCAAATACCATAAAATGAAAATATGTGACAATACAAAACATACGTGAAATAACTGAAAATTGAAAGTAAAAAAATGTAAAACAATATTAATACAATATATAAATATAATGGCCTTTTTTCGTCTTTACAGATGGTAAATTGGCAAGTGTTTTTCTGTAACAATTTCTGAGTTTGCGCTTGTTCTCTTGTATTTCAGTTCGTCCCTAAGTCTCTTTTCAACAGATTCTACATATTTTGCTAATTGTTGCTTTACACACAATTCGGTTATCAGCCAGTCTTACCCATTTCATGGGATCGACAGAAAAGCTCTTCGTTGAGGCCCTGCAGACATTCTTATATCTGAGCAGTGGTCTGCCTTGATGCCTCTTCCCTTCCGAAAGTTCACAGAATAACACTTGTGGTATGCAGCTATTGTTCATTCTTCTCACATGTCCTAGCCATCTTAGTCTTGTGATGCTGAGCGTGCCAATGCCGAAGGTAAGTTTGCACGTTCCAGCACTTCAGAGTTGGTTATCTTGTCGTACCACGTATTGTTCATAACTTTGTGGAGACATCGAAAGCGTTAAGTCTCCTCTCGTGTCTTGAGTAGGTTGTCCATATTTCTGATCCATATAGTAAAGAGCTAATTACACAGACTCGATATATTTGAATCTTTGTCTGAAACGTTAATTTTGTATTGTCCCACGCTCTCTTTGACAGTTTTCCGAATGTAATAGCTGCACTGCCTATTCGAGCGTTGATTTCTTCGTCAACAGAAAGGCTGGCAGTGACTATGGATGGACAGAATGAAAATGTTTGAACTGGTATTAAATGGTAGTTTAGTAGTTTGCTGTCGTCAACAGAAAGGTGCAGTGACTATGGACCCAAGAATGCAAATGTTTGAACTGGTATTAGATGATAGTTTCTGTAGTTTCTGTCGTCAACAGAAAGGCTGGCAGTGACTATGGACCCAAGAATGCAAAATGTTTGAACTGGTATTAAATGGTAGTTTCGTAGTTTGATGTCGTCAACAGAAAGGCTGGCAGTGACTATGGACCCAAGAATGCAAAATGTTTGAACTGGTATTAGATGATAGTTTCGTAGTTTGCTGTCGTCAACAGAAAGGCTGGCAGTGACTATGGACCCAAGAATGCAAAATGTTTGAACTGGTATTAAATGGTAGTTTCGTAGTTTGCTGTCGTCAACAGAAAGGCTGGCAGTGACTATGGACCCAAGAATGCAAAATGTTTGAACTGGTATTAAATGGTAGTTTCGTAGTTTGATGTCGTCACATCTGCGTTGTCTGAGGTTGACACGCATAAAGTTGAATGACTTTCAATTTGATATTATCTCGTTAGTAACGCGGCGCGTTGCGATGTACCACTTTATGTTTGTAACAGGTTGCATCAGCCTACAGTACATGTTTCATCAGCACACTAAACGTTTAAATATAACAGCCACTGCGTTTGAACTGACATTGTGAATGGCGTAATGGTCTCAAAGGAGACGTTTTTGTTCCTTGTTATACGTTATAGGGACTGTTGAAAGTTTTAAAAAAAATTATTTTATATTCTACAGCATTCTGGTGGTTTTTACGTGGTAGGGTAGCTAGACCCACAATCAACCTCATTATACGCCTCTTACGACAAGCATGGCAGGTAACAGTGGTTCTATTCTTTACACCCCAAAATTTGGACCCCGGTAACCACTCGGGCGGTATATTTTCTCAGTATGATGCAAGTCTTCGAAATACCGCCCTTAAATGTTTTTTTCTTTAAAATAACCTACGATTGTGATTTTTTTTTTTCAAACTGCACAGTATTTACGAATACCATTTTTATTTGTGAAAATAGAAGTTACTTTAAAGTAATATCAACTACAAAAAGCTAATACAGTTTTACTATTTTAACTTTAACACATTCGTTTATTAGGGATGTGTTATTAGAGTAGTCAGTAGTCCACTGCCAAATCATGGTTATATAAACAGCATGACTCACAATGACGAGCGTCAGAAATTGAATCTTCCACTTTCTCCTCATGGGACGTTACAAGCATCGCCATTCCCTACCCTCATAGGTTACCTAAAGCGTTGCATTGAATGTTTGGTTATTAACAAACTCATTCAAACACAGTCATATAGTGATCCCATACACTGCAATATAAGCGGAGACGAAGAGGCAGACAGCTAGCAAAGGCAGGAAGGCGACAGCCGCAGACTGATTACGAACTCAGCTACGAGGAGGCTAAAACAACCATCGCATGGCGATATAGAGACAAGTGGTCGCAAGACCACCCACAACACAGCGCCAAAGATGGGTACTTGGTCTGCCCCGTAGCAAACAAGTTGTCTATTCCGCCTCCGTACAGGCCATAACAGACTCCGGTCCCACATTTACAACAAATTTTAAATCGGCACAACTAGCCTGTGCCACTGCGAGAAGGCGGACATGACTACAGAGCACCTACTGCAAGACTGCTCACTGCTAGCAATTCTGAGAAACGAAATCTGGCCGGAAAATACCGAGCAAAACGAGAAGCTGTACGGAGGACGAAGCCTTAAAACAACAGCAGAATTTATGTGGAAATCTGATACGTCAGTCTAAGCGGAGATCGAGAGCGAGAATGCTTGGTGAAGACCTGAAAGACTGGCCTCAAAAAACAGTAAATAGATCAAATCGTAAACATTAAGCTTTTGAAGAATATTTTAGAATATAATTCTTGAGTCCTAGTTCTGACTCTCAGCCGATGCTTCTGAAGATCTAGAATGGAAGGTTGCGGTATGAATGGATGTCTTCTATGGAGGTTTCCAAACTCCAGAGGCTCACGTGGATCTATTGTCCTGGTCATGTGAGTGTTGTCGGCAACGAGAGAGCGGACATGCTTGCATCGAAAACATCGGTTGTTGGTGAGTTTAGGACGGATAAGGGATAATGCTCTTCCGTTTCCTGGGGACTTACTGTTGGATAAGGACACTAAAATAGACGTTGAATCAATCCAACGATTTAGGAAGTTTAGAATTACACGCTGTACAAGTAGAACTGGATGATTGAGGGGCAGAACGAGAGAAAGAGAAGTCTGTTTAACCAGAGCCAACTATAAACTACTGGGCCTTCGGGCTCAGGTAAGAATTGTGGAAATCAGACCCCAACTACACCACGTGACCTCGCATTCCAGTATTGGTGTATATAGACGAATTCATTTTAAAATCAACACAAAATGCTAACTCGAAGTCATATTATGCAACAAGTTAAGTTTAACAATAAGGAATATCAATATTATAAATATTTTTCACCAATAAATAACCATAGACTCACCGAATTGAGTAGAATTGCAAAAAAAGCGTGCAGTGTTCTATCAAACATCTGTAATTTCCAGATCCCTTTTCTTATCTAGGTCAGGGGAAAACCCGGCCAGTTATCTGGCCTGTGCTAGAAACCTGGCTGTGGTTTAACTAGCAAGCCACAGGAACCATCAGTATGCATACCTTTCGATATCTATTGGGGAAAACTGAGCGCCTACGGGTCTGCCCGAAGTGGTGTGACGTCAGTTGAGTAACTAATACCCAATAACCAGTACTTATTCTAGTCCAGAAGGCAAATGTAGTCATATACCAACTAACTTCACTACTCAGATTTCCGAAACACGTAATAACAAAGTACTGTAGTTTTACAAAATACAAAACAACGACAATACACAGCAACGTTTCGACCAAAGGGCTTTATCAAGCAGACGATACAACAGAATGACAAATTTCACAGAACACCACATACAGACTTTGACAAAAGATATTACAACAGTTAAAAATCATTTTAAACCGGTGTAATATCTTTGTTAAATCTATAGTAGTGTGCTGTGACATTCGTCACTTTTGTAGTATATTTTGCTTGATAAAGGCCTTTTGGTCGAAACGTTGCTGTGTATTGTCATTGTTTTTGTATTTTGTAAAACTACAGTACTTTGTTATTACGTGTTTCGCCATTCTACATAGTTTTACTGCAGTCTCTATCTATGTTGAGTTTATTCAGATATCCAAACATCTCTCTTTTAGCAAAACCACAAATTATCAAAATCATCTACATTTCTACCTGTGTGCGGGCGTGTGTGCGGGCGTGTGTGCGGGCGTGTGTGCGGGCGTGTGTATGTGTGTGATATAACAAATTAAGCACCAATATGGATCCCCATTGGGGAGAGGGAGGGGAGGTTTATGTGCGATGTGGTTGAGACGTTTTTCGTACGTTCTGAAGGTTGCAGGTTCGAATCCGGACCTCGTCGTTCAATTCACATATGCATTTTTTTCTCGAAGATTTCTAGAATTATTGTTGGAGTTGCGGAATTCGTGCTTTGTGCAACACTCTTGGCCGGTGACATGTCATATCTGCCTAGAGGGAGGGAACCATATAATGAAACCGGGTGCAATGATGCAAATTCTTGGCCTTTAGACACTTTATGAACCACCTAACTGTAGGAATGTATGTTTAGAACACCTAACTGTAGGAATGTATGTTTATGAACCACCTAACTGCAGGTATGTATGTTTAGAACCACTAACTGCAGGATGTATGTTTATGGACCACCTAACTGCAGGTATCTATGTTTATGAACCACCTAACTGCAGGTATGTATGTTTATGAACCACCTAACTGCAGGTATGTTATGTTTAAGGAATTTCCACCTAACTGCAGGTATGTATGTTTAGGAACCACCTAACTGCAGATATGTATGTTTATGAACCACCTAACTGCAGGAATGTATGTTTATTAACCACCTAACTGCAGGAATGTATGTTTTTATGTAACCACCTAACTGTAGGAATGTATGTACGTAAGCGTAAGCTTGGGAAGTAAAGTGCATACATGATCACCATGACTAAGCAACTAGCATGAGAAACTACATTTGCGATATGTCATGACAGAAGTGTATGTATTCAATTTAGAACTAGTTAGCTGAAGTAGAGGTGTGGCTTGACAGGAGATACTATTATATACAATGCACATATATAGATTATATTTATAGTGCAAGAAATGACATGAAGAAAGAATGAATAGGAAAGAAGATTAGGAAATTCATGAATGGTGTATGATTCAGCAACATAGTTTCTATAGTACAATTGTGTAAGCAAAGTAAAAAATTAGGTAAAAATACGCATTCATACAATGAAGTATATTGGGAAATAAGAAGGTGGTAGGTCCCGTATTTTCTTTGACCTACGGCACAGAAAGGGTCATGTGATCTGCATCATACCGGTCGCCTTTACTTTCCAGTGTTTCTTTGGTACCCAATTGAAATTGGGTCGACATGTGAGCCGTTACGGTCGGGAAAAAAAATTCTTCACGTAAACCACAGCCAACTCTAGATAACTAGGCCAGACAAGTCCGAATGTCTATACGTTTATAGCTGGCTCTGCATAAATCCCATGCGAAGCCATGAGTTTGTTTATTTATTAGGTAGGGGATTAAAGCTTCTTTAAGCCGAGGCAATGCCCGAGTGGTTACCGGGGTCCAAATTTGGGGTGTAAAGAATAGAACCACTGTTACATACCACGCATGTCGTAAGAGGCGACTAATGAGGTTTGGTTGAAAACGGATGCACATGTCCTAAACGTGTAGAAGTCTATGCGTTTAGGGGCCTACCAAACCAATGTGCAACGTATACACGTTCTTGGCAAAGATCAAACATATCACAAAGAGTGATTAAAATTGGTTGTAAAGAACGAACGCAAAGAAGAAGAAGAAGATAAGCCGAGGCACGCCCTCTCAATCTTTTATTGGTTATATCAGAGTGTGTATACCAAAAAAAATGAGAAATAAGAACTAACTCGTTTTGGAGAATCCAAAAGCTGTGAGTTAGTAAAGCTAGTTCTATTTATATTATTGATGTTACGACATTGTTATAATTGTGGCTTTGAGGTTCTCTGTGCCGTGAGATCAAGATATTGCCTTGCGTTCTGAAGGTCGTGAACTCAGATCCTGACCTAGTCGGTTGGTTAACAGCTGCATTATTAACCGGTGATCCCTAGAATTTTTACTGGAACTACAGAGTTTGTGTTTTGTGCAATACTTTCGGCAGATGGCATGCCATTTCTGCGGAGAAGTAACGAGACATATGGCGAAAACCGTGACTTGAGTCAGCGACACGGTCTCTCAATGACCAATCAGACGGGACACCATGCTATAGTAGGACTTCTGGAATGTTACTTAAGAGGTACTTGTATGCAGTGGCGGCTCGTCATTAAGGGCCAGAGGGCCGGGCCCCACCAAAAATAATATGTAACGTGTATTTATTATTAAATAAATTAAAATATAACCTAACCCAAAGCCATGATTTTCTCTAAAATTTGTGCCTGCCCCACCAACAAAAGCCGTCACTGCTTGTATGGTAGTTAGGAATTTATTTCTGATTCTATATGGTATGAGCCGTGTAAGAAGTGAATTTTTTCTCTTCGGCTGTATCCGTTGATCGATAAAAACCTTTTGGTGGAAACTTTGCTGTGTTTTGTTATGTTTTTGTAGTAGTTTGTCAAACTACAGTACTTTGTTTTACGTGTTTCGCCATTGCTACATAGTTTTACTGCAGTTTTCCCATATACCTGATAGCATGTTACAGTATTATTTTAGATCAAGCGTTTCCCAAAGTGGGGTACCGCCCCTAGTGGACGCTGAAGCGTTCTAGGGGGCGATAGTGGGTTCAGAAGAATTGGGGGTGTTCATGCGATTAGGGACGGTGGTCCCATAAAGAATACATTAATAATACATATTTTAAAATAAAATGTTTTCGTGATCTTGCTATTGAATAATCACTTACAATTTGAATTCTGCATTTTAATCCATCTCATGTCCGTTTTGCACGATTCATTTAAAAAAAAAAAATTTTCTATTTCATGCAAAAATCATTTGAAAATTGACCATGTATTACAGAAATATATATCAATTTTCTATGTCAAAAAGAAAATAGAGGATGTATATATGTTTGAGAAGGAAGGGCGTTGGTAAACTGTTATAATGTGTAGAGGCGTTGGCAAACTGTTATAATGTGGAGGGTTTGGGGCGTTACAAAGTTTATGTTGTGTAAAGTGAGCGATGGGCCGAAAAAGTTTGGGAATCTATGCTTTATATGCGATATATTACTTTAAGATTTGCTTGTTTTTGTTTGTTAAATCGTAGTTACTTATCTGTACAAACGCGTGTGCTATTGGGTAACATGCATACAGTTTGAACGAAATTCAGAAGTGCATGTCCTAAATTCATGATAAAAGTTGGTTCATCAGTCTAGGCCGGGATCGAGAGAGAGAAGTGGCTGTCCTACATGCTACAGGGACATAACAAGGGGCACACAACATACTCACGTTGTCAACAAAACACTACATAGATACATCACAAAGGTTGTTCAACTTGTTTGATAAGATCAAACGCAAACAAACAACAATAAACACGCAAAAATGCGGGAAACCTGGTGTAATGATGAAATGAAGTGAAATCTTGTTAAAAATAATATTGTGCGTAACCAGGTTTAATGTTAGTTTTTCAACCCACTTACTAGCACACTTATCGCTATCAGCGAACCATTTCATTTTTAGTCATTCTTTAAAAGAAGTGGTTTTATAACATGGGAGGTGCGTCTCACCAGATAAGACGTGAAGCAGTATCACGAGGGACGCCAAACGTCATGAAAATTTAGGGGGGATTTGTGCTATAATACATTTTTAAAACTAACTTGTTTTTACAGTTGAAGTACGTTTTTATTTTAAAATTACACCCGTGTGGTACCGGGGCCCAGAAGGAAAGCAAAGAACAGTACCACTGCGACCTACAAAGCATGTCGTAAGACGCAACTGATGTAGGGACCTAGGAAGCTACCTAGTAAATAAAAAGCATCTCAGAAATCGGATGTGTTGGCCTACTTGTATGCGCATAACTGGCACAATGTACAATCGCTCTTAGGCTCAGATCACATAAATCACACAGATTGGTTAACTGTGGTCGATATGGATGTTGAAAGATTTTAAAATTAAAACTCTAAGTTCAAAATTTAGTTTAAAACTAATATTATCATCCTGATTGTGACTCATGTTGATATTTTATTAATTTCTTGTCAACAATTCAGTTTTAAAAATGTTTATTTTGTAAATGTTGCCAATGTTTTTTGCATTTAAGGGACAGTAATGTTGTAATAATGGTTTGCAATCTCCGACTAGCATAGTCACTGCCCAGAAAGAAAGCAATGGAAACTACCTTCTTACAATGTCAAGGAACCCACGAAGAAGAGAGAGAATAGAAAGTTATATTTGAGTGTGTTTAAAAGAGAACGTGTATATTTTCTATATTTTCTACATTTTCAAATAGTAAGCATGTCCCTTGAGGAACGTCGTTTTCATCACAGCCCTCCTGAAAAACTCTCTGTCTCTAGCAAGTTCTCCCGGCTCCTTCAGCGTCATGTTCAAGGTTTCTTTGGTGTCTTGCTGCCACCTTCATCTTCGTCGTCCCCTACCTCGTACTCCAGAAACCATGCCTTCTGTTACTATTCTCTCCAAACTACTGTGGCGTTTAACATAGTCAAAATATTTCATCTTTCGGGACATGATGTTATTTATGAGCCAATGCTTATTGATATGCAGATCTGGTAGGATGTCTTTGTTTTTTCTCTTCTCTGTCCAGAATGTTGTAAGAACTTTTCTGTTACACCTTGTGTCAAACAACTTCAGTCTTGTTCTTTAATGTTTGTGGTATGGTCCACGATTCATATCCATATGTAGCCACACGGAATATGCATGTTCTCAGAAGTCTTACTAGTGTTTCCTTGCTTGTGTCGTGCCAGTTTCTTCACGCTGAACACCCTACTGACTAGTCTTCTTCTAATTTCTTTCATACAATCTCCAGTGTTGTTAATTATAATGCTCCAATATATTCAAACTATGTGCCTTTCTCAATGTCTTCATTATTGATAGCAATTTTGGGTTGGGATTTTGCTTTGTTGGTGGCCATAACTTTAGTTTTCTTTGTATTCAGAAAAAGGTTATGTCCTTCGCTTTTTTTAGACAGACTGAATTAGCTGTTGCAACCCCTTGACACTATTTGAGAGGAGAACTGTGTCATCTGCGTAGATTAATTCTGGAATCATATTTCTACCAATTGTAAACGGGTCAAAAGATAGGTAATTTTTTTTTACGTTTACCTATTAGAATTATGATGTTAATGCACGCGTGACGGTCGCAATAGATAAGATTCTAGTTCAAGTAGTCGTGAATTTGTTAGACCAAGGGCTTTGATAACAGTTCGTCAATGGAATTAGTGTAGGTCACGGTTTGACCTATATAACGAATATAGGTCAGATTGTAGACACTGACTCAATATCAGTGCTGATATAGGTATGTCAAATAGTAGTTCAACTATCGCAAGTGATGATGATAATTTTGTACATCAGATTTTCCCATTAACTCCGGAGGAAAAAGATGTGTACGTAGATGACTGATGATCCCGATTTTGGCATGGAAAGTATGTGTAAATTTTGGGCACATAGTTTTTGCTGACGATGGAGATCTAAGCTCGCTGGAATTTCTAGTCTGCTTCCTCTTCTCCTCTGCTATTAGTGTAATATTCGCACATCTAAACGGGTTCAATATTTAATTGGTGTATAATTAGTCCGAACACTAACATCACATATACCGATCATGGCTTCCATTTATGCTTTGGTTAAAGCACAGCCAAATCTAGATAAGTATATACAGGGTGTTCAACTTAAAAGCAGCCTGTGAATGGAGCTAATCTGGCATATATGTATGGAAATGAGAAGGTTCAGTTATGACGTAGTATAAGTCAAGGTTGTGTGATGGTGTGTAATTGTGGTGCGGGAAGGGGCGATGAACAAATGTGACGTAGGACAAGCTAGTCAGAGTCGGTTTAAATAGTAAATAGTCGAGATGCAATGCGTACCTGGCAAATTTCTATTTATGACGGGCTGCTTTTAAGTTGAACACCTGAGTTGGTCTGCTAAAGACTATATACTCTCTTCTTCTTCAGCGATCTCTGGTCATGCGCTTAACTTCTTGGACCACACTGGGCAGACGCTTAGGTCTGTCAGGTTTCCCAAGCTGGTTTTCAGGGACTGGTGGCCACATGTGTCTCAGCTCACTGAAGAGGACAATCTTGTAGGATATGCTCTAATTCAGTTCTGCCTGCTGACACTGGCAGGAGCTATTTTTTCTAGTCTGTATAAGTGTTTGTAGCTGCAGTGTCAGTAGTCGAAATATAATGACCTGGTCTTTCTGCTATCTTTGAAGTCTTCATAATCATATCAGTGTTTGTCTTCCAGTATGCAGATTTTCTGTTGAGGTTTTGACCCTTGAAAAGACAAGGTAAGAAATTGCTGACTGCCCTAGCTAAGACATCAATATTGCCTGCAATGCCACAGTGAATGAACCCTGCAAGAATTTGGCTCTTTCTGAAAGCTAACAGTTTTTTCTAATTAGTATCAAGAAATCAGCCAACAAAAGTAAATAGTAAGAGAAAACTAATGACAATTTAAGGGTTTCATTTCTTCTTCTTCGAACGCTCCATATCGACCACTTTTTAATTACTCTGTGATTTGTATGTGATCTGTGCCTAAGAGCGATTGTACTTTGTGCCAGTTATGCGCCTACAAGTAGGCCAGAACATCTGATTTCTCCGATGCTTTTTATTTACTAGGCTAGCTTCCCTATTTCCCTACCTTAGTCGTCTCTTACGATATGCCTTGTAGGTGGTAGTGGTACTATTCTTTGCTTTACTTGCGGGCGCCAGCACCACACGGACGAGACAGTAATATAACACTAAAGATCCTTTGATGGAACCCGCAGGGAAAGCGAAAAAGAAAAAAAGTAGAAATACACGGATTATATATTTTGAGGTGGAGATTAAAAGATATACGAAAGAGCTGGAAGGAGCTGCTAGCGAGCGAATAGATAGAAATACGTGACATGAGTTGATTGAGTTACCCCAACATAGATTAAAAAGATGCAATAGTGAAAAGAGAGTAAGTTGGGCACTTATGTAATAAGTTGGGCCTGAGTGGTTACCGGGGCCCTAACTTGGGGTGTAAGGAATAGAACCACTGCTACCTGCAATGCATGTCGTAAGAGGCGGCTAAGGAGGTTTGGCTGAAATCGGATGCACATGTCCTAAACGTGTAGAAGTCTATGTGTTTAGGGCCTACCAAACCAATGTGCAACGTATACACGTTATTGGCAAAGATCAAACATATCACAGAGTGATTAAAATTGGTCGTAAAGAACGACCGCAAAGTGGAAAAAGGAGATGTAATAGATGGACATTGATTAGTCTGATTGTGCAATACATATATGTATCAGAGGTTTCTATTTCTACAGGGTGTTCAATTTAAAATCAGCCTGTGAATGGAGCTAATCTGGCATATATGTATGGAAATGGAAGGTTCAGTTATTACGTAGTCATCAGACAGTGGTCAAGGTTGTGTGATGGTGTGTAATTCTAGTGCGAGAAGGGGCGATGAACAAATATGACGTAGGACAAGCTAGTCAGAACCGGTTTAAATAGTAAATATACGAGATGCAATGCGTACCTGGCAAATTTCTATTTATGACTGGGGCTGCTTTTAAGTTGAACACCCTGTACCAGTAGCTTGATGAACGGAACATGCCAGATATTACACATATTTTACCTCTGAAGTCAGAGAAGGTACGACTGTATGGCTGGGGACACTGATAATAAGGAAAGCATGCTTTCACGCAAAATCAGTCAGAAGTGCCAAGCACATTGACTACTCCTGAATTCATAACAGGCGGACGCAAAAAGAAGAAGAATACCATGTTTGATGTAGTATACGCAGTGTCTGAAGATTAACACATTTCCCATATTTTTTTTACATTTACTTACCCGGTAGTGCTTCAGCGGGTAGACCCAGGTACGTTTGACACGTGTAAGAACTCCGAGCGTCGCCAGTCTCTTGAATGAGAGTTGCTCGAAACTTGTTTAATTTAGATGCCTATTGGCTTTATGAAGGCTACCACCCTTGGGTCAAAATCAAGTGGGAACTACATTTTGATCTTAACCAAAAGGCAGAGAAGCGACAGAGACAATTTCCCCATCTATTGATATATTTGTTTGTATTGTTTCCTAGATATCCATGATAATATATAAACATGTTCTTTTCTTCTCTTTGTGTGTATACATTTTAAGTTTTTCCTACTTATAAAGCTTTCTTTTTCTTTATTTTTCTCTGCTCCTCTTTTAACAAGGACCTCACCACTGTTCTCAACTTTCCCGTCTCTGGCGGTTTTCTTATTGCTTCCAGGATAATCTGAAATCTTTCAGTTCCTCAAGAAGACTCCGTTTTCAGGTCTGTTAGGTGTAATATTTTCTGTTTCCTTGCGTGTTGCCTTCTAATGCCTGTCTACTTTTATAGAGTATATCTGTACAATGATGATTCAGTTTTCCTCTTTCTTTTAACATCTCAAATACGTAGTCAGTTAACAATATATGAATTTTGTCGAGGCAAAATATAGACATGTTGGTCTGTTCATATTCTTAATAAGTGGTTAAACCACTTCATTCTCGTTCGCTACATAATTCAAGCACGGTCAAAGTTGGAACAAGACCGTGCTTGAATTATATAGCGAAACAAAGAATGAAGTGGTTTGGCTACTTGGTAAGAATGCGAACAGACCAAACTGTCTATGAAGCTTTCCACAACAGAGTATCAGGAAGGAAGGCGAGAGGAAGACCGAGGAAAAGGTGGATAGATAACGTAGTTGAATTCTGTTAGGGGACTAAGAAAACCATCACATAAGTCATCAGAGAAGCGCAAGACAAATACAGAAAACCACGACACTGGGTTACCAGCTCGGTAACAGTGTGATGGCAAAAGAAGGAATCGAGGCAAAGGGACAGAAGCAGTATATTATTTTCTTGTACATCAAAAATCATGAATTACTGTCCTTTATTTAAGAAATATTGGAAAATGGGGAAGTTTTTTTTAATAGAACGCAAGGAACTTGGGGGAACAAGCAATATGAACCATGGTGTTGAAGCAGGAAGAAACAAACGGATTAAAGAACTTGAATTATTCCATTTTAGTTTGAGCTTGAGATAATAGTTACAGCAGTATAGAAACTTTATGGATTAGTTCATGCTTCTTACATTAGCATGTTCATTATCAAATAATATTGTAGTTAATTGTCATTGTCATCAACTGTACTTCTGAACGTCTTGTATGATCATGCTGCTTTACAATGTTCTGTAAATATATAGTACCTTTTTAAATAGAATTCAGTCAACGGATGTCTTCGGCAGATTCTCAGACTGAGGTGGTATGACAGAGCTGCAAACATAGACCTGTGGAAAAGAACCACACAGGAACCCATGATGACCCAGGTCAAGATGAGAAAATAGCGATGGTTTGGGCATACCCACAAAGACACAGTCGATGTCAATAGACAAGCACTTGAATGGAACCAGCAAGGAAAACGGAAAAGAAGATGCCCTAAACAGACCTGGAAACGAAGTCTTCTTGAGGAACTGACGAGTGCTTGACTATGCAGGGAGATCATAAAGAAAAGAGCAAGAGACCGAGAATAGTGGCGAACAACTGTTGATGCACTATACTCCACGAGGAGCGGAGATGAATAAGTCAAGTCAAATATAATTCAGGGCTACGCCGGAGGGAAACATTTGCTACTGACAGTACAAAGCAAACAGAGGACGTCATTTAACGAGTCTACATGCGAAGGATTAACTTCATTTCACCGGTCTTCCCCATAATACTACGCCCCTCTAGGCAGAAATAGCAAGCCATCTGCCGAGAGTGTTGCCCAAAAACACGTACTCTGTAGCTCCAGCAACAATCATAGAGATCTCCGGAAAAGTACACAAGGGAATTGAACGACGCGATCCGTATTCGAACTCACAACCGTCAGAACGCACGGTAAACGTTTTAACCATTTCACCAAGACACATCCTACATATCCGAGGGAGGAGGTGGGTGTGGTAGTGAGATGGAAAGGTTTTGCAAAGTGTAACAAACAAACATTTATTCTAGTACGTTTTTTTCCGATCCAGAAGCACTTGGGCTTTTAGCTCTTCGGCTCGGTGCCATGAACATCGTAACTCTTCGGCTCGGTGCCATGGACATCTTAACTCTTCGGTTCGGTGCCATGGACATCTTAACTCTTCGGCTCGGTGCCATGGACATCTTAACTCTTCGACTCGGTGCCATGGACATCGTAACTCTTCGGCTCGGTGCCATGGACATCTTAACTCTTCGACTCGGTGCCATGGACATCTTAACTCTTCGGTTCGGTGCCATGAACATCGTAACTCTTCGGTTCGGTGCCATGAATATCGTAACTCTTCGGCTCGGTGCCATGGACATCTTAACTCTTCGGCTCGGTGCCATGAATATCGTAACTCTTCGGTTCGGTGCCAGAACACCGTAACTCTTCGGCTCGGTGCCATGGACATCTTAACTCTTCGGTTCGGTGCCATGAACATCGTAACTCTTCGGTTCGGTGCCACGAACACCGTAACTCTTCGGCTCGGTGCCATGGACATCTTAACTCTTCGGTTCGGTGCCATGGACATCTTAACTCTTCGGTTCGGTGCCATGGACATCTTAACTCTTCGGCTCGGTGCCATGGACATCTTAACTCTTCGGTTCGGTGCCATGGACATCTTAACTTTCGACTCGATGCCATGGACATCTTAACTCTTCGACTCGGTGCCATGGACATCTTAACTCTTCGGTTCGGTGCCATGGACATCTTAACTCTTCGAATCGGTGCCATGGACATCTTAACTCTTCGGTTCGGTGCCATGGACATCTTAACTCTTCGGTTCGGTGCCATGGACATCTTAACTCTTCGGCTCGGTGCCATGGACATCTTAACTCTTCGGCTCGGTGCCATGGACATCTTAACTCTTCGGTTCGGTGTCATGGACATCTTAACTCTTCGGTTCGGTGCCATGGACATCTTAACTCTACGGTTCGGTGCCATGGACATCTTAACTCTTCGGCTCGGTGCCATGGACATCTTAACTCTTCGACTCGGTGCCATGGACATCTTAACTCTTCGACTCGGTGCCATGGACATCTTAACTCTTCGGTTCGGTGCCATGGACATCTTAACTCTTTGGTTCGGTGCCATGGACATCTTAACTCTTCGACTCGGTGCCATGGATATCTTAACTCTTCGGCTCGGTGCCATGGACATCTTAACTCTTCGGTTCGGTGCCATGGACATCTTAACTCTTCGAATCGGTGCCATGGACATCTTAACTCTTCGGTTCGGTGCCATGGACATCTTAACTCTTCGGTTCGGTGCCATGGACATCTTAACTCTTCGGCTCGGTGCCATGGACATCTTAACTCTTCGGCTCGGTGCCATGGACATCTTAACTCTTCGGTTCGGTGCCATGAAAATCTTAACTCTTCTGTTCGGTGCCATGGACATCTTAACTCTACGGTTCGGTGCCATGGACATCTTAACTCTTCGACTCGGTGCCATGGACATCTTAACTCTTCGACTCGGTGCCATGGACATCTTAACTCTTCGGCTCGGTGCCATGGACATCTTAACTCTTCGGCTCGGTGGCATGGACATCTTAATTCTTCGGCTCGGTGCCATGGACATCTTAACTCTTCGGTTCGGTGCCATGGACATCTTAACTCTTCGGTTCGGTGCCATGGACATCTTAACTCTACGGTTCGGTGCCATGGACATCTTAACTCTTCGACTCGGTGCCATGGACATCTTAACTCTTCGACTCGGTGCCATGGACATCTTAACTCTTCGGCTCGGTGCCATGGACATCTTAACTCTTCGGCTCGGTGGCATGGACATCTTAATTCTTCGGCTCGGTGCCATGGACATCTTAACGCTTCGGTTCGGTGCCACGAACACCGTAAATCTGGAGAACGTGTGGCTTTTCTGTCAGCCCGCGAAATTAAACCGCACTCCCAGGGGGCTTGTCACCCGTCGTCCAACGCGCCACGAACACGCTGGGCAGGCGGGCATTCTTGTACTCTACAGAACTGCCCTTTTAGTTGTTTACGTGTTATGTTTTGTGTCTAACATGTCCGTTTCCGTAACCTTTTCCCTCCATATTTTGTTTTACCTCTGGACTATGTGCAATGTATAATGTACATTTTAAAAAATACATATTTACAAATTACCAAGAGCCATTATATCTGCATACAAGGACGAAAGAGTTAAAGGGAAAATATAAAATAAAAATTACAAATTGCTTGGTGGCAACAAAAGAGATACACGTCCCAAAACAGTAGAAAATGTTCTTTTCCTGAAACTATCGCACCGCATCACAAAAATCGACAATGCATGCACGTTCTTCGACTCTGCCCGTGTGGTGGCGGGGCCCGCAAGAGAAGCAAAGAATAGTAAGACCACTGCGACCTACAAGGCATGTCGTAAGAGGCGACTGATGTAGGACCAAGAGATGTTACTTTAGTAAATAAAAAGCATCGCAGAAATCGGAAGGTCTGGCCTAATTGTATGCGCATAACTGACACAACGTACAATCGCGCCTTGGCTCAGATCACATACAAATCACACAGAGTGGGTTAAAGAAAGCTTGAATATTAAAGAGTATTTATAATTAAAAGTTCGCTTGACAATGTTGAGACTGGAGAACAAAGACAACTTGCCCAGACTGCCACTACGTACTGAGTAATCAAAATTTGTTTCATTCAAACTTTATTTACGAACAAAAAGTTTTGACATTACAAAGACCTCAATCCTCGCCCTTTAAATTAATAGACTAACGTACTAACCGTACGACCACCTGTTCCATGTATGTTTTATACTTGATTTAATTATTTGGGGTGTTGTGAGTGTGAAGATCTCAACACAGACAATAGCTGAATCTCTTTCAATGAAATCGCTTTCTTGAGTAAGTGGGCAATAAGCTCTCTTAATGCATCAACGAGAAACTCAACAAGTCTGAAGCAAATTCGAACATGTTGGTGGTAGTTGAAGAGCAGGTTTGAGTGGAGGTTATCCGTGTTAGTCTTGAGTGGATGTTATATTGCTATAACATTTTCTTAAAGTTCAATTTCAAACTGTGTCTTGCCCGTGTGTTCCCGGGGCTCGAAAGGGGAGCAAAGAATAGTAACACTGTGATCTACAAGACATACCGTAAGAGGCGACTGAGGTAGGGGCCTAGGGATCTAGTATAGTAAATAAAAAGCGTCGCAGAAATAGGATGTGTTAACCTACTTGTAGACGCATAACTGGCTGAACGTACGATATCTCTTAGGCTCAGATCGCATACAAATGACACAGAGTGGTTTAACAAGTGATCGATATGGAACGTTCGAAGAAGAAGAAGAAGAAGAAGAAACTGTGTCTACTTATCTTTATTTAAGTTGTATTGTAATCTAATAGATTACCTAAAGTAAAACTGAAAAGCAAGAGTTTAATTAAAACACGGTCTCATCATCATCAAATAGCTTGTCTTGAGCAGAACTTTGCCACCCCAACAGTCCTCCAGAATTTCTCTCTTTAATAGGCCAGATGTCCCGCCTCTGCAGCCGTCATGTTCAAACCATCAGTTACATCCTGAAACCATCTTCTCGATGGTCTTCCTCTTCTTCTCTTTGAAACCATCTTCTCTCCTTCCATGATAGTCTTCTCCAGGCCTTCATGTCTTTTTTTATGTCCAAAATTTCTCAATTTTCTCTTTCGTATTTGTAGCATCAGCCAGTTTTCTTTGATTTTGAGTTCTTTCTGGATAGATCTATTTGTTCTATTCTCTTTCCAAGATATACGGAGAACTCTTCTGTAACACTTATTTTAAGCACGGTCTACGAGGTATATTCTGCGCATGGCTCTGAATTTAGCAGAGTTGGGGTTGGCAAGTCTCTCTTAGGAAGGGTGAAAAGTAAAAATTAGTAGCCTGCTAATGATCTCACAAGCAAACCAACTTGGAAATCGCTATATTGTATTGGGCTGAAGGATAGCAGTCTTCTTCTTCTTCTTCTTCTTCTTCTTGCGTTCGCCCACTATTAACTCAGGTGTGGTCAGTGCGCCTGGTACGGCGCTTCTGACTGATTTTTTCGTGAAGGCATGCTTACCCTTTTATCAGTGTCCCCGCCATACAGGACTTCAGAGGTGGACAACAGCCTAAATGCTGGTGGATAAATGAAGAAGTAGAAATATAAGAACAACAAATGGATGTTGAAATCTGATACACCAGCTCATAAACCATCAACGAAACAACGCAACTTTAACATTCAATTGACAAGGATATTTAGTACGTGCCATAAAACTAAATCCAATCGACTGATTTTTTTCGGACAGTTTAATTACTGCTTTCGTGTTTTTTAAAATGTCCCAGGCTTTATATAAAACTATAAATGATCAGTTTCAGACAAGTTTCAGTTCGACAAATGTCAGATCTCTTCCTGTTGTCAACATCAGGGATATTAAATTTAATAGCACGATAAGGTTAGCAGCGCTCGATATCCAACTATAGCTGCTGCTGCTCTATAATGTGGTTATGGTTAAAGCTGAAATGGGAAACGTGTGATGGTTCAGTAATGAATAATGCGTAATAAATGAAAATGTAAAAGTAAAGTTAGTTTACTGTGCCTTCTGTTTAACAAGTATAAAATATGCCTATCTGACATATGTACATTTTGGCACCAGCAAGATGACAGAGACACACATACAAGCAAGAATGTCCAGCATACACGGAACAGAGAGAAAACACATGGCCAATCTCTATATCAGTCAAAGACAAGCTATACGGAGATGTACTTGGACTCTGGTTGACCACTAACTACTTTAAAAGTGTACAGATCGATGTCAGTCTAAGACAAGCTATACGGAGATGTACATGGACTCTGGTTGACCACTAACTACTTTAAAGTGTACAGATCGATGTCAGTCAAGCCAAACTATAGGAGATGTCATGGACTCTGTTGACTACTAACTACTTTAAAAGTGTACAGATCGATGTCAGTCCAAGACACGCTATACGGAGATGTACATGGCATCTGGTTGACTACTAACTACTTTAAAAGTGTACAGATCGATGTCAGTCCAAGACAAACTATGTGGAGATGTACATGGAATCTGGTTGACTACTAACTACTTTAAAAGTATACAGATCGATGTCAGTCCAAGACACGCTATACGGAGATGTACATGGACTCTGGTTGACTACTAACTACTTTAAAAGTGTACAGATCAATGTCTGAAAACGTTGGAAGAAGAAGAAGTTTACTGTTACACAATAGGAAAATATCAACAAATATGTCATTGCTAGCCGCAGATCAGTTGGCGTGTGCCCCTCTGTGTCCATGTGGCATCTCTGATCAAATCACAGAACATGTCCTGCAAGACTGTCCCCTGTATGTCCTTCATAGAAAGGTATGCGGCTCGTGTGTTTCCCGGGCTAACACGGGGAGAAAAGAATAGCAACACTGTGACCTACAAGGAATGTCGTAAGAGACGGCTGCGGTAGGGGCCTAGGGAAGTTACCCTAGTAAATATAAAGCGTTGTAGAAATCGGATGTGCTGACCTACTTGTAGGCGCATAACTGGCACAACGTACAATCGCTCTTAGGCTCAGATCACATACAAATCACAAAGAGCGGTTAACAAGTTGTCGATATGGAGCGTTTGAAGAAGAAGAAAGAAATATTATTTTCGATAGATTTCTAGCACCAATATGAACGCATCGTTCTGCAGTCCAAAGTGATAAAGATAACAACGCGGTTTCCAATCCACACATTAAGAGAAAGAAGAAGAACAAATATATCGTTGCTAGCTGCAGGTGAGTTGGGGTAGGCCCTTCTGTGTCCCTGTGACATACCTGATCAAACCACAGAACATGTCCTGCAAGACTGTCTCAGATTAAGACCGTTATCACTAGAAAGGATAACGACATTAAGCCTACGTACTTTCAAACTACATGGCACCAGGGATAAGCTCCAGATAACAGTCAACTTTATTATAAGAACGCGTCTGACGGTATAAACTACATGGCACCAGTGATGAGCTCCAGATAACAGTCGACTTCATCATAAGAACGCGTCTGACGGTATAAACATCAAAATAGCGATAAGAAGAAGAAGAAGAAGAAGTGGGTCAACAATAATTGCAGAACAGTAGTCGACTATTTGTGATTGTTCGTTCGTTATTTGTAGAAAAAAAGATTTGATCATCTTCCAACGCCATCATGTTAAGTCAATAACTTTGAAACAAGTTCATCAGAACAACCTAAAGTTCCGATCTATCTATTTCATAGATTCCCCAACTTTTCTGGGCCACCGCCCACTTTGCAAAACATACATTTTGTAACGCTCTCCCCCATTATAACAGTTTTTGTGTTCCAGCAGTTGGATATTTTCGACGTAAATAGCAACTAAGGATACATTACTGCTTATGTCGTTAAAGTATGGAAAAGGTAGTGGTCATTATGCGCTTCATCTTGAATTCAATCGCAAAATAACGAAAATAATTTATTTTTAAATATACTTCTTCTTCTTCTTTGCGTTCGTTCTTTACGACCAATTTTAATCACTCTTTGTGATAAGTTTGATCTTTGCCAAGAACGTGTATACGTTGCACATTGGTTTGGTAGGCTCCTAAACGCAAAGACTTCTACATGTTTAGGACATGTGCATCCGATTTCAGCCAAACCTCCTAGTCGCCTCTTACGACATGCATGGCAGGTAACAGTGATTCTATTCTTTACACCCCAAACTTGGGCCCCGGTAATCACTCGGGCGTTTTAAATATATATGATTAATTCCTTCTTTAACGAGCCACCGACGAATGCATCGTCTAAATTTTCCCCCAAATGCGCCTGAACACACTATGCCCCCACCCTAGAATGCTTTATCGCCCACTGGGGCGGTACTGCCCACTTTGGAAACCTATGATCCATACCTAGCTATATCTTCTTCTTCTCCTGCTTGACACATAAGGCTTCCACAAACGATTTTAATTATTGCCTTTCTGTCGTCTTTCTATTATTGTTTCCCACATCAGGTTCCCAATATTTCATCTCTCATTTTTTTTTTTTTCTGTCTGCTAGAATTCCTGAAATTTATGATTGTAAAAATTGACATGGACAACGATCATACAAAATGGATGGCATGTATTAACGATTTTAAATACTTGACGTTTAATAAAATTGTAAAGGGATAAGGTTGTGAGTGGGGAATACAGAAATGGAGATGAGATTGTGAGTGGGGAATACAGAAATGGAGATGAGGTTGTGAGTGGAGAATACAGAAATGGAGATGAGGTTGTGAGTGGGGAATACAGAAATGGAGATGAGGTTGTGAGTGGAGAATACAGAAATGGAGATGAGGTTGTGAGTGGGGAATACAGAAATGGAGATGAGGTTGTGAGTGGGGAATACAGAAATGGAGATGAGGTTGTGAGTGGAGAATACAGAAATGGAGATGAGGTTGGGAGAGTGTTATTAAGAAATAAAGAAGAGAGAGAGAGAGAAAAAGAGAGAAAAATGGGTGAACAGGGATAAAAAACGGAACATATTGTAGAGTAAAAGAAAAAGAAGGAAAATGTGACAAGAAAACAAGAGAGATGATCTAAGAGAAACAGAAGGAAGGAGAGAGAGAGAGAGAGAGAGAGAGAGAGAGAGAGAGAGAGAGAGAGAGAATAAAGAATGACAAAATGAGTTTGGAAAAAAGTATGCAGAGTGAGTGCTATAGAAAAATACAGAAAAATGAAAGTGAAAAGAAAGCAGAAGCGAGATAAGTGGTCAATTAACCGCAAGAACTTCAACAAAATAAATACACTCAATATTGATTGCAATATTGTTCAAGACAGATAGACTGGTTGATCTCTAATGAAAAAAACAAAACGTATGCATTTTCATGGTTTACGTTTATACCGTTTCTCTAATAATGAGAACAAAACGTAAAACGTTTGATGTTTTACATCAGTAACGTTTCTCTAATGATGAGAACAAAACGTAAACAGTTTCAAGTTTTATATCAATAACATTTCTCTAACGATGAACACAAAACGTATACTATTTCAAGTTTTATATCAATAACATTTCTCTAACGATGAACACAAAACGTATACTATTTCAAGCGTTACGTTAATATCGTCTCTCTAACGATGAGAACAAAACATATACTATTTTAAGTTTTATGTCAGTAACGTTTTTCTAATGATGAACACAAAACGTATACTATTTCAAGTTTTACGTTAATACCGTCTCTCTAACGATGAGAACAAAACGTATACAGTTTCAAGTTTTACGTTAATAACGTTTCTCTAATGAAAAAACAAAACGTATTCAGTTTCAAGTTTTACGTTAGTAACGTTTCTCTAATGATGAACACAAAACGTATACTATTTCAAGTTTTACGTTAATATCGTCTCTCTAACGATAAGAACAAAACATATACTATTTTAAGTTTTATGTCAGTAACGTTTTTCTAATGAAAAAAACAAAACGTATTCAGTTTCAAGCTGTATGTAATTATATATCATATACTGATGAGAAAACAAATGATTATAGCACATATTGACGGTATATTTGAACTCTGTTATGAAGACCGGGCTGATTTCAAGCTGACGCGAAGTTGATTTGAAAAACGAGATGCAATCTCGCGTTTTTCGAATGACGCGAGTCTCAGTTCCATAACAGACATCAGAGAAAATGATCGATCTAATAGCTGTATATTAACCGAGGAGCCGAACGAGTTTCATAGTTACGCATTCTGACTGTTATTGGCACTTATCCGTCTAATTTTATTCTGAAGTTCTGCTATAACAGTACTAAAGACGTCAATCACCATAGAGACATTATATTGTGTTCAGCTTGACCAGGTGAGTGTGACATTTATATTTAATTTCCTTGATTGATTGAGATATAGGACCATCATCATTGCACTTCGGTGAGTAACCATATGTGCTCTGATCTCTTTCTTACATAGGAAGATCTCAGCGGTAGTGCACGAACTTCGCAGTACCGGCGAGGGTCCCCGAAGTTATTTTGAATATGGTATTTTGTAGGAATTGTAATTTTTAATCTTTATAATGAATTTTTGCCTGGCAGCGGCTTTGCAGCCTTCTCTTCTCGATTTTGAACTACTAAGGGTTCTTTTACGTGTTTAACATGAACATGGGACCGATGTTTTATCGTCCGTCTCAAATAGGACTAGGCACTCGATTTCCCCTACCCTGAGATCAGGGATCTCTGGGAAATATCCCGATGGCTCCATGGGGCAGCAAACCGAGTACCTTTGAAGCGAGAGGCGATCACCTAACATATATGCAACAGAGATCCCTCTAATCCTAACCCTTCCTTTCTTGTTCTTCTTCTTCCCTTGCATCATTGACTTCTTTATAGAAGTGTTGGCTTTGAAACGTAGTGATCTTGTGTGTGCTTGTTTTCTTCCACCATTTACTTCTTTATAGAAGTGTTGGGGGTGAAACGTAGTGATCTTGTGTGTGCTTGTTCTTCTCTTCCACCATTTTCTTCTTTATAGAAGTGTTGGCGCCGTGTGCTGCCAGGGGCTCCAAGAGGAGCAAAGAGTAGCGGCACTGCGACCTACAAGGCATGTCGTAAGAGGCGACTAAGGTGGGAGTTTGGCTGTAGGGCTGGCTACCCTATCCAGTAGAAAATTTTAGCCACAAAATCCAACCAACCATGAACAAGTCACATAAAAATAAAATAAAAACTGTGCCAACCAAGAGGAAAGGAAGCTCTTCTAGAAGAGGTATGAAGCGATGCAGAGAAAGCCGCAAGGAGTCTACACAGCAGATTATCTTCCTTTCACCTAGGAAAAGCTCCAGAATTGGCACCTGGAATGTTAGAAGTATGTATCAAATGGGAAAGACAGCACAGGTTATAAATGAGATGAAATTTCACGGGATTGGCATCTTGGGATTATGTGAAACTAGGTGGAATGGTGCAGGCAAACAACGTCTAAACACAGGAGAAACAATGCTGTTCTCAGGCCATATGGAAGAAAATGCCCCCATAGTGAAGGAGTGGCTTTAATGCTATCTAAAGAAGCGGAGAAGGCACTAATAAAATGGGAAGCAGTGAGTCCTAGGATAATCACAGCAACATTCAGAACCACCAAAAGAAAGTATTCTTGAATGTGACCCAGTGTTATGCACCTACCAATGATAAAGAGGAAAAAGTAAAGAGGAATTTTACATAAAACTTCAAAATATTATAGGTAATCAGAGAAATGGGAACATCAAAATTCTGATGGGTGACCTCAATGCCAAAATAGGTTCGGACAACATAGGCTACGAGGAGATCATGGGGAAACACGGACTAGGAATAATGAACGAAAATGGAGAACTATTCACTAATTTCTGTGCAGCGAATCAATACGTCATAGGTGGAAGTGTCTTTCCACATAAAAGAATACATAAAGCAACCTGGGTATCACCAGATCACAGAACAGAAAATCAAATTGACCACATATGCATAAACAAGAAATTCAGGTCATCTCTACAAGATGTAAGGGTCCTAAGGGGGCAGATGTAGATTCGGATCACCATTTGTTGATAAGTAAAATTAAACTGAAGCTTAAGCGATACATACCATCCCATGAACATAGACACCAATATAATGTAGGATACCTCAGAAGTCAAGAAACAAAGGAACAGTTCACGGTCACAGTCTCTAATAAGTATGAGGTGTTGCGGCAATTAGAAGATGAGGTGAGTGCGGAAGAATGCTGGCAGCAAGCCAAAAATATTTGGAATGAAACATGCACAGAGGTATTAGGAAAGAAGGAGCGGAATCATAAGGCATGGATAACTCCAGAAACTCTCAAGGAAATAGAAGAAAGGAAAAAGAGGAAAGCAGATTTAAATAATAGCAAAACTAGAACTGCCAAAGCCATAGCCCAGGAAAAGTACACAGAAGCTAGCAAGAAAGTGAAGAAACAAATAAAGTTAGATAAAAGACAATACGTAGAAGATCTAGCAAGAGAAGCAGAGGTAGCTGCAGGAAAAGGAAACCTTAGGGATCTTTACAATATCACTAGAAAGCTAGCAGGAAAATACAGACCATCAAATGGGTTGATCAAAAATAGTAGTGGGAAAACTATCACTAATGTTAGAGACCAAATGGAAAGATGGATGGAATACTTCAAGGAACTCCTGAACAGACCAGCACCTACAAACCCCCAGATATCCAACCGGCAGAAATTGACTTGGACATCAACTGTGAGAAACCATCCAAGGAGGAGATTAGTAAAGCCATTAAACTTTTAAAAGATGGAAAAGCGGCCGGTCCAGATGGTATTCCAGCGGAGGCGGTTAAAGCCAACATAAACACATCCACAGAAATACTGTATAAATTATTTAGCAGAATCTGGGAGACCGAAGAAATACCAGCAAACTGGAGAGAAGGATACCTGGTAAAGCTACCAAAGAAAGGGGACCTTCAGAAGTGTGAAAACTATAGGGAATAATGCTGTTGTCAGTACCTGGGAAAATACTAAGCAGAGTCATCCTGGAGAGACTGAGAGATGCCATCGATATAAAGCTAAGAGATGAACAGGCAGGCTTCCGACCAAATAGATCCTGTGCTGACCAGATAGCCACATTACGTATAATAATAGAGCAAAGTATTGAATGGAAATCCCCACTTTATATCGGATTTGTTGATTATGAGAAGGCTTTTGACAGTATTGATAGGAAAACCCTTTGGAAATTAATGAGGCATTATGGAATCCCACAGAAAATTATTAACCTAATAAAAGCAACATATACAGATATGAAATGTAGAGTTCTTCATGAAGGTAAACTAACAGATACTTTCGGAATAGAAACAGGAGTGCGTCAGGGATGTCTTCTATCATCTTTGTTGTTCTTACTGACAATATACTGGATTATGAAGACCACAGTAACTAACACCAGAAATGGAATCCAATGGACTCTGACAGAGCAACTAGATGATCTGGACTTCGCTGATGATATAGCCCTTCTGTCACATACACAAAATCAGATGCAGGATAAGCTAAACACATTGAATCAAAGGTCCCAGCAACTAGGGCTGAACATTCATAAGGGAAAGACAAAGATATTGAGAATTAACCAAGCAAACGACAACTCGATCTCCTGGAAATCCACTTCAAGAGGTAGAATCATAACATATTTGGGCAGCAACGTAGACAAAGAGGGTGGAACAGATAGAGATGTTAAAATAAGAATACAGAAGGCAAGAGGAGCTTTCATTGCACTGGGAAACATTTGGAAGTCCAAAGAAATCAAATCTAGAACAAAAATTCGGATATTTAACTCTAATGTTAAAGCAGTTCTACTGTATGGGTCAGAAACATGGAGAACAACTAAAACAATAGCGCATAAATTGCAAACATTCATCAACTGGTGTCTGCGCAGAATAGAGGGAATAAGATGGTATGATAGGGTCACAAATGAGGAACTTATGGAGAGAACAAGACAGATTCCAGTGAACGAACAGGTTAAAAAGACGCTGGCGCTGGATAGGACACACTTTGCGAAAACCGGAGGGAATATAACAAGAAGGGTCCTTGCCTGGAACCCGCAGGGACAGCGAAAGAAGGAGAGGCCGAGAAATACATGGAGACGAGATTTGGAGGCGGAGATCAACAATATAAAGAAGAGCTGGAGGGAGCTACAGGAGATAGCTAGAGATAGGAAGACTTGGCATGAGTTGGTTGAGGGCCTATGCCCCAACCCGGGTAAAAAAAGGCAAAGAGAGAGAGAGAGAGAGAGAGAAGTGTTGGGGGTGAAACGTAGTGATCTTGTGTGTGCTTGTTCTTTCTTCCACCATTGACTTCTTTATAGAAGTGTTGGGGTGAAACGTAGTGATCTTGCGTGTGCTTGTTTTCTTCCACCATTTACTTCTTTATAGAAGTGTTGGTGGTGAAACGTAGTGATCTTGTGTGTGCTTGTTCTTCTTCTCTTCCACCATTTACTTCTTTATAGAAGTGTTGGGGGTGAAACGTAGTGATCTTGTGTGTTCTTGTTTTAAGGCACTTTGTAAGCTGATATTCATGTTTGTAAGGCTGTGCTTGATGCCGTCGCTCCATCTTTTGCGTGGTCTTCCTCTTGCTTTGTACTCATTATACTTTTTCTGTGGAGCTCTCTGTGGTAGGCGATACCAGGAATTCTGGTCAGGTGTCCAAACCATTTAATCTGTTGTCCTTTTATGAATTGCATGACTGGTTTCACAACTTCTGATTTCTTCATTTCTAATTTTGTCTCTTATTGTCACACCTGCAGCTCTTCTAAGACACCTCATCTCTGTCGTTATGATTTTCCGCTCATTAGCTGCTGTTATTGGCCATGTTTAACACTGGTAACATAGTGTTGGCCAGAAAATCGTTCTTATGAGATTTGCTTTAGTTGTTAGAGGTATCTCTTTATGTGACAACAGTGGTGTTAACTGTCCCAGTACTTGGTTAGCTTTTGTGCAACGATTGCTGATTTCGCTATCGAGATTTCTATCTGTGGTGAAATTGCTCCTAAGTATTTGACCTCAATTGTTTATTATATGTCTACGTTCTGGAGTTTTATTGTAAGGCTTTCTGGTTGTCTACTTATTGCCATTGTCTCTGTCTTTATTATATTTATTTTCATGTTGCACTCCTCACCCTTGATGTTAACTAAGCTCAAATGGTTCTGGAGAGATTCTTCGTTTTCTGAAATCAGTACTTGGTCATCTGCAAAAAAAAAGTTCTGAAATATTATTTCCTTTCTCTATTCCTGCTTCTCTACTTATGTTGTCCATGTATGTTATAAACAGCAGTGGGAGAGCACACATCCCTGTCTAACTCCTGAGTTTACTGTGGATGTTTTTGATATTCCGGCTTTTGTTCTTATGTAACTTTTATTTGAAATGTATAACCTCTTGCAGACCTTGATGAGATGTTTGCTGCTTCCTTTCTTGTTAGCTTTAAAGATCACTACTTTACCAAAAATGTCATATTAAACTGAAAATCTGAAAAGAATCAGAACCCTACATTGGTGAAACCCTATAGGTACTCAACTTGTTCAATTTGCTGAGAATATTAGCTTCAAAGTACCTACATAACAGCCACATCGACGAATTCTAATTTTCACACACACACAACTTGGAAAGTTTAGATAATGTTTTTTAAACTTAGGCAGACTAGGAAAAAAAGACAAAATAATGTCCAATAGCAAATAAAGTTTGCCAAACATCGCCAATAATAGCAGCTAATGAGCGAACAATCATAACGACAGAGATGAGGTGTTTTAGAAGAGCTGCAGGTGTGACAATAAGAAACAAAATTAGAAATGAAGAAATCAGAAGGAGACTGGATGTGAAACCAGTTATGCAATTCATAAAAGAACAACATATTAAATGGGTTGGACACTTGTCAAGAATGCATACTTATCGACTACCACATAGAGCCACACTGAAAAATATAACGAGTACAGAGCAAGAGGAAGACCACACAAAAGATGTAGAGACGGCATCAAGAACAGATTTAAGAAAATGAATAACAGCTTACAAAGTGCCATAGGATAAGCACACACAAGATCCCTACATTTCCACCTCAATACTTCTATGAAGAAGTAAATTGTAGAAAGAAAAGTAAATGGAAGGAATAAATGGTGGAAGAAGAAAAGTAAATGGTGGAAGAGAAGAGTAAATGGTGGAAGAGAAGAAGTAAATGGTGAAGGAAGAAGTAAATGGGAAGAGAAGAAGTAAATGGTGGAAAGAAGAAGTAAATGGTGGAAGAGAAGAAGTAAATGGTGGAAGAGAAAAGTCAATTGTAGAAATGTAGAAGAAGTAAATGGTGGAAGAGAAGAAGTAAATGGTGGAAGAGAAGAAGTAAATGGTGGAAGAGAAGAAGTAAATGGTGGAAGAGAAGAAGTAAATGGTGGAAGAGAAGAAGTAAATGGTGGAAGAGAAGAAGTAAATGGTGGAAGAGAAGAAGTAAATGGTGAAAGAGAAGAAGTAAATGGTGGAAGAGAAGAAGTAAATGGTGGAAGAGAAGAAATAAATGGTGGAAGAGAAGAAGTAAATGGTGGAAGAGAAGAAGTAAATGGGAAGGAAGAAGTAAATGGTGGAAGAGAAGAAGTAAATGGTGGAAGAGAAGAAGTAAATGGTGGAAGAGAGAAGTAAATGGTGGAAGAGAAGAAGTAAATGGTGGAAGAGAAGAAGTAAATAGTGGAAGAGAAGAAGTAAATGGTGGAAGAGAAGAAGTAAATGGTGGAAGAGAAGAAGTAAATGGTGGAAGAGAAGAAGTAAATGGTGGAAGAGAAGAAGTAAATGGTGGAAGAGAAGAAGTAAATGGTGGAAGAGAAGAAGTAAATGGTGGAAGAGAAGAAGTAAATGGTGGAAGAGAAGAAGTAAATGGTGGAAGAGAAGAAGTAAATGGTGGAAGAGAAGAAGTAAATGGTGGAAGAGAAGAAGTAAATGGTGGAAGAGAAGAAGTAAATGGTGGAAGAGAAGAAGTAAATGGTGGAAGAGAAGAAGTAAATGGTGGAAGAGAAGAAGTAAATGGTGGAAGAGAAGAAGTAAATGGTGGAAGAGAAGAAGTAAATGGTGGAAGAGAAGAAGTAAATGGTGGAAGAGAAGAAGTAAATGGTGGAAGAGAAGAAGTAAATGGTGGAAGAGAAGAAGTAAATGGTGGAAGAGAAGAAGTAAATGGTGGAAGAGAAGAAGTAAATGATGGAAGAGAAGAAGTAAATGGTGGAAGAGAAGAAGTAAATGGTGGAAGAGAAGAAGTAAATGGTGGAAGAGAAGAAGTAAATGGTGGAAGAGAAGAAGTAAATGGTGGAAGAAAAGAAGTAAATGGTGGAAGAGAAGAGTAAATGGTGAAAGAAGAAGAAGTAAATGGTGAAGAGAAGAAGTAAATGGTGAAGAGAAGAGAAATGTAGGAAGAAGAGAAGAAGTAAATGGTGGAAGTGAAGAAGTAAATGGTGGAAAAGAAGAAGTAAATCAAGATGCCAACAAAAATTACCATTAAATAACGAATACATTTTTAAAAGTTCCAAATTGTGAATATCTTAACTCTATAATTAGCAACATATAGTACCGCTATTTAGAGTGGTGTAAGACAGAGGGACGAGAGCCTGAGGAATTTAATAGTCGCATGGCTAGTGCAGTCGCAAAACTGTTCAGGTTAGGATTTTTCATTTATGCCCACAACAGAAAAAAACCTTGGCCTTACTGTGAATGGAACACGGTCTCCCGAATGGGAGCCGCGCTCTAATATATTCATAGCGCGCGAATGCAAGAAGGAAGGATACCCCTAACATTCAGCTTAAACACCGCATCTCTGTCGTGACTAGTTTTCTACTAACACTCGATGTCAGCGTCCAGGTTTGGTTCTGATTGCATATTGTTCGGAAATGTTTTAAATGTTATCTGATATTTAGAACAGTAATTGTTGGTACATCTTCTATACATGTTTGTGATGCTTTCTTTTTCGATATTATCTGGTTTTTTTTTTAGAGTAGTACTCGTTGGATCGGTGTGTGTTTTTATGGGTTGTGTGTGTGTTAAATGTTGTCTTATATTTGGAACCGCCCGAGTGGTTACCGGGGCCCAAATGTAGGGTGTAAAGAATAGAACCACTGTTACCTGCCACGCATGTCGTAAGAGGCGACTAAGGAGGTCTGGATGAGATCGGATGCATGTATCCGCTAGGGAATGCTAACCCGAAACAAATGCTTGCAGAAAACGGATGCACCAGGCCGTAAGGCACATAACATGGTGCAACGACCCCTCACAATGAGGAATGGGATAACGGATTCTACGGTTGCCAATCTGCCTCGGAGATTTAGCCACGCAGTAAGAATGTCAGAACTACCATAACGAGGGTGGACAAAACTTACTGCGGGGAGAGGTCAGCACAAACGGGAAGCAGAAATCATAGGAATTATATCCTACGGAACTGCCCCAAGTATGTAAACTTGAGAAGAAAGAGGTGGCCCACTACACTAGCGTCCAAGACAAACTGTATGGCGTGGCTGATAATCTGAGGCAGACGGGCTGCCTTTATTAAAGAATCGAAATCTCAATCTAGTGAGAACGAAGAAGGAAATTGGAACACTCACTGTTTGCGTATAATCTACATCTTTTTAATGGGATTTCATTCTCAATGTCATCGTTTGCACATGATCTACTAGTGTTCTATTTTCAATGTCATCGTTTGCACATGATCTACTAGTGTTCTATTTTCAATGTCATCGTTTGCACACGAAGTCTACAGTTTCTATTTTCAATGTCAATCACGTTGCATTCTATAGTGTTCTATTTCAATGTCATCGTTTGCACATATCTACTAGGTTCATTTCTTCAATGTCATCGTTTCACATGATCTACTAGTGTTCTATTTTCAATGTCATCGTTTACACATGATCTACTAGTGTTCTATTTTCAATGTTCTCCTCACCTTTCAACTCCCAACGGAGCACAGGTCTTCAACAAACTTCTTCCAGCTCTTTCTCTCTCCCGCTATCCAATCCAACTTTTTCCCTGTTTTACTTTATTCCTTTAATATCAGTTTCCAGATCTCTCTATGTATGTCTTAGCCTTACTCATACTCCTCTTTCCCCGTGGGTTCCAAAACAGTGCCTGTCTTTCTATGCTTCTAGTCAGTTCTTTCAACGCTTGACGTATCCATTTTCAATGTTGCATGATAACAAAAATATGTTTAGAATCACAACTAGCAATATTTATGCCAACATTTCAAACACTTCAAGTGCTAAATATAAAGCCTAATATAAGAGGCTAAACATACTGTGTAAGCACACATTTTTTAAAGCTATATTTATATAGTTTTGATGTTATTTTGGAGCTGGAGAAAGACTGAAGCAAAACTGCTCGATAAATAATGATCATATATTAAACGTGATTGAAATGAAGTTCTACAAATGAGCACACAAACTATCGACGTTGCGATTAAATGATTTTTTTTGTAGCAGAAATATTGATAAACAAACAAAAATATAGAAATAAGACAAAAATTATTTTTATCAAATTTTTCTTATATTTTCCCCGTTTTTGTATGTTAAAAATTTGTTTATCAATTGACACTTAAACAGAGACGACATTGTATTTCTTTCACGTCTACGTCAACATTTTGTTACAGACGTGTTCACAAAAAGTGCAATCCTCTATGCTTCATAAATACTCGATGAAGTCTCGGACAAGAAGATGAATATGTCGAAAACGATCAGAATAAACAAAATCAGTGAACATGAAAAGGTAAAAATGAGACAAAAATAGCCAATGAAACAAAAATTATCAGGTTAAAGTGTTTTTTTAAAGTTCAATATTCATGGTTTAGAGCATAGATTCCCAAACTCTTTCGGCCCTCCCCCACTTTGCACGACATAAAATTTGTAACCCCCATTGTAACAGTTTGCCAACACCCCCTCTCCATATATATATATACATGCTCTATTTTCACTTTGACGTAAAACATTGATATATATTTCTGTCATACATGGTCAATTTTCAAATGATTATATAATGAAATAGAAAATTGATGAAAAAATGGATCGTGTAAGATGGGCATAAGATGAATTAAAATGCAAAATTCAAATTTTTAATGATTATTCAATCGCAAAGTCTCGAAAAAAAAACTCGCCGCAAATGAATCTGAACCCACTATCGTCCCCCCTGGAAGACTTCAGCGTCCACTGGGGGGGATGGGGGCGGTACCGCCCACTTTGGGAACCCATGGTTCAGACGTTTAATGGTTGATTCGTAAGATCATCGTCATTATTTTGAAATGAAAATTAGGGCATATCCTGTACAGGACTTAGCCATCAACAACAGTAAATTTTCTAGGCACCACTAATACGTTCAGTAGTTTTCCATTGCTTTCTGAACCGTAAGGTCTATTTTTATCGTTCGTAAAAATCTAAGGGAACTAATTTGCTTCCAAACTTGCCCGCCGCGGAGTTTGAACCAGATACTCTTGGGTTCTGATCGAGTTCACTACCGCTTAAGCTTTTACTTTTGTGAATAACCATATGCTCTCTGATATCTCATTCTTATATAGGAACAATTCAGCGACAGCTTACGAACTTCTTTCCACCGGTGAGTATCCCAGTGTAACTTTTGAGTACGGTGAACATTTGAAGGCATTTTTATAGTTACCTTGATTTACTACCCATCTTTACCTGAGATTTACATTCTTGTATAGATCAATTGTAGGGAATGCTAGCCCGAAACAAATGCTTGCAGAAAACGGATGCACCAGGTCGTAAGGCGCATACCATGGTGCAACGACTCCTCACAATGAGGAATGGGATAACGGATTCTACGGTCGCCAATCTGCCTCAGAGATTTAGCCACGCAGTAGGAATGTCAGACCTATCATCACGAGGGTGGCCAAAACGTACTGCTGGAAGAAGTCGGCACAAACGGGGAAGCAGAAATCTTAGGAATTATATCCTATAGAACTGCCCCCCGTATGCAGACTTGAGAAGAAAGAGGTGGCCGACTTATACCAGCGCCCAAGACAAACTGTATGGCGTGGCTGATAATCTGAGGCAGACAGCTGTCTTTATTAGAGAATCCGAAATCCCAATCTAGTGCGAACGCAGAAAACAAACTGTATGGCGTGGCTGATAATCTGAGGCAGACAGCTGCCTTTATTAGAGAATCCGAAATCCCAATCTAGCGAGAACGCAGAAGAAGCAGAAAGTGTATATCAATTGTATATTACATTATACCCAACTGATAGGAAAATAAAGATCAGAATAGTAAAAGCATGCATATTCCCTGTGGCAACGTATGGGTGTGAAACATGAGCATTTAACAAGACAGTGGGAACACGTGATTTTGAATATAAGTACATGTATTACAGAAGAGTCCTCCATATATCATTGATAGAGAAGAGAACACAGATATATCTACCCAGAAAGAGCTCATAATCAAAGAAAACTGGTTTATGCTACAACTGAAAATAAGAAAATTGAAGTATTTTGGACATACACAAAGAGACAAGAAGTGCTGAAGAAGATCATTATGGATGGAGGCATCCCAGCAAAGATAAGAAAAAGACCACGTAGAAGATGGATTCAGGTCGTAACTGATGGTTGGGGCATAACAGCTGTAGAGGCGGGATATCTGGTCTATGAGACAGAGAAATTTTGAAGGATTGTTGGAGTAGCAAAGTTCTGCTCAGGACAAGCTATTTGCTGTTGTTGATATTCTATTATATTTTACAGAAAGAAATCGGAAACAAAATCGTGTTTGCGTGATATAACAGGCAGAGACTTTCTGTATCACCATCGCTCACAGCTGCATCTTTTCCTTCTTTTGAATTTGTATCAGCACTTTTCATAAGACTCTTCTTCTTCTTCTTCACCTTCGCCCCTAGGGAAGCATAGGTCCTCAACAAGGCCTTCCAAGCCCGCCTATCCAAGGCCATCCTTTCCAGATCTCTCAACTCTCTCCCCATTTTCTTGCATTCCGTCTCTAACTCCCGTCTCCAGGTGTTCCTGGGACTTCCCCTATCTCTATTGCCCTGGGGTTCCATCGAGAGCCTGTCTTGTTGATGCTGTAAGGGTGATTCCTCAGTATAAGACTCTTCAATTACACTAATTAACACGTGCTGAAGATACAAATCAAATTTGTTTCTGTTGCCTCTTATTAACAATACCGTAGTATACAAGCATATCTAATTTATAAATAAAATAAAATATTTATACAATATTAACAAAAATAAAACCCAGACATGTAGCAAATGAATATATTAACGTAAATTAAACTGAAAGAATTTAAATGTCAGATATCGAGTGTTTTAAAGCGAAAATAAGGCAATTATTCAGTATTTCATTCAATCACGTGATACTTATTAACGATAATATGGTGAACGATAATAAAAATTGTGCCATACCATTTTACATACGTTGCCATCAACCACAGTAAACGAGTTGTTGATTTTCTAGGCCCCATTTATACAGTAAACGGTAAACATGTAAACGGTAATTTAACGGTAATATAAAACGGAAATATAAAATTTAAACGGTAAAAATATACCTCACTGTTCAGTAGTTTACCCTTGCTTACCGTTCATAAATCTCCACGGTAACAAATTTGCTTCCAAACTTGGCCACCACGGGGTTTGAACCAGATACGCTTGGGTTTGTGATCGAGCTCCTTACCGCTTGAGCTACAGACGCTCACACTACGTTACATACTGAATATAATAATATATTGCAATTCAAGTGATGAACAGTTTTGTGTTGCTACATTAGCGACGGCCATATGCATTTTATGCGGTGCATGTTGAATTTTTGTGGCGGTACGCGGCTGTTTCATTCTTTAATTAGTTCACACAGGAAACATTTCACAGTTGTTAGCATTTGTGTGATTTTCATTGGCACAGGAACGGAGCAATTTGGGGTGACCCGTTGCAGTGAAGTTGGAACCGTACTTATGAACTATGAACTATATAATAATATATAATTATGAATGACTACATATTTTGGTATTGGAAAAGAATATAAATGAGAAACTACGTAACGAATACACTGCAATGTAACGATATTGGCAACATGTGCAGGTATTTGAGAACAACTATTACTATTCGCAATCAACTACAGATTCGCAAGAGCAACGACTATTCGAAACTATCAAAACTATCGACACTAATCTTGCTACCTGATATGGCAAAATATAAGTAGAAAGCGAACATCAAGAGGTAGTTACCATCAGGGCAATGAGTAAAATAGACTGAAACTCCATAGCAGTTAACATTTCTTGCCGGAAAATGTGGTGATATAATAGCAATGATATGATAACAAATACGTTCTACTGGTTGCACTTTGTCCAAAAGATTATCAACAGGAGAACAGTTGAGGTGGAAGAAGGAAAGGAGGGCAGAAAATCCTGGTTTGACAACATCAAGAGCTGGTCGATGCAGAGTTTCTCCACACTTGCTCGAGGAGTTGAAGACAGAGATTCATGACGTGCTTTTTGTACTGATGTCTCCACAGTGACACCCCTACGACACTAACGGGTTATGGGCTTTATTATTACTATTATTATTATTTTATAAATACGTTTTCCTACTTGGTATCTTTGGATCCAAACAATAATAGGTATTTGAATACTAAACAGAGACTTCGCATATTACCAGTTGGTACATAAGTCTGTGTAGTTTTGTTCCAGTATTATTTTACTGGTGCCAGTCAGTGAGTTTGCGTTAGTATATCATATTTAGAAAATTCTTAAAGTAGCCATAATTCATAGAAATATACAGTGTGTTCAAGATAATTGCAGCCCCATTGACAAATCGAAAGTTGCCAGATAACCTAACGCATTGTGTTTATTTACTATTTAAACCGGTTCTGACTAGCTCGTCCTACGTCACATTTGTTCATCGCCCCTTCCCGCACTACAATTACACACATCACACAACCTTGACCTATACTACGTCATAACTGAACCTTCTCATTTCCATATATATATGCCAGATTAGCTCCATTCATAGGCTGCTTTTAAGTTGAACACCCTGTAGATACAGTAATGAGTTAACACATTAACTATCAAATACCGTAGCTTGCTCCAGATTGTCTGCCCCGTTGTGTCATCGCCTGCAGATTGCGTTATGATAGCTTTTATTATCCCATTACTTGCAATTGTACTTTAACGTACTTTGTTCATTATCGCTTCTTAATTTATTTTATCGCATTTCATTAGCTTTGATTACATTGACGCAACTGTGTTACCGGGACCCGCAAGGGAGCAAAGAATAGTATTACTGTGACCTACGAGGCATGTCGTAAGAGACGACTGAGGTAGAGGCCTAGGAGGCTACCTAGTTAAAAAAAAACGTAACATAAATCGGATGTGCTGGCCTACTTGTAGGTGCATAACTGGCACAACATACATTCAGTCTTAGGCTCAGATCACAGACAAATCACAAAGAGGGATTTAACAAGTGGTAGATATGGAGTATTCATCAACTGGTGTCTGCGCAGAATAGAGGGAATAAGATGGCATGACAGGGTCACAAATGAGGAACTTATGGAGAGAACAAGACAGATTCCAGTGAACGAACAGGTTTAAAAAACCGCTGGCGCTGGATAGGACACACTTTGCGAAAACCGGAGGGGAATATAACAAGAAGGGTCCTTGCCTGGAACCCGCAGGGACAGCGAAAGAAGGAGAGGCCGAGAAATACATGGAGACGAGATTTGGAGGCGGAGATCAACAATATAAAGAAGAGCTGGAGGGAGCTGCAGAGATAGCTAGAGATAGGAAGACTTGGCATGAGTTGGTTGAGGGCCTATGCCCCAACCCGGGTAAAAAAAGGCAAAGAGAGAGAAAAGATACGGAGCGTTGGAAAAAGAAGAAGATTACATTCATATATTTACAAAGTTAAAAAAAAACCAACAAAACACTACACCACAAATTGTACATACATCTATCTGCGGGATGAAATCATGAGAAAACAAATTAATTCAGTCACGGCGTGTTATTCAATGCCGTGTTAATGTTTTAAAAAAAGAAGGAATCTTGAATTAAACTCACGCCCATGTGTTGCGGGGGCTCACAATGGGAGCAAATAATAGTAACACCACGACATACAAAGCATGTCATAAAAGGCGACAGAGGTAGGGGCCTAGGGAAGCTATCCTACTAAATAAAAAACATCGCAGAAATCGAATGTGCTGGCATACTTGTAATCGCATAATTGACACAACGTACAACCGCTCTTAAGCTCAGATCACATACAAATTACAAAGAAGGGTTTAACAAGTGGTTGATATGGAGAGTTTGAAGAAGAAGAATGTTACATTCATTTATTTACAAAGTTTACAAAAAACAACTACAGAACAAATCGGACATACATCTGCGGGATGAAATCCTGAGAAAACAAATTAATTCAGTTACAACGTGTTTTTTCAATGTCGTAGTCAATGTGTTAAACAAGATAACAAAAAAAGTAATCTTGAATTAAACTCTAAATAGAAATACAACATTTTAAAACAAAAAGAAACCGTACAAAAATAAATGGAAGCATACATCTGTGTGACCGGGTAATAAATAGATTTAGTGTTGTCATTACTCCAGTAACCTCGGTAGTCATTGAGTCACTATCATTCCTGTCCCTTTATATTCACCAGACTGGTTGTCCACGAAAGATAATACTGTCCATTCACTTATGTTCCCCTGCTATTATTTTTGTTCGATCAACCTCTTCTTCTCGTTTCAGACAGACCATTGCAAAACAATCTTGAATAAAATCAATGATCTTGATACTCTACCATCTCTAGAAAAACGTGGGAAAATCGTGTCATATCCTGTACAGGATGTCGCCATCAGCCACAGTAAACGGGTCGTTGATTTTCTAGGCACTACTTATACGTTCAGCAGTTTGCCATTGCTTTCTGAACAGTGAGGTCTATTTTTGCCGTTCGTAAAAATCCAAACGAACAATTTGGGTTGTGATCAAGGTCACTACCGCTTAAGCTACAGACTCCCACTAAAAAAGGTACTCGAGTCATTTCCCACGAGAAGCGATTACTGATGAAAACTCATTTGTCGATATGTTCTCGTTCACAGTTACATAGGGACAACTCATTTGTCGATATGTTCTCATGAACAGTTACATAGGGAAAACTCATTTGTCGATATACTCTCATGTACGGTTACATAGGGCAAACTCATTTGTCGACACACTTTTATTACATAAATGACATTTTTGACCTTTGGAAAGCAAATAATGAAACCCTTGTGTGCCACACATTTCTGTTGTTAATTGATATTACTTTACTGATCAGCTCTTTATTACATCTCTTGAATCACGCACTCACATTTTTTCTGCACGAACATTGGACTGATTTTGAAACAAAGCCACAGCTATGTCGTGGATACAAATATTTTGGAACTGAGAAATATAAAACACATGTGTACTCTTTTGAAATAGTATACACTTCTTCTTCTTCAAACGTTACATATCGACCACTTGTTAACCCTTCTTTGTGGGGTTTGCAGAAGAGTTAGCAAAAAATATTACAAAATTACAAGTTTATATGTGGTGTAATTCTTTGGTATGATATTTTATTTGAACTAAATTCAGTCTCGAAGATATTGTAATCTGTAACTATAAATGTGTCAGATTGTGTAAGGATGTTATCAGAAATCATACAAAAAGTAAAAAGTTATAGACAGTCTGGATATGATCAGATAAAAATTGCTGCTAATGAGATTACAGAAAATCTTGAATGCAGTACATAATTTCCTGTTGAACCTGAAGTTAGAGCCAGAAGGGAAAAACGTCTATTTGACTATGAAGAAGCTGTCGATGAACCATTAACAGAGGAGAATAAATTGAAAATAAACTTTCTCAATTTTATTCTGGGCATTACCTTTAATTCTCTGAATGAACAGTTCACGCTTCTGGAAACCCATAGCAGAAATTTTCCGTTTTTATGACATTTTAAAACTCCAGGATATAGATGACTAAACGTTAGAAAATTATTGTACCAGTCTCCAGTCAATACTTTCGATCGAAAATGAATCAGATATAAATGTAAATGATCTTCAAGAAGAATTAGGTGATGTATCCCGAATGCTACCATATTCTATGAAACCTTTGGATGTTTTAAAATAGTTGTGCCAAATAACTTAATTACTTTGTATCATAATACTGTTGTAGCTATGATAATTTTATTAACACTCCCTGTCTCTGTAACTACTGGGGAAAGAAGTTTTTTCCACATTAAAATGAATAAAACACTACTTAAGAAGTTTAATACGCCAAATCAAACTTAAAATCTGTCCTTAATTTCTATTTTAATCTACATTGGCTGCCACTTTAGACATTCTGAATTCACGAATTTGCTAAAGTTAAAATTAGAAGAGTAAAACTGTATTAGATTGTTTATTTGATAGTTGATATCATCATTTTTAAGTAGTTAAAATAGCATTCGTACATTTTGTGCTGTTTTACAAAATAATCACAATCGAAGGTTATTTTAATGTAAAAATATTTAAGTGGCGGCATTTCGAAGACTTGCATCATACTGAGAAAACATACCGCACGGTCCTGGGTACCCTGTCAAGTATGGTCAAGAACCGAACAAGATGGTATAATTTTGTTGCTACTCTACAAGACGCCCCAAGACATATACATCACTGACGGCTTATGTTGGTTTCTCTACAAACAAACAAAAAAGGAGAAGAAAAGAGAACAGCAGAAGATAGGGTACCTTTGAGAAATATGACTGGATATCTGCTTTATCACTGTACTCAGACAGTCTAACATACTGATGATAGTGGGTACAGGGAACAACTTCAGTATAATTTATACGCTGGTTGAAATCGGACACGTCATCGAAGGATAAGCACCAGAGCTCCAAATGGTACTGAAGATGTGACGCAAAAAAACCCGTTCTTGGCAAAGGTTGTTTATATATCACAATAAGAATGATCAAAATGGCCAAAAAGAACGATCGCTAGAGAGAGAGAGAGAGAGAGAGAGAGAGAGAATATAATTTGTCACCAGTTATCGGTCTGTTTAATATGATAATAATGACAAGGTAGAGTGGAGCGACATGATCGAACTTATTCGCAAGTTAACGAACTCTATAATCTGATTGTAATGGCAGAGCTAAGTCGTGAGACATGATCATTTGACTTTATCACGAATACGACATATCTAGCATGATGACGATGTTGATGACTAGAAAATGAAATGAACCCGCCTTCACATTATCAGTCGACTCTTATCTTACTCAATCAATCGATTCCGACAAGATGGCTAGCAATATGTTCTCCCTCACTGTCATGTAAACAATCTCCAGAATGGTATAGAATTAATATCTGTATAATTTACATTGATAATATAGAAAAAAATGAACTATTAGTGTCTCTGATAAGCGACCATCTTCATGGGGCAAAGATAAGGCAGTAGTTTTGGTAAAACGTCTCGTTATTGATACAAGAGAGGACTGCAGTAAAACGATGTGAAGTATAGGAGTACACGTAAAAACAAAATTTTACAAAGTACAAAAGTGAGATTGATTTTTGCACATTGTAAAAGTATATTACTTTGTTTTTACGTGTTTCGCATTGAAAACGTCTCATTGAATTCTTGAGATATTTTTTCCAGTTCTTTCCCCCGCTTTTCCTGACTTTGTTTCTAGCTTAGTCGTTCTTGATGTAAATTATTTATCTTGGTGGGAAAGGGAGGAGGTCCTCTGTGGTGTGCAGGTAAAGTGCCGTTTCTCGCTTCAAAGGTACTCGGTTCGTTCCCTGCATGGAGCGGTTGTGATACTTTCCCAGAGGTCACCGATCTCAGTGTAGGTGAAGTCGAGATCATAGTTCTATCGGAGATGGATGAGAAAACAGTGATATATATATATATATATATATATGTCTTCTCTTCCACCATTTACTTCTTTATAGAAGTGTTGGAAGGTGGGGGTGTAGGAATCTTATGAGTGTTTGTTCTAATGAACTTTGCAAGCTGTTATTCATTTTCTTAAGGCTGTTCTAGATGCCTTAACTCCATCTTTTGTGTTGTCTTTCTCTTGCTCTGTATTATATATATATATATATATATATATATATATATATATATATATAATATATATGAGAGATAAAGAGAGAGAGAGAGAGAGAGAGAGAGAGAGAAGAGAGGAAAGTACTGGTGATTGCGGAACAGTTGAAACAAAAAATATCAAAATAATCTTCAATCTTCTTCTTCTTCTTTGCGTTCGTTCTTTACGACCAATTTTAATCACTCTTTGTGATATGTTTGATCTTTGCCAAGAACGTGTATACGTTGCACATTGGTTTGGTAGGCCCCTAAACGCATAAGACTTCTACACGTTTAGGACACATGCATCCGATTTCAGCCAAACCTCCTTAGTCGCCTCTTACGGCATGCGTGGCAGGTAACAGTGGTTCTATTCTTAACACCCCAAATTTGGGCCCCGGTAACCACTCGGGCGGATCTTCAATCAAATCGTACCTATCACATCTACTACAGAATCAATTCAATAATATCGGAGGCCTAACAATCTCAAGATGAACCAGTAAATGGGCAAATCTTGTCTCATGCATAACAGTTTATACAAGGGACAAGGTTGAATATATAGTCAATATTTCAAGTGAACGAAAGGAAAGAATAAGGATCAACATTTCTTCCGCAGCAAACTTCGACGCTAAAGTTACATCATACATTATCATATGCAGTGGCGGCTCGTGGTCATTTTTCTTGGTGAGGCTAGACACAAATTTTCGGAAAAAATCATGGTTTTTTAGCATTTACTATTCCTGGAAGTTATTCCCCTTTCGATTATTGGTGGAGCCGGGCCCCACTGGCCCTTAGTGACGAGCCGCCACTGATCATATGTCTCCTTTCTTTGCACATCTCATGAGAAACATTGCCCTCATCCGTTCGTGACATTTACTAACAATTATCACCCGAGTGGTTACCGGGCCCAAATTTGGGGTGTAAAGAATAGAACCACTGTTACCTGCCACGCATGTCGTAAGAGGCGACTAAGGAGGTTTGGATGAAATCGAATGCATGTGTCCTGAACTTGTAGAAGTCTATGCGTTTAGGGGCCTACCAAACCAATGTGCAACGTATACATGTTCTTGGCAAAGATCAAACATATCACAAAGAGTGATTAAAATTAGTCGTAAAGAACGAATGCAAAGAAAGAAGAAGGAGAAAACTAACAATTAACCAGTCTAAAAATCTGTTATAGATTACAGTCTTCTCTGTTGTTTTTTTCGGAGACACCATAATGTTATTACAGTTTAGTAATTGCATTTCTCACAGACATCAACAATATTAACAAGGAAATAGAACGTAGGAGATGGAAGTGGTTGGGACATACATTAAGAATGTAGAAGACCAGACACCCACATGTGGCTTTGAAATGGAATCCTGGAGGCTAGAGAGGTAGGAGGCGACCTAGATTGACACGGAGACGAGCTATAGACAGAGAAAAAGAAGAGACGGAAAAGACGTGGAATGAAATAAGCTGGCTTGATCAAGACAGATCTAGTTGGAGGAGATTTGTTGATGCTGTATGCTTCAAGGGGAGTAAAGAGAAAAAGAATCGCATTTCCAACACATTTATTCCCACAAATAAACGCATATCGAGAGATACTTACATATTCATAAACCAATATACACATACATTCGTAAGTAGCACGACAAGACGACAAACACATACATAATTACATTAGCAAATACGAACATATATATATGTACTGTATAGTAATAAAATAACATTGTCCCGTATCATTTTCGGACCTTAGGGTATCATATGGGGTGCTTGTCACTTCACACTTCTAGATCTAAGGGAGTATGAGGTAGGAGGGCCAATTCCTTTCCTCACGTATGGAACGTTGAGTTGTGGAATTGAACCCACAACCCTCTTGTGTTCGAGTTGATAGAGGAACGCTTACGCATTATTCTAATCCGACTATATAAATTAAATATTCTCTTTAGTTCATAGTTGACACATACGGTATTTACAAGTAATCTCTATTTCTGCTGGTCTGCTGAATTTCTACTCATGTTATCACATCTCAATCCATAATCTTTTATTTTCATATCCACGGTTCTTCTTCAGGTTTCCTTTTGCCTGTTCTTCTTCTTCTTCTTCTTCTTCTTTGCGTTCATTCTTTACCACCAATTTTAATCACTCTTTGTGAAATGTTTGATCTTTGCCAAGAACGTGTATACGTTGCACATTGGTTTGGTAGGCTCCTAAACGCATAGACTTCAATACGTTTAGGACATGTGCATCCGATTTCAGCCAACTTTTGCCTGTTGAGCCTCGTCCTTTCGTCTGCTGTCCTTCGAAGAACTGTCTTTACCAAAGTGTACGATGATATTAAGTCAACTCTCAACTATTTCTCTGATAGTGGTTGCCAGTGATGTGCAATATATATATATATATATATATATATATATATATATATATATATATATATATATATATATATATATATATGTGTGTTAGAGCCGCAGTAGCGTAGTTAGTGAACTCGCTTCTTATACTAGTTGTCCAGGTTCAATTCCACAGTGGGCGTGGAATATTTTCCCGACCGTAACGACTATCAGGTCGACCCAGTCTCAATTGGGTACAAGGAAAAGCACTGAAAGTAAAGGTGGTCGGCGTGATGTAACTTTACATCATCCATCGTGTGCCGACTGTCAGTTAAAAAATACGGGCCTAACGCGTATTACCCAATATACCACGAGCTATAAAAATGGTTTATTTAATTTATTTTCTTATATAATATATGTATGTATATATATATATATATATATATATATATGATCGTCTGTAGCTCAAGCGGTAGTGAGCTTGATCACAGACCCAAGCGTACCTGGTTCAAACCCCACGGTGGGCAAGTTTGGAAGCAAATTCGTTTCAGTGGGATTTTACAAAAGGTAAAAATAGACCTCACCGCCCAGAAAGCAATGGCAAACTACTGAACGTATAAATGGTGCCTAGAAAATCAACGACTCGTTTACTGTGGTTGATGGCTACGTCCTAAGGATGTGCCACGTTTTTCATTCTCATATATATTTATATGTAAGTGTGAGTGTGTGCGTGTGTGTATGTATGTATGTACGTATGTGTAGGTAAACCCCTTTAGCACACACCAAATTTGATTAACATTTTCAGAGATAATTCTAGTAGTTGTAAATAAACACCTCCTACTTTAAAAAAAACAACCACAAATAATTATAATTTGGCTTCCATCGAAGTGAAGACAAAACTGGAATGTCCTACTAATTGTTTCCATAATGAAATATCTCTGCTGAAACATCTGTGTTGTGAAAACACTGGTTGATATTTTAGAATGGTAAAAAACTTAGCACTCGCACATTAAAACCGTGTTTTTACACGCTGACTTTTACAAGATGATTTTTTAAAGAATGACGCTATAACAAATGTGTTTCCTGCAAAAAGTTACCAACAACACCAGAAAAGACAGAGTCATCAACATCAGCATAAGAAAGAAAGTTGGCACAGAACTTTGCTTGAATTACATTGAGAATCACATAATGAAGTGGTTTGGTAACTTAATAAGAATGCATTCAAACTACACAGTATACAGAGTCTTCTACAACAGAACATCAGGGAAGAAGACAGGAGAAAGACCACGAAAAAGATGGTTAGATGGCATAGCAAAATCCTGCCAAACAGCAAAAATAACAATCACCCAAGCCACCATAACAGCGCAAGACAAAAACAGAAAACCGCGAGACTGGGCAACAACCCGATAGCAGTGTGACGACAAAAGAGGAAGAAAACGCTATAGCAAAATATGTTACAACTTTTCAATTTTTGACACCAGAGTAGTATTTCATACACCGAAATGTGAAGTGATGAAACCTCTATTTTATAAATTCACTATATATATCCAGAGAACCGGACTCATTGTGTTGACATTGAACCACAGAGAACGAGAAGAAGATCGATTCACCAGTTGTATTTTTTGCAAAAAGTTATAAACAAATAGATTCAAACTTCTTCTTCTTCTTTGCGTTCGTTCTTTACGACCAATTTTAATCACTCTTTGTGATATATTTGATCTTTGCCAAGAACGTGTATACGTTGCACATTGGTTTGTAGGCCCCTAAACGCATAAACTTCTACACGCTTAGGACATGTGCATCCGATTTCATCCAAACCTCCTTAGTCGCCTCTTACGACATGCATGGCAGGTAACAGTGGTTCTATTCTTTACACCCCAAATTTGGGCCCGAAACCACTCGGGCGAGATTCAAACTAATCTCACTAATCTTTTTTTTTTTTTAAAATTATTTATTTCGTGATGTGTCTTGTCGAAGAATTTGTACTGCATATATATAAAATGTGTGTGTGTGTATGTATAAATAAATGTACGAAAAAACACATATTTTATAAATAGGTATATGTGCGCATATGTAAGCTTGTTCTCTGTTTCTCTCTTGAGCCTTCTCAACTCTTATTGAGGCGTAACAAACTCATGCAATGTCTTCATATCCTTAGCTATCTCTTGCAGTTCTATCGTTAATCTCTGCATCTAAAGCTCTGTTCCGTGTATCTAGGCTGCCCTCTCTCGCTTTCTCTGCGGGGTCCTCGTTATATATTCCACGGATTGGGTCAAGCCAGAGCCAAGTATAAACTTATTGCAAGGAGTTATCTACTTCGTCTGTCAGGGCACAGCCAACTCTAGATAACTAGGCCAGACAAATGACCGGGGAATTCCTGACCTTGATCAGAGAAGGGGGTTGGAAATTATAAATGTTTGATAGAACACTGAAAACATTTTTGCAATCTTACTCAATTCTGTGAGTCTATGTTTATTTATTGGTGAAAAATATTCATTATATTGATATTCCTTATTGTTAAACTTAACTTGTTGGATAATATAACTTCGATATAGCATTTTGTGTTAATTTTAAAATGAATCGCCTATATACATCAATACTGGAATTTGAGGTCACGTGGTGTAGTTGTGGTCTGATTTCCCATAATTCTTACCTGAGTCCGAAGGCCCATAAGTTTATCGTTATCTGGTCAAGGTGTACCTTATCCAGCGGTGTTTTTTACATCTTGATTCACTGGGATCTGTCTCATTTTCTTTATAATCTAATAATCATTTATGTCTCTATCCTATCATCTCAGTCTCTAATTAATGCGCAGATACTAGCTGATGAATATTTGCAGCCTATTCTTTATTATTTTTGTCGTTTTTCATGTTTGTAACTCACACATGGATTCTGTGTCACTATGACGCTATTTTAAACATCTTAAGAAAACCGCATATATTGACATATCCTTCAATGCTTTTATGTTCTCTGTTCTCTCACTGTCTCCAGTTTCCGTAGACAAAATCAATGTAGAAATGTAGTGCCAAGAATGATTTCATCTCTCTTGTTTCAACACAAGCAATTTGTTTTTGCTTATTACTTTAAAAAAGAAAAGACAGCCTTTACCAGACAATAAAATTGAGTGTTATGCACATATAATATATTTAGATAACGCACCACTAGGGTAAATGCGGTGGCGTCTGTGGTTTAGGGAATAGTGACTCGGTCTATTAACCCCGACGTTTTGAGTTCAAATCACGTTGCGGACAGTTTGGTTGCAAATTGTTTCGCGTGGATTTTTACAAAATGACGATGGCACCACCCGTTCAGAAAGCAATGGCAAACTACTGAAATTAATAATGTCTAGAAAAATCACAAACATCATTAAAAAGCTGGGGTTGATTCGCAAAGTCCTGTAAAGGATATGCAATTAACTTTATGGTAAATGAATCAACAACATAATGAAAGATGTCTCTCGCCCTTGTAGTGCCGGGGCCCACAAGGGAAGCAAAGAACATTACCACTGCGACCTACAATGTATGTCTTAAGAAGTTACTGAGGTAGGGGCCTCAGGAAGCTACCCTAGGAAGGCATTAATACAATGTATGTCTTAAGAAGTTACTGAGGTAGGGGCCTCAGGAAGCTACCCTAGGAAGGCATTAATACAATGCATGTCTTAAGAAGCTACTGAGGTAGGGGCCTCAGGAAGCTACCCTAGTAAATAATCAATCAATCAATCCTTGCGCAACTTTCTATTTCTTGCTTTCAACAAGTTTTGAAATATGACTTGTACTCGTATATAGAAGCATGTACAAACAGCTAGAACAAGAATGGAGTCATTGAGGTGTGGATCTATAGCAGAATTTGATGTGTTTCATGCAAATACATAAAAATGAGCACCTGGTCGAATGGATTAGATTGCTGGCTTCCATTCGGAGACCCAGGTTCAGTTTCCGGTAAAGTCATTAAGTTTTTTTCCAGCTTTTTTCCCCAGGTATTTCATTTCAGCTTATTAGTAATGTTGTACAATGTCTTCCAGTCGTGTCTATGTGCCTCTTCTTCTTCTTCTACTACTACATTTCCCATATACTGTAATTTTTGGTATCTCTCCTTGCTACTGTTTAAAGTTCATAGCCTAAAATCAATACAATTTCCAGCTCTCTTACTTTTTACTTGTATTTTCTGTTTGACATAAAAAAGCAATAGTTATTCTTAGACATATTTTGCAGAAATTATATCCTTTAATCAGGCCGATTTTACATTATTAATTGTTTCTTTATTTCTTTCCGTTGAGCAATTTTATCTCAAATTTTCTAAGAAATCCATTTTTCCATTTCACATTTTCTGAATTCCAAGATGTTTTCTCCAGCAAGTTTTACTACTTGATTGAATTTGTCGATTTCCATTTGAGCTTCTTCCTGGAAAATGCTGGAGTAGTTTGTGAAAACTAGTATGAACTGTCGCATTTTGTGTCAATTCTGTAATTTTGTTTTTAATCAAGTCGTTGTTGTTTCTGTTCTCCTAGTTTAGTTTTGCTTAGTTTCACGTACGCGTGTTTCCGGGGGCTGGCAAGTGAAGCAAAGAATAGTAGCACTGCGATCTACAAGGCATGTCGCAAGAGGCGAATGAGGTAGGGGCCTAGGGAAGCTACCTAGTAAATAAAAAGCGTTACAGAAATCTGATGTGCTGACCTACTTGTGGGCGCATAACTGACACAGCGTAAAATCGCTCTTAAACTAGGTTTATCACATACAAATCACAAAAAGTAGTTAATTAGTGGTCGATATGGAGCGCTCGAAGAAGAAGAAAAAGAGGTTATACTTAGTTTTAGTAACATTTTATTCCTATCAATAAACTGTAGATGTTCTTATATCAATTGGGTGTAACTTGAGTAGAAATGATTAAAGAATACCAAAGCAGGCAATGAAGGGGGAGGCAAAGGGTTCAAGAAAAAGAACGTCATAGGAAAATCCTGAAACAAACTTTGCTGAGAGAAACATGAAATATCGGACTCAATTACATGGAAGAGATTGAGTGAGATGTGCAGGACAGAGCGGTATGGAGACATTACTTGCAGGCCCTATGTAACGTATATCGGTATAAGAGGAATATATATATACATATATATATATATATATAATCATCATCATCATCATCAAGGTGCGTATACTTTATAGGACGTTGCTCTCTTTGAAACGCATCTGAAATTCAGTCTGTCTCTTGCCAGTTCACCCACTTCGTCGATGGTCATATTCATGGTTTCTTTAATATCTTGTGGCAATCTTCTACTTGGTCTGCCTCTGTGTCTGGGACCTTGTCATCTAATTTTGTTCTCTCCAGCCATCGTGACACTTAATGTGACCTAAGTATCTAATTTTTTTGTATAGTATATTGTTTATCAGTCAATTGTCTTTAACATTCAGTTCTTTCAGGACATCAGAGTTCTTCCTTTTTTCTGTCCATGGTATTTGTAGGATCTTTCTGTAGCATTTCGTTTCGAATATATGTATATACATATATATATATATATATATATATATATGCTCTACGTCAGTGCTGTTCAACCAACGTTTTTTTATATATCGAGGCGCAACTGAATGGGGGTTATAGAGACGCGAGCGCCATGTGATGTGTGCAATATTACTAATAATAATAGCAATAACAATATTAATATAGTTAAGATGCCGAGACTGTCTCCAGTAAAAAAGCAAAGGTTGGGGGAAGAGAGAAAGAGGGGGAGGAGGAGGGAGAAGGGGATTAGGGGTAGTAGAAAGAATTTTGAATGAAACACAATTGCAAAACTTACAATGTCATGTTCCTGGGAGTGCTAAAAACCATGAAAAATCGGCTGTTTAAAAAAAAATCTGATTAAAACATTAAAACCTACGAATTAAAATAGGGCACCAAGAACGTACAACACGAGCGTCATGTCAGCGCGTTGTACAGAGCTGCTCTACTTCAATCACTCTAGTTATTAAATCTTGCAGGAGACGCTTCCATTTTCTATTTATAAGAATATGGTCAATCTGGTGCTCCATATGTCAATCAGGATATCATCATGATATTTTATGAATGTCTGTGTGAGAAAACATCATTCACTCTATTACCAGAGGTGTATGCTTCATTGAAGCTGCAGCATCTTTCTCTGTTATTAAATCCTTTTTTTCCACTTCCATGTTGGTTGGTCGCCGATAGCGATGTTGACAACATGCTGCGCTAATTACCATGTGGCCTGGAAATTCCGTGGTTCCAGTCCAAAAATATTTGGTGTGCACACTGTACGTTGTTAGGCTACATCAAACCCTTATCCAGGGGCGGCTCGTCATTAAGGGCCAGTGGGTCCCGGCCCCGCCAAAAATGGAAAGGGAGAATAACTTCCCGAAATAGTAAATACTAAAAATACTTTAAAAAAACCATGATTTTTCCGAAAATTTGTGTGGGGTTCCACCAAGAAAACTGACCTCGAGCCGCAACTGCCCTGATCCTTTACTTTTGGCGTCCACATTACAAGTAAATATGATGTCGGAGTACCGTTCTCCTGAATGTCAAGGGACGCTAGTGATAAGGAAAGCAAGCCTCTGCTATAAATTAGATGGAGATGTCATATTAGGCGCATTGACTCCAACTGAATTTATAGAAGGCGAATGAAAAAAAAAAGTTATTGTTTTTCTATTGTTATTTTCTTACCTAGATTATCACTAACTTAGTTAATTGCATATCCGTTACAGAACTTTGCAAATCACACCAGTTATCACGCCACCAGGTTATCACTACCAACTTGAAATCTTTAAGGAGTGTTAGTACAACGTGTCTTGGAATATCATCTATAGTTTTTTGAAGACTTAGAAATTATCTTTTGTTTTCTCAACTGAATCCTCTGTTGGTGCAAAATTTACTATAATGTACAGCTTTGTAAATTTTGAATTAAATCTGATATTCTAAAGGCGTTAACTTGTTGGTTTCTACTCCAATTGTCTATTAGTTTTGCTCCTGTTGTACTAAATGTGCAACTTATTTTGTATGCTTCTCATCACTTCTCAGCCTTTTGGCTAATATCAAAGTGTAGTACCAACTTGATCGAGGCCAAAGAGTGTGAGCCTTCAAAGAAAAACTAATGGGCAACTAATTATATTTAAACAAATTACGAGCAGTTCTCATTCGAAAGAATGACGTCACTCGGAGTTGTTACACGTTTCAAACGTATATGGGTCCTCCCGTTGCGGCACTACCGTGTAAGGAAACATATAACGTGTACATATACAAGAAAAAAATCTCTTATACATGACCAAATTATGATATCTCCAGAACTTGGGAGTATTGTATTTTCCATCAACCATGCTACTGTGATGTCCAGAAGGAGCTTCGTAGACAATTGTAGCTTGTGAAGAACATGTGTTAATTGATTGATTGATTGATTGATTGATAGGACCATCATCATTGCACTTCGGTGAGTAACCATGTGTGCTCCGATCTATTTTTTACACAGGAAGCTCTAAGCTGCAGTGCAGGAATTTCGTAGCACTGGTGAGGGTCCCCGATGTAATTTTGAAGATGGTGATGCTTTTTTGTATGAATTTTATTTTTAACATTTTCTACTGAATTTTGCCAGGGCAGCGGCTTTTCAGCCTGTTCTTCTCGATTTTGAACTGCCAATAGTTCTTTTACGTATTCAAATTGAACAAGGGATCTACATTTTATTGTCTTATTGTCCGTCTCCGATAGGACATGGAACTCGATGTCACAAACAGTCAGACCAAGGATCTCTGGAAAAGTATCGCGATGTATCCACGAGGGAGCGAACCGGTTACTTTTGACACGAGAGGCGAGCACATAACCTAAGGTTAGGTTAGGTAGAACTTGAGTAAGCCGACTTGATGTAACCTTGTCTCATTCCAACATCTTATGCTATTTTTGTATGAAATATTCACAGTCGCAGTGAAGGTTTTTCTATCCAGTTTGAGCCTCAGCCGTCATTGCGTTCTTTTTTTTTATTGATTCATCCCTCTCAGTTGGAAAAAGTTAATCTTTGCGTTTGTTTCTGAAACGACATATATAAAAAAAAAATTGAAATGGGTTGTTAACCCTTTACCCAAACTCCCAAACTGCAAGACCGTCTTGCTAGTTTAGTGTGTCTTCTCTCCTTAAGACCTGTCAGCTTGGTTAAAACTGACAGGAGCCCAAGTTCCCGCCAACATACCTCTAAATGTCCCTTGAGCATTCAAGCCATCCCGCTCAGAACCGTGCGGTATATTTTATCAGTATGATGCAAGTCTTCGAAATGCCGCCCCTTAAATGTTTTTCTTTAAAATAACCTTCAATTGTGATTTTAATTTCACTTTTATGCCGCCCCACCCTCTTACGGTACCGCCTGATGCGGCCGCCTCTCTGTATCATATCACAACACGGCCCTGATCCCACCACACACAACCGTATCATTATGAGATGGACTAAACAATCCTCCATATTGTTTCTTATTCGTCTCAATGTTTCAATCTTTACCAATAAATGCTATTTTATTTTTATTTTGTACGATTGACAAGGACCTTGATCTTGAATTATATAGATAAACAAAGAATGAAGTGGTTTGGCCACTTAATAAGAATGCATCCAAACTCCACAGTATACAGAGTCTTCTACAACAGAACATCGGGAAAGAAGGCAAGAGGAAGACCACGGAAAAGATGGTTAGATGGCGTGGCAGCATCCTGTGAAAGAGCAAAGATAACAATCACACAAGCCACCAGAACAGCGCAAGACAAAAACAGAAAACCACGACACTGGGCAACAACCCGGTAGCAGTGTGACGACAAAAGAAGAAGAAGACAAGGACCTTTTGTTAGAAACGTCTATTCAGTCTTCTGTTTATCTTTCAGAACCTTATCTTTCTTTTGCCTTATTTCGATCTTTTGACTTCGGTGTATAGTTTCATTTTTATGTATCTCATAATAATATTTCTTTAAATAGGAGCAACAACCTAGCCTAGAATGAATTTATTTCTAGTTAGACACAACCTAAAGCTCAAATTGTTTAAAAAAAAATATTATTAGATAGCTGAACTGTTGTTTCAATGTTTTTGTTTCGCTTTAATTCAGAAAAGTGCAGTCTATTATATATTGAGTGAAACTGTCAATATTACATTAAAATATATATTTATCAAATTGTTCTAAAGAGCTCTTAATGTGTTTGGTAGACCGTTATTCGTTTTTAAGATCATTATTTGATTTAAAGCGGTTTGTCATTAAAACGATTTCTTCGCATCGCTTAGTAACATATGCTGAGCTTTTGTCTTATATATAAAACAGATACGCGTACAAACAAGTTAAGTATGTATAAATAAATAGAAGTTTGTGGAGATCGGCAGTCGCTTGCTTTAGACGGCACGACACATATTGATGACATAACATTTTTATTAGATATAATTTCATACTCTGTTTTAAAAAAATGACGTTTCTTTAACATATTTATATACAATCAAGTGCCATGCCTGCCGGCGTAGGCGATCATGTCTCTCCACAACTCTCTCTGCTTGGTGCATGTAATCAGTTCTGACGTCGATCTTATGTCGAACCATGACGTCAGGCCATCCAGCATCTTCTCCCTCTGTCTTCCGCAATCTCAAATGTTGCTACCAAATATTCTAAGCCTTCTCTTCGCATTATATGCCCTAGATACAGCGTACCAAAATCATGTACAGATTATAAGTGATACTGGAGTAACGTCAGTTTATGACAACATATGGGGTCAAAGATAGCAATTATACTGGAGTAACGTCAGTTTATGACAACAGATGGGGTCAGAGATAGCAATTATACTGGAGTAACGTCAGTTTATGACAACAGATGGGGTCAGAGATAGCAATTATACTGGAGTAACGTCAGTTTATGACAACAGATGGGGTCAGAGATAGCAATTATACTGGAGTAACGTCAGTTTATGACAACAGATGGGATCGGAAATAGTAAAGTTGACAACACTCTGCGCTAGTGATCACGTACCGGGAAAATTCTGAGGTTCAAGATCAACTTCAACTACAGATTCTCGGTGCGCGGTTAGACAACAGGAAACCATGATCCTTTATTTGGAGATATAAATTACAAGTACTTCTGAAGTAGGATTAAAGCTTGCCTGAATTATGAAGGAAACTGGTGATAAATTAATAAAGCCTTCACGCAAAAATCAGTCAAAGGTGTCATATTTATCGCATTACCTCAGCTTGAATTCATATTGAGCAAACGAACAATAAAATGATTACAGATAACTAAAGCACCAGGTATATAAAAAACCTGACAATGTATATGACTGTTAGCATAAAAATCCTTTTTTCCTCTACATCCTTGTTTTCCAACGTGGGGCCCATGCCCCACAGGGGCATTTTCATCGTTAAGGGGGGCAATGGACTCGTTCAGTTTACCTAATGTTCATGGTGTTGCAAAACCGATATATCGGCTTTTGGATGTCTGTTGACAAAAACGAATGTTGCTTCACAATCACTTAACTGAAGTTTAAAATATCTTCAATAAGTGGAAAGTACTTATATCTAGGTACATTTCTACCTCCTTTTAACAAAGCTGGGAAAGCATGTGTTATTGTGTTAAAATGGAGTCATATTTTGTTTAAAAACTTTAATGTGTTCGACATTTGCCAACCTTGTCATGAAGACCAGAATGAGCTTATACAGCGCAATCTTGATTATGTAATAGTATTGGACAGAGCCACGCATATCATATTTCTGCCACAGAAAGCAGGTCCAAAGTTTGATTTGGCTTTGAATGTTAGGTACGATGGAAAAAGGAACCAAGAAACATCAAGGTGGTTTGACTCAAATACAAGTTATATTCTATTAGTTTGATTACCAGAGTAATGGATACTCACTGTACAGCTGGATTATACAGGTGTCTTTAGAGTTCCATTTTGTAGTTGTATAGTTAACGAAGGAGCATGTATATATGGATTACAGTAGAATGTCATGAGATCTTGTTTTCTATGTTTAGCGACAGATTGAGAAGGCGTGGTTGGGACATACATTTTTAGACAATGACAGAAGAATGTCGTTAGTCAAAGTACATTGATACAAGAAAATCTCAGTGCAAATGGATGAATCAACTTTGAGAGACAGTGTTGATAAGTAGCATTGATAACTTACGTAAGATATATTGATAAAGAGGATTTTGCTGAAGAAATGTTGTTCTGTAGATCGTTAGAACGCACCACTACCTCCAAAAGATATACATAATAAGCTAAAAAAATTACTTAGATATCAAAAATATGCCAATGAAAAATATAACATCTTGTGCCGCAGATGGTACTCCTAATATGATGGGCAAGAAAAAAGGCTGCTTAAAATTGATGAAAGATGAGAATCCAGAAATGCTTCTTGAGCATTGTGTTATTCACATGGAAAATTTGGTATCTAAAAATATTTCGCCTGTTCTAAACGAGGTACTAAATTCAGTTATAAAGTGTATCAATGCTAAGCTAATGCCAAATGTGAGCGTCTCTTCATGTTATTTTGTGAAGAACAAAATGCAGACCATGTGAGACTTTTACTTCACTCTGAAGTAAGATGGCTCTTGAAAGGGAACTGCTTGGAAAGATCCATGGAATTATTTGATACTCAGTAATTTTTTAAGTGACAAACCTGAAATGAAGTATCTGTTAACGGTCGATGGTAAAACATTTGTGAGTTATGTAGCCGATATCTTTGAAAAACTAAATATATTAAATAACCAATTTCAAGGAACAAATAAAACTCGTGTTGATGCAAAAGCAAAGATATTTGGTTTCAAGTTACCTTTATTGAATTATGTCAGAAATATTTTTGCAACCAAAAAAAAAAAACGTTTCATTGGCTCAAGAAATGTGAAGTGACTGATACCGTTATACTTGTTATTGTCGATCATCTGAAAGTTCTATGGGCTGATTTAAAAGAAATATTTTCTCATTTGAAACAAATTGATTTTCCAACTTGGATCTTGCAGCCAATGTTAGTGGATTTGTCTGATATTTCAAATATACAGTATCAAGAAGAACTCGCAGAAATGCAAAATGATGAGTCAGTTAAAACTTTATTTAATATATAAGGAGCGATGGCATGGCTTTGTGAGGAAACAGAAATCAAATATCCAAATTCAACCAAATGTGTAAGAAAACTATTGTTACCGCTTCCATCTTCATATTTAGCTGAATGTGGATTTAGTGCCATAACTGATTTGCTGCTAAAAAAAAGAAATCGGCTGGATGTAACACAACGGGGAGACTTGAGACTGAAGCTAACTAAATTTGAGCATAACATAAAATCTCTTTGCAGCATGCATCAAGCGCAAGGATATCATTTAGTGTAAGTAATAAATAATTACTAATAATTAAAATAATATAGAAAAATATGTCCTTAAAATGATTTCATACTTGAATTTCAGTTCTCCATGAGATGTTTTGAAAATTTACTTGATGTGTTTCCTCAACAATTTCCTAGTGATTTCTTCCTAAAGCCTATCATTTAAATTTCTTTAGTGAACAATTCAATTTTTGGAAATGAAAAGAAATTGTATATGTTACATAGGAGGACATATACATTTTTGAAAGGCTTTGGTGGGGTACGGCACAAAAAACGTTTGGGAAACACTGCTCAACATTATCTTTGATACTAATTATTTTGCCTTTACGTTTTACTTTCTATGCTAAGAAAGGCGAGAGAGGAAAGGAAAGTGACGAATTGAATGTTCATATCACTAAGAAAATAATTGACACCAAACGGTTTCTTCAATATAGTACTTTTGTTTCGATACACACACAACTAAACAAATCAATACCATTTCTAATTTGCTCATTTTTTCTTGTACTTTTCTTATCAAATAATAAGAAAATTGTTATAATTACCCCACCTAATGAGAAACGTTATTTATTTCGGTCTGGACTTTGTTATCTATTAACAAGGAAAACGAAATCGTGAAACATCCGAATAGAAGTATCAACACACTAATATAGTTTTCTGCATCTAGGAAATTAAATAAAATGGAACAATTGAAAAGAAAGCTAAGAAAAAAAAAATAAGAATGGTCAATAATATAGTTAACATATTGATAAAGACATGACACCATGATAAAACATTTACTAGAGGGGAAAGTTGAGGGGAAGAGCAAGAGGAAGACCGAGAGATAAGTGGGAGGAAACTTTAAGAAATGGACAGGTTACAGTCTGGCAGTGTGCAACACCAAGGCGAAAGACAGAGGATGCTGGATATTCATTGCAGCCAACCTTCGATGTGGAGACGGCACCTGATGATGATGATGATTGATAAAGATGTAAGCGGCCAAGCAGATGAAAAACACAACATAGTAAATAAGAATCATTAAAAGGTACATGTAGTTATCGTTACTATTTCGGGCAAAAATGTTGATAAGGAATACACTGTTGGAATATAGTGATGGCAACAAACCCACAGCAAACACCCACAGGATCTAAACAGAAAACATCCCACAACAATCTTTCGCCTGAGAACAGGACAAAGCAGTCTCAACCATCACATGCACAGAAAACTTGCTCAGGTTGCATAGTGTGCATGCAGTGCCGGATTAGGTCAGCGCGGGGCCTGTAGCAAATTTTAGCGCGGGCCCTAGGTTTTGTATGATAATAAGTAATAAAACACAACTTTTACAAACAAACTTGTTTCGATTTAAAATGAGCAAATTTAGAGATAATACTAGACAAATCAATTTCTCTAAGTAAATTACATTCAATGTTCATTAAGGTGAGGTTATTTAGACGATCTTGTCCCATCATGTTCTTAACTCACTTTTAATACGCTTTAATATTGAAAAAGAACGTTCCCCGCTGCAGTTAGTAATCATTAAAGACAAGTAAACTAGTAAAACTATTTCTACATTTGGGAAACACGACTCTAATGAATTTTTCATTATAAGTTTATAAAATTGCACTTCAACGAACTGCACAAGTTCGTCGCCTAGGCTTTCTTCCACATCCTCTTGATAAGAGCTGACAATATTTGGAGTTCATCTGCCTTCATCTACTAGACAGTGATATGCGACTTCTGTATTTTCTGCTTCAGTTCTTTGGATTCAGCACCATCACACACGACACTAAAAAATTCAGACAGCTTGCGTGTTTTTTGATATAGCATCGTGGTTATTTTTTCCCTTTTCATCTCTTCCACATTGGCGCGGGGCCCCCAGAAGCGCGGGGCCCGTAGCATTTGCTACTTCTGCTACTAGGCTAATCCGGCGCTGTGTGCATGTCATACTGAAATACACATCCACAAGTGTGTATCCACATACATAAATCCAGAGCACACCCTGCAGTCCTGTCCATCATACATACAACAACGAAACGAAACGTGACCCCCATGAAGGAAACTTACAGAGCAAGCTATGGGGAACTCTCGAAGAACTCCAACTGACATGCAGCTTCATAGAGGCAACCCATCTCATGGTTTAGACGAGCATATGAAATCGATCACAAAGAAGAAGAATCGAGGCTTTCGAGATGTGGATATAAAGCAAAGTAAGAATAGTGTCATGGAGAAAAAAAGTGAAATAGCAACTAGTAGGGAAAAATAGAACTATTCGTTGAGGAACATAAGGAAATGCACCATTTTGACAAATAAGGTATGAAGCAGACATGAGAAGTCATGACTATAAGCAGAAAACATAAAGATATCAACATTCAAATAAATGACCAAACGCTAAAGCAGGTGAGAGAATTCAAATACCTTGGAAGTATCTTCACATCTGATAGTAGACTGGACAGAGAGATCGAAACTAGAATCCAGCAAGCCAACAACATTACATACCAGCTTACCCCAATCTTGAAACACCCAGCAATTCCAGTAGAGACTAAAAGACAGATTATAAATGCAATCTTTATACCAACACTTGACACCAGAGCCAAACATGGACACTGACAAAAGAACAAGAAAGGAAAATTACCACATGCGAAATGAGATGCTTCAGGAAAGCAGTAAATAAAACAAGAAGAGACCATATAAGAAATGAGGAAATTAGAAGAACAGTCGGAACAACACCTGCTATTAGATTTATTGAAAAACAGAGACTCAAATGGTTTGGCCACTTGGTCAGAATGAACCCGAATACACCAGTTGCAAGATCAGAGCGTACAACCTGAAAATGGAATCATCAAGAGGAAGGGGCAGACCAAGAAAAAGATGGGTTGATGGTGTTACAGACATCTTAAAACTCCACAATACCACAAAATATCAATCGACCGAGCGTGCATTATCTCGGAAACCAATCATCAGTTAAACCTGCTACGTCTAGCAGCAAAAAAGCAGAGAAGGACAAAAGAAAAAGAAGCAGACATGACAATTCGTTGGGAACAGAGAATATCAAATACTGAGATCATCCGGCACACAGGCATCAACAATATCAACAAGGAAATAGAACGTAGGAGATGGAAGTGGTTGGGACATACATTAAGAATATAAGAAGACCAGACACCCACATGTGGCTTTGAAATGGAATCCAGGAGGTAAGAGAGGTAAGGGAAGGGGGGCGACCTAGAGAAACAAGGATACCAACGATAGATAGAGTAAAAGAAGAAGCGGGAAAGACCTGGAATGAACTAAGCTCGCTTGCTCAAGACATCTGGTTGGAAGAAATTTGTTGATGCGTTATGCTTCAATGAGAGTTAAGAAGAAGAAGAGATGATCCATTGTTGGAAAACCATATTTGAGATGAAAGTTGAAGACAGAAGATCATGGAATGAGAGAAGGAGATCTATAGTTGGGATGGAAGCAACAAGAGGTGAACATATAGTAATCTATAAGGTCGCCATCAGGGACAAGGAACATACAGTTTCTGGAAAGTATTATCAGCCAACCTTTGATGCGGAAATGACACAAGTTGATTCATGTAAAGAAAGCACATAAATTGTAGAGATCACAGAGTTCTGATTCTTCTTCTTTTGTCATTACACTGCTACCGGGCTGGTGCCCAGTGTCGTGGTTTTCTGTTTGTGTCTTGCGTTGTTCAGTTGGCTTGGGTGATAGTTATTTTTTATCTTTGACAGGATCCTGCTATGCCTTCTATCCATCTTTTTCGTGGTCTTACTCTTGCGTTCTTTCCCGATGTTCTGTTGTAGAAAACTATGTATACTGTGGAGTTTGGATGCATTATTATTAAGTGGCCAAACCACTTCATTCTTTGTTTTTCAATGTAGTTCAAGCAAGGTTATGTGGCAACTTTCCTTCTTATATTGATGGTGGCTGTCTTTTCTGGTGTTAATGGTGATGACGGAGTGGAGACGCAAATACCACACTTAGTTTGAATACTAAAGCATCTTGTGCATGGTGAGAGATGTACGCTAGGTCGTGTATGATGTCTTGTTTTCCTGTTCAACAATTGTGACACATTTTAAATTCTATCAATCTCAAAATGAATTGCTATTGTATTGCCAGGGCTCACAAGGAAAGCAAAGAATAGTAACACTGCGAACTACAAGACATGATGTAAGAGGTGACTGAGGTAGGGATCTAGGGAAGCAAAGAATAGTAACACTGCCAACTACAAGACATGATGTAAGAGGTGACTGAGGTAGGGATCTAGGGAAGCAAAGAATAGTAACACTGCCAACTACAAGACATGATGTAAGAGGTGACTGAGGTAGGGATCTAGGGAAGCAAAGAATAGTAACACTGCCAACTACAAGACATGATGTAAGAGGTGACTGAGGTAGGGATCTAGGGAAGCAAAGAATAGTAACACTGCCAACTACAAGACATGATGTAAGAGGTGACTGAGGTAGGGATCTAGGGAAGCAAAGAATAGTAACACTGCCAACTACAAGACATGATGTAAGAAGTGACTGAGGTAGGGATCTAGGGAAGCTACCATAAGATGTAAAAAGAGTCAAAGAAGTCGAATTTGCTGGCCTAATAAGCGCGTAACTCACACAACGTTCAATCGCTCTTAGGCTCAGACCACATAAAATCGCAAAGAGTGGTTTAAGAAGTGGTCGATATAGAACTTTAGAAGAAGAAAATTCAGAGTATTGTCTTAGTGCTGTAAATGTTAGATTTCCAGATATTGCGAATCCTGCTATATGGTGCATTTGTCCTTTGCAATTATTTGTTAAATAGTGAAACTTACGTTATTCTCACATACATATTCAGCGAAAGCTTGTGGTCGAACGGATAAGAACACTGCTCTCTAAATCAAGAGAACATGGGTTCGAATCTCAGTTAATGTATGACGGTTTTATTCTGTCGAGAGTACAAAAATAACTCACCGCCTGCACACTGCTTGGTGACACCAGCAGCAATTAAAAATCTTCAGCCTATAAATACCATCCAGTTATCCCACTAACTGAGGATATAAGCTATGCATCAGTTTTTTCCCCCGTAGATTAATAGACCACTCGTTTTAATAGAAACGCATTATCTAACCATTATTTAAACAGTCATTTAAGACTTAAATCTAATTTATAAACAACTTCAATTTGTTAAAGAGCGTCGAGAGTGACAGAGGAAACCGTCAACACTGACAAATCGATGAAATTTATTTCTCCATTTATGCGAAGAATTAGTGTCGTGTTGTTTATTAGTTGCGTTGATAAATGAATTTGTCTCATTTGATACATGGGTATGTCTGTACCTACCTAACAAAAAGGAGTACCTATAGTACCGTTTAATAAGGGCGGTGTAGGACAGGTAGGACGAGAGCTTGAGAAATCTAATGGTCGCATGGCTAGTGCAGTCGCCGCGAAGTTGTTCAGGTTAGGATTTTTCATTTATGCCCATCAAAAAAAAAATATTTGGCCGTATCGTGAAATGAACACAGGTCTCCTGCGTGGGAGCCGAGCTCTAATCCACTCGGTCAGACTCTCCTCATACCTAAGCACCTACAAATATAATTTATCCACTCATCCACCTACCTACCTGTCAAGCTGTTTGCCTCTTACTTAACTACCCTCCTATTCTATTCATCCACCCCTCGAGAGAGACCCGGGTTTGATACCTGGTAAAGTCAATACATATTTTTCTGCCGGGAGCAAAAGAAAAAACATCATGACCTGAACAGTTGTTCAGTGATTGCCATGCAACCATTAAATTCCTCAGTCTCATGGTACCTGTCCCCTACTCTCACCCAACCACCAACCTGCCTGTCTAACTGACCTTGGCCAACTCTAGATAACTAGGCCAGACAACTGACCGGAGATTCCCTGACCTAGATCAGAAAAGGGGGCTGGAAATTATAGATGTTTGATAGAACACTGCGCGCATTTTTTCAATTTTACTCAATTCTGTGAGTCTATGTTTATTTATTGGTGAAAAATATTCATAATATTGATATTCCTTATTTTTAAACTTAACTTGTTGCATAATATAACTTCGATTTAGCATTTTGTGTTGATTTTAAAATGAATTCGTCTATATACACCAATACTGGAATGCGAGGTCACGTGGTGTAGTTGTGGTCTGATTTCCCATAACTCTTACCCGAGTCCGAAGGCCCATAAGTTTATAGTTGGCTCTGAACTGACTGTCTGCCTACATCAATGTCGTTAAAAAAAATCAAAATTCCATTGTAATATAGAATTCCTATAAAGTCTAGTTATTCTACTATTCTACTACTCGTAAGAATTAGTTCTGTTATTGCTGCTTTTCCCCAATTAACCTATCTAAGTTTGCATGTCGGAGATTGTCTGTTACGCTGACAAAATGGCGTATGTTCATGTTTTACAGAGACATTCAACTTATGAGGAGCATATAAAAATATATTTCCTGACCATGGAGTATAGACACAAGATAGCTAGAGTACGTACGTATCTCAAAACATGTGCTAAAAAGGTTCACCCATTGCACGAGCTGCTCAGAATCAGTAGTAGAAATCGGGGGACTGCCTAGAGTAGTTGATAGTAGCTCGGCTGCTAGCTGTGAGACGCTCATAGCTCGGGTTCGAACCTACTGTCCGGCATTTGTTCAAGTCCCTGGTCTTACTCAGGACGATAACATGAGTACCTCTGAAGTCGGAGAAAATCTGCCTGTATGGCGAGGGAATACTAATTACGAGTACATTGAGCACACGGCTGCCAGTGTAAAGTAATTTACAATGTCACGCTGCTGCCATTGTAAGAAATTGGAAAAACAGATTTTCACGCAAAAATCAGTTTCAGAGATGAAACTTCGTCTGAGTTGAAAGCGGACGGAAAAAAAAAAAAAAAAGTAGTAGAAATCGGCTAAAGCGGAACAAGTCGTGGGTTGGCGTGCTACAAGCACTGTTCAGTTGGTGGTATGTGGGCTCACAAATATCGACTATTGGGAAGAATGGATGACTATGCCTTCAATATACAGGAACACTTTTTCGACCATCATTAAATTCGACGAAGGTTGCAGAGAGAGGAATCCAGTTGCGTCGAATGCAGACGTGAAGGTTATCATTAATCTTCTTCTTCTTTGCGTTCGTTCTTTACGACCAATTTTAATCAATCTTTGTGATATGTTTGATCTTTGCCAAGAACGTGTATACGTTGTACATTGGTTTGGTAGGCCCCTAACGCATAGATTTCTACACGTTTAGGACATGGGCATCCGAATTCAGTCAAGCTATCATTAATGAAAACTAATGAAGGTGACATGATTTACACGGATAGATTGGTAGTTCGATATGAAAAGTCCGCACATGCCTTTTCTGCAAGCTAATACGGCAGAGAGGTCAAGGAAACCAGTGGTGAGTCGAAGGTCGTGGGTTCGAATCCGGACCGCGCCGTTCTGTTCATGAGTGCAGTTTTTCCAGAGACCCCTAGGATTGTTGCTGGAGCTACGGAGTTCGTGCTTTGTGCAATACTCTCGGCAGGTGGCTTGCCATTTCTACGGAGAGGGACTGAGCCATATGGGGTAAAACCCGGTGCAATGAAGTCAATCCTTCAGCTTTAAAACCTTTAAAACCTCGTGGTGTATTTAGTAGGTAAGAATAGCTTTACAGTGGAAGTCTTGGGGGTAGCTAAGACACTATACTGACTGGAGTCACAAAACTGCACTCCTGCTTGCGTTCTGAGTGATTCATTGAGGCTGATCCGGTGCGCAGGTAATGTACTGCAAGCGTCAGAAATACAGAGAATTGGATTCATCTTCGTTCCTTGTGCACAGGGGTGTCGATGGCAATGAGAGAGCAAAAAGGCTGGTTGGCTCTATACATGTCACGATCTCCGAAGGGAGAAAAGGGGAGAGGGGGGTGTCAGTCGATGGATAGAGCTGGTATTCTGAATTCCCTCATAGTGTGAGCGTCTGGAGTTTAAGCTTTAGTTGGAAATATTGCCAAGGAGATCGGAACACATATGGATGTGTACGGAGTGCAATGGAGATATTTCAAACTGAAACTGAAATACAAAATTGAAATGGCCGTCACTATTGTATAAGTCATTTTATAGATATCAACAACATAGACATGTCTGGTCAACCACTAGCGACAGCTGTTATAAGAGAGAGAGAAGATGGAGATATGTTGGGCACACCATGAGGAGAAATGTCTGGTCAACCACTAGTAACAACTGTTATAAGAGAGAGAAGATGGAGATATGTTGGGCACACATTGAGAAGAAATGTTTGGTAAACCACTAGTAACAACTGTTATAAGAGAGAGAAGATGGAGATATGTTGGACACACCTTGAGGAGAAATGATCAACGAATATCAAAGCAGGCATTGCAGTGGGACGCAAAGGGTTCAAGAAAGAGAGGTCGACATAAGGAGACCCCGAAACGAACTTTGCTGAGAGAGGCAAGAAATATCGGTCTCAGTTTCACGGATTAGCTTGAGCGAGTTGCTCAGGATAGAGCGGTATGGAGAAATTACCTGCAGGCCCTATGTAACGTATAACGGTACGAGAGGAATTGTTATTAACAACATTAGCCGGACCATAGTTTTAAAAAAAACTCAAACATATTCAAAGTTGAGTTATGAGAATGAACGAAGGAGAAAATGAGATATAAGAAGCTTAGAAGATGAAAGAACAAGCAACAAATATCAGTAGAGAAATATGAATTCCAAGATAAATATTGCAACCATTTGATCAGAGTTGTACATGTGAAGATCAAACGCAATTTTAATGAAGTCTGATAAGCTGCGGGGGGAAACGAGTGAGACGTGAGCATTGATTAAGAGAGATCGTGATATACTTGATAATATCGACGAGATGATCCGTTGCTAATATACATTTGTCAGTGCACCAGATTATGACATGGCACACATAATATATATATCTTACCATCACCACCACCATCACCACTATCAGCATCGTCATTATCATCATTACCACAACCAACATCATCCTCACCACCATCACCACCACCATCATATTCACCATCCCCACCACCCCCACCAACATCATCCCCACCACCCCCACCAACATCATCCCCACTATCACCACCATCATCATCATCACCACCACCAATACCAACATCACTCCACCATCACCACCACCCCTACCACTACCACCACCATCACCACCACCATCATATTCACCTTCCCAACCACCCCCACCAACATCATCCCCACTATCACCACCATCATCATCATCACCACCACCAATACCAACACACCACCACCATCACCACCACCCCTACCACTACCACCACCATCACCACCACCATCATATTCACCATCCCCACCACCCCCACCAACATCATCCCCACTATCACCACCATCATCATCATCACCACCACCAATACCAACACACCACCACCATTACCACCACCCCTACCACTACCACCACCATCACCACCACTACCATCATCCCCATCATCATCATCACCGTCATCACAATCATCAACACCAACATCATCACCAGCACCACCACCATAAAACCATCACCACCCCCCCCCGTCAACATCATCATCATGATGGACCGTACTGACAAAACGTAGGCAAACATCGATCTCCACAATCGTACGTTTCTGTGTACTCACTTTCATTTCTGTTATTGACATTTGTTTGTGCAATATAAGTTAGACAATCACGAATTCTCTCTCTCTCTCTCTCTGTCTCTCTCTCTGAGTGTGTGTGTGTGCGTATCTCTCACTATGTGTATGTATCTCGCCCTCTATGTGTGTGTGTCTCTCTCTCTTTCTCTCTCTCTGTCATTCTCTATCACATATCGATTTTGCTGATTGTTACAGTTTGTCCCAATCTTCATTATATCATAACATGTCCGAATAATAATGATTGTCTCTTTCGGATGGAAATAATGACATAAATATGTGTGTATCTGTATATGTGTGTGTGTTTGCATGAATGTGTATGTATGTATTCAAGTGTGTAAAAATATATATACACATAAATATATATATAGTGCGTGTGCGCATGAGAGAGAGAAAGTGAGTGAGAGAGAGAGAGAGAGAGAGTGAGAGACAGAGAAAGTGAGAGAGAGAAAGTGAGAGAGAGAAAGTGAGAGAGAAAGTGAGAGAGAGAAAGTGAGAGAGAGAGAAAGTGAGAGAGAGAGAAAGTGAGAGAGAGAGAGTGAGAGACAGAGAAAGTGAGAGAGAGAGAGAGTGAGAGACAGAGAAAGTGAGAGAGAGAGAGTGAGAGACAGAGAAAGTGAGAGAGAGAGAGAGAGAGAGAAAGTGAGAGAGAGAGAGAGAAAGTGAGAGAGAGAGAGAGAGAGAAAGTGAGAGAGAGAGAAAGTGAGAGAGAGAGAGAAAGTGAGAGAGAAAGAGAGAGAGAAAGTGAGAGAGAGAAAGTGAGAGAGAGAAAGTGAGAGAGAAAGTGAGAGAGAGAAAGTGAGAGAGAGAAGTGAGAGAAAGAAGAGAAAGGAGGGAGAGAAAGAGAGAGAGAGAGAAAGTGAGAGAAAGTGAGAGAGAGAGAGAGAGAGGTTAGTTTTATTTTCCGCCCGTGTGTTGCCGGGATCAAAGAAAAGTAACACTGCGACATACATGGCATGTCGTAAGAGGCGACTGATGCAGGGATCTAGGGAAGCTACCTTAGTAAAAATAAAAGCGCCGCAGAAATAGGATGTGCTGGCCCACTTGTAGGTACTTAACTGGCACAACGTACAATCGCTCTTAGGATCAGATCACATACAGATCACAAAGAGTGTACAGATCACACAAGTAGTTGATATAGAGCGCTCGAAGAAGAAGACAGAAATATTATTTGAGACAGATTTCTAGTACCAATTTGATGAACATACCGTTCTACAGTCCACAGTCATCGAGATAACAAAGCGGTTTCTAATCCATACATTAAACGGTATTAGCTAAAAAGTCATAAAACACAATTATCAATGCTGACAAAATCAAACTGCAAATATATATTTCTTTTTTTCCCCAGTTATTGTCTCATCGACAGCATCTTCGACTTTGACCGCACGCAGGAGCTCTCATTTGTCACAGTAGTTTGCATCTGTTTCAAGTAATGTCAAACTTATCGATGATGTTCTCATCAACGTTACTGTTATTATGCTGTACTGCTGTTTCAGAGGCGGCTCTTAAGTTAAGAACACCATCGTATCGTGAGGATGGTATACTCTGTGATCGTTACTGTGACTTTCGGAGATTGGTAAGAACTTTACTAACGAGTATTATTATTACGTTTGTCGTAGACTGGGTGATGAGGTATGCAACAAAGAATGTGTCGAGGAAAATACGACGGGCAATGTTCCCTTATTGCAAGAGTTGGAAGACGTAGAGGACATCGAAAACGCAGTAATCACAGACGAAGAGGACAAGACAAAGCAGTCTTATACTGGTTAAACAGGAGAAACCAGTCTTACACTGGTTAGAGAAGAGAAACTAGTCTTACACTGGTTAAACAGGATAACCTAGTCTTACATTGGTTAAACAGGAGAAACTAGTCTTACATTGGTTAAACAGGAGAAACTAGTCTTACATTGGTTAAACAGGAGAAACTAGTCTTACATTGGTTAAACGGGAGAAACTAGTCTTACATTGGTTAAACAGGAGAACCTAGTCTTACACTGGTTAAACAGGAGAAACTAGTCTTACATTGGTTAAACAGGAGAAACTAGTCTTACATTGGTTAAACAGGAGAAACTAGTCTTACATTGGTTAAAACGGAGAAACTAGTCTTACATTGGTTAAACAGGAGAACCTTGTCTTACACTGGTTAAACAGGAGAACCTAGTCTTACACTGGTTAAACAGGAGAAACCAGTCTTACACTGGTTAGAGAAGAGAAACTAGTCTTACATTGGTTAAACAGGAGAACCTTGTCTTACACTGGTTAAACAGGAGAACCTTGTCTTACACTGGTTAAATAGGAGAAACCAGTCTTACATTGGTTAAACAGGAGAACTTAGTCTTACATTGGTTAAACAGGAGAAACTAGTCTTACACTGGTTAAACAGGAGAACTTAGTCTTACACTGGTTAAACAGGAGAAACCAGTCTTACAGTTAATAAACAGGAGAACCTAGTCTTACACTTAATAAACAGGAGAAACCAGTCGTACACTGGATAAACAGGAGAAGCCAGTCTTGCACTGGATAAACAGGAGAAATCAGCCGTACACTTAATAAACAGGAGAAACCAGTCTTACACTTAATAAACAGGAGAAACCAGTCTTACACTGGATAAACAGGAGAAACCAGTTTTACACTGGTTAAACAGGAGAAACCAGTCTTACACTGGATAAACAGGAGAAACCAGTCTTACACTGGATAAACAGGAGAAACCAGTCTTACACTTAATAAACAGGAGAAACCAGTCTTACACTGGATAAACAGGAGAAACCAGTCTTACACTTAATAAACAGGAGAAACCAGTCTTACACTTAATAAACAGGAGAAACCAGTCTTACACTGGATAAACAGGAGAAACCAGTCTTACACTTAATAAACAGGAGAAACCAGTCTTACACTGGATAAACAGGAGAAACCAGTCTTACACTGGTTAAACAGGAGAAACCAGTCTTACACTGGTTAAACAGGAGAAACCAGTCTTACACTTAATAAACAGGAGAAACCAGTCTTACACTGGATAAACAGGAGAAACCAGTTTTACACTTAATAAACAGGAGAAACCAGTCTTACACTGGTTAAACAGGAGAAACCAGTCTTACACTGGTTAAACAGGAGAAACCAGTCTTACACTTAATAAACAGGAGAAACCAGTTTTACACTTAATAAACAGGAGAAACCAGTCTTACACTTAATAAACAGGAGAAACCAGTCTTACACTGGATAAACAGGAGAAACCAGTCTTACACTTAATAAACAGGAGAAACCAGTCTTACACTGGATAAACAGGAGAAACCAGTCTTACACTGGTTAAACAGGAGAAACCAGTCTTACACTGGTTAAACAGGAGAAACCAGTCTTACACTTAATAAACAGGAGAAACCAGTCTTACACTGGATAAACAGGAGAAACCAGTTTTACACTTAATAAACAGGAGAAACCAGTCTTACACTTAATAATCAGGAGAAACCAGTCTTACACTTAATAAACAGGAGAAACCAGTCTTACACTTAATAAACAGGAGAAACCAGTCTTACACTTAATAAACAGGAGAAACCAGTCTTACACTTAATAAACAGGAGAAACCAGTCTTACACTTAATAAACAGGAGAAACCAGTCTTACACTTAATAAACAGGAGAAACCAGTCTTACACTTAATAAACAGGAGAAACCAGTCTTACACTTAATAAACAGGAGAAACCAGTCTTACACTTAATAAACAGGAGAAACCAGTCTTACACTTAATAAACAGGAGAAACCAGTCTTACACTTAATAAACAGGAGAAACCAGTCTTACACTTAATAAACAGGAGAAACCAGTCTTACACTTATTCAACAGAAAAACAACAACCTTACAATCATCAAAAAGTAAAACTTCACTTTCCATATAATTTTATAAAACTTCCTAGTATCCTTAATCTTTCTCTGCTTATTTGCTTCCCGTTCTCAATCTAACTCTACAAATCACTTTCTATTATTACTTTTCGCCTCATTAATTAAGCATCATTTACGAAACTAAATAAAATATTGTAATGTTTCTCGGTACGTTTACTCTTGGATCAAGTATCGTCTTTATTGGACGATTGATGACACAAATCACCGACATTGTCTGTGTGTTGTCATGGTAATGGTTTATATTACGGGTTCTCAAACTTGTGAAATCTCGAGTCCTCCATAAAATCCTTGATTGTTTATCTACTTGCACACAAAAATCAATAAACACAATGTGAAATAATATATCTCACATATTTCATAGCAAACGTATTGTATCTCGAATCTTCCATACAATCCATTAACATGCTAGCTTGCAAGTAATGTTGTATATGGTAACTGACCATAACATGCTAGCTTGTCAGTATTGTTGTATATGGTAATTAAACATAACGTGCTAGCTTGCAAGTATTTTGTATATGGTAATGGAACATAACGTGCTAGCTGAAATTTGGTATATGGTAATGGAACATAACATGCTGTGCCATCATACTTTGAAATTTATAAATAAACGAAATAAAATTGAAATAATGGTGAATGTTAAATCTCTTAACCTCTAGGGAGAAAGGTGAAATCTTTAACCTCTAGGGAGAAAGGTGAAATCTCTTAATCTATAGGGAGAAAGGTGAAATCGTTTAATCTCTAGGGAGAAAGGTGAAATCTCTAAACCTCTAGGGAGAAAAGATAAGATTGAATCTATCTCTAAACTCTAGGCAGGGAAGTGGAGGTTTAACTTGTTAACCTCTAGGGAGGAGAGAAAGGTTGCATCTCTTAACCTCTAAGTAGGAAGGTAAAAGTTGAATCTTTTAACATCTAGGAGGAAGGTAAAGTTGAATCTTTAACTCTAGTGAGGAAATGAATTTGAGGAGGTTGAATATCCTATCAGGCGTAGCAGGACGAGGTGAGCGGACCACCCAAACGTCAGAAAACTGGAAAGCCCAGCAGAGGTTGAAGCCAGTGCACGTTTCCGCTCGCATGGAACTACTGCTGCCTTGTAGTTTGATTGGGGACAATCAAAGGCTAGCGAGCAAACCGTACAAAATATTGGACGGAAGGCAAACCAAGTTGTCCATAAAAAGACGGGTTAGCTGGGCAGATGACGCTCATCAACCCGGGAGGGCAGGTCGTCTAAGGGTCGCTACCCTGAAAGAAAATAGCAACCTGCTGCCTTGAGTAAACACTAGAGCTCCAATTGGTACTGAACGTTGTGATGTAAAATTGCGTTCTTGGCAAAGGCTGTTTATATATATCAATATGAATGATAAACATGGCCGAAAAAGAACGATCGGGGAGAAGAGCAGAGAGAGAGAGATAATATCTTACAACTACTGCTCCATGTTCCACGTATGTAACTATTTACAACCAGTTTGTGAACCCATTTTGTTGGTCTCATATGAAATGTTCTATTTTTGCTAATTAACAGTTTCAGCAATCACCATGCCACTTAAGCGGTTGTGAGCTCGGTGATCCCAGCGAAAATGTGTTACGGCAGGTGTTTACAATTCTGGACGCACAAGATAACAAGCACTCCATTCACGATTTGCCGTCTCGATTTGTAAATATGCAGAAACGAGTCAAAGAAGTATGGGTAGGTGAAGTTACTCATGGAATTTACTTTATTTTGTTGTTATGTTCTATTGAACGAAGAATGTCATCTTCGAATTGTTATTATAAATCTATATACTCGGAAATCTTAGTAAGTTAGTATATATGAAATGTTGTATGGCTCAGAAACATGGAGGACAACAAAAAACCTACAAGAAAACTACAGACCTTCGTAAAAGGATGTTTACGTAGAATAGAAGGATTGAGATCGTATGATAAGATTACGAACGAGGAACTTAGAGAAAGAACTAAGCAGATACCAGGGGAAAAAGAAGTAAGGAAAAGACGCTGATGGTGGATAGACGACATTAAGAAGACCGACAGGAATCATTACAAGACAGGTATTGTTTTGGAGCCCGCAGAGAAAGAGGAGTAGGCTTAGAAATACCTGGAGAAGAGAGCTGGAAAATGATATTAAAAGGATAGGCAAAACGTAGAGAGAATTGGAATGGATGGCAAGAGAGAGAGAGAGAGAGAGAGAGAGGAGAAAGCTGAAAGAGGTTTTGTTGAAGACCTGTGCTCCGTTGGGAGTTGAAAGGTGAAGAGATATGCAATGGGTCGAGAAACCTCTTCAAAACCTCTACAGAAGCTTGAATAATGGTGGTCTCGTCAAACAAGTGAAATATGTTTATCGTTTCTCCAGTGCCATCACAAACCACTTGTGCCTTTACTCAGTACTAATTAGCATCAAACTTACTACTTATTTCTTTCAACATATTCAACTTGGAACACACATGTGGGTAGAAGACTGGGGAGGTGACAGAGTACTGAGCATAGAACAGAACAACATGGACTCAAAGATCGAAGTCTGATGATCAGTACTTGAGAAGACGGCCCAGAATATAAATCGATGGAAAGCAACGGTTGCAGTCATATCTTCATAACAGAAATAGCAGTAGACATATATAAAACAGCAAAAAGTACGCACATGTAGACTTATAGTAAAATGGGCATCATTTGTTCAAGTTGAGCGCGTAAAATAACCATGTGCAATTGAAAATCAATATGAATAGACTGCAAAATCGCTGCCTAGACAAATTTCATTAAAAAGATTAAAATATAATTCCTACAAACATTTTGTTCATCTTCAAAATTACATTGTGGTCCCGCATCGATGCTACGGAGTACATGCACTGCCGAAGAGATCTTCCTGAGTAAGAACGAGATGGGAACACACAAGATTATTCACCGAAGGGCAAAATGATGATGGTCCACTAAATAAAAAATCTAATTATATAATCATTCTAATAAGAAGTACGCATAAAGCTGTCACACGAAGAAGAAGCCGGTAGTTATATAAAACACGATTTATCAATATAATGGAAGACTGCAGTAAAACTTCTGTTGTTTCCTTTGCTCGATAAAGGACTTTTGGTCGAAACGTTGCGGTGTATTGTTATTATAATCATAATGAATTAATAATGAATATAATGAATAAGACAATTATAATGAAGACATCTTTGACAAGTTATACAGATATCACACTGGCGTCTAACATGATAAAATAAAATAATAAAACTAACAGTGCGGTTCACCTATTTTGGCTAGCAATTTTGACTGCACGGGAGAAACTAAATTATAAATTATGATACGAATTATCAAAGCAATATCAGCTGTAAAATGTGTAAATAAAATAAGGAACTATAATTCCAGGGTATATAATTTTAAATTAAATTACAAATTTTCAATTACAATGTTGTCTGAATCCTAACATATGCCAGCGAGAGTTGGACATTGACTACAGATCTAGAAAGTAAGGTAATTGCATTTGAAAATAGATGTCTGCGAAAAATAATAAACATAAAATGGGACGAATGAAGAAGTGATGATGTAATTACGCCCGTGTAGTACCGGGGCCAGCAAGAGAAGCAAAGAATAGTACCACTGCAACCTACAATGCATGTTGTAAGAGGCGACTGATGCAGGCCCTATGCTACATTAGTAAATAAAAAGCAGTGCAGAAATCGGACGTACTGGCTTATTTGTAGGCGCATATTTGACACAGCGTACACTAGCTTTTATTTTCAGATCACATACAAATCACACAGAGTGGTTGACAAGTGGTTGATATGGAGCGTTCGTAGAAGAAGTGGTGTAATCAGATAATGTCTGGTCAGTCCCTAATAGCAAATTTATAAGAAAGGAAGATAAAGATATGTTAGACATACTCTGTGAAGAAATATCAGTACTGCGTCATTGAAGTGGAAGACAAATAGTTCAAGAAAGAAGTGACACTTCTATTGAAGAGATTGAACAAGTTGTCCTGGCCAGGATAGAAAAGTTAAAGTTAATTGCATATCCTTTACAGAACTTTGCGAATCAACCCCAACTCTTTAATGCTGTTTGTGACTTTTCTAGGCATTATTATGTTCAGTAGTTTGCCATTGCTTTCTGAATGGGTGGTGCCATCGTCCTTTGTAAAAATCCACGCAAACAATTTTCAACCAAACTGTCCGCAGCGTGATTCGAACTCAGAACGTCGGGGTCAATAGATCGAGTCACTATCCCCTAAGCCACAGACGTCACCTGTCCAGGATAGAGCAGTAAGGAAAAATTGATTGCTATTTAACTTATAACGGTACGAACGAAATACAATAATATATACTATAAGGAAAACTATAAGGACGATAAGGAAAAAGGCGAGCAATATCCACTATCCAAGAATCATACAAATTAAATTAAAACACGGCCAATATCTGCAATCTAGAAGTGTTGATTGATAAGAGGCCCCTAATGAAGGTTAAAATGTCCAGGTTTAAAATGTAATCTTTAAAAAGGCAATGCACATATACTATGAATATTTGTGACTCTCCATATGTATGACATTATGTGCATCTATCTTGTAGTTCGTGTAACTACCTTTAAATACGGTGTCTTTCTGCACGTATATATATATCTGAGTCTATCTCTGTATACATTATTTCTATTCGTGTATTATGCGTCTGTCTGTCCAGTCCTTGTATAGATTGCTTTTCTGCATGTATAACTCTATCTGTCAGTCTGTCCAGTCCTTGTATACATTGTTTTTCTGCATGTATAACTCTATCTGTCAGTCTGTCTAATCCCTGTATACATTGTTTCTCTTAATGTCAGTGTTTCTATCTTTGTAAACATTGTTTCTCTGCATATTTACTTCTATATGTCAATCTATCTCTGTATAATTTGTCTCCTGCATATGCCTTATCTATCAGTCTGTTCATCTTTGTATTTTCTCCATTTATCTACAACTATTGTCTGCCTATATTGTCTAAAATACATTTCTGTATATTTATATTTAATTACAGGAAGGACCAGCACCAGCGATATTAACACTGAATGACATCTGCAGTTTCAAATGTAGGTACTCATTTTATCACGACTTATATTTCTGCAGTTCTTCCAGGAGTGCGTCAGTGACCATATTCTGTCACTAAAATCAACATATCGATGCTTAGCTTCTTAGCTTTATTATTTGGTGAAAAAAATGGTACTTCTTTCCTAATGTACAATTTATTTATATTGTTATTAAATGTTTACAAATTTGTTTTGTACAGTATAAACTAAAAGCAAGCTATTAATATCATGGTATCCTTGTCCCTTGATACAAGGGTATTAAAATCTGATAATTTACACTCTGTAAAATCAATGTTTCAGAATTAACAGTATATGTTCACTTTAAGTAATATTATGCTAATATATAATCCACAATGCTGGTAAAGATAATATCTGTTAAATGTTAGGTTTTTACAAGAAAGTATTTTATAATTAGGTTAAATTATATTAATCTAACCCTATAATAGATTTAATGATGTCCAATCTCAAATCTGAACCCTTTCATAGTTTGATTTGTAATATCCAATTCCACAACTGCAAAAATTATGAAATTTACTTAAAATGCGAAACATACATTCACAAGTATAGACTAATATATTAGATGCTCCCTTAAAGAATAAAAACTAATGTAAGATCTTCAATATAAAACAAAGCTCTCATTGAATAATCTAAGTCAGTGGTTCAAAACTTTCTTACTGACCAAACTTTTATTTCAGTGTAAACTATGATATTTCCATATAAATTTTCGGAATAAATGTTCTGTGTGTTGACAATATTAAACAATGTCTGTAATTGAAAATATTATTAGAATTGTGTTGTTAATAAAAAACAGAGAGAAACATAATAAAATAAGAATAAAGTTGTCTCTTACTTCCTACATCAACTATTGAAATACTATCATTGTTGCTATATAAATACTACTCATTGTTGCTATATAATCCATATTAACACAATCTAGCATTGGCAGAACATCCTCCGATGGAGGGATGATAAAAACAGAAGATCGGAATGTCAGGAAACACGAAGAAGGACTGTGAAAGATAATTGAAAGATTTTGACAGACATGAAAGAACTGCAAGACGGAAAATTACGTAAAACAATGTAAATTGCAAAACGTAAACAAAAGTATTATAGTTTTACAAAGCAAGAACAATATACAGCGACGTTTCACTAGTGTCTTGCTTTTGTCTTACTTTTAAAATGATAAGTATTGTAAAATAAGTAATTTTTTAATTACAGTTTCCTTTAAACAATTGGGAGAAAGGGGTCAGAACGTAACAATGAAAATCTTGAAAAGTAGTCAACATGCAGAAGAGGAGATAGATAAATAGATAGATAGATACATAGATAGATAAATAGATAGATACATACATAGATAGATAGATAATATATAAATAGATAGATAATAGATAGATATATACATAGATAGATAGATAGATAGATATTTATATATAGATAGGTAGATAGATATATATAGTATATATATATATATATATATATATAGATAGATAGATAGATAGATAGATAGATAGATAAATAGATAGATAGATAGATAGATAGATAGATAGATAGATAGATAGATAGATAGATAGATAGATAGATAGATAGATAGATAGATAGATAGATAATAGATAGATAGATAGATAATAGATAGATAGATAGATAGATAGATAGATAATAGATAGATAGATAGATAATAGATAGATAGATAGATAGATAGATAGATAGATAGATACATAGATAAATAGATAGATAGATTGATTTTATATATAGATAGTAATAGTTTATATATATAATAATATATAGATAGATATATAGATAGATAGATAGATAGATAGATAGATAGATAGATAGATAGATAGATAGATAGATAGATAGATAGATAGATAGATCTAAATCCATATAGATATATTCACATAATCTATGAACGTATCATTAGTTGTTTAGCAGACATACAACATTTTAATCGAAATTTATAGTGTCTTTGGTGTGAGAGCAAGACAGTGTCCATTAATGTTCAATTTAAATGATATTTATTGAAAATATATCCTTCTGAATCAGTTTTACCCGTACTCGACAATCCGTATTCTCTTATGTCCATTAAAACCCATTACTGAATGAGTTTTGTGACCTTTTCATTGAAAAAGTTTGCTTTCAGAGGATTAGAAAACTAAGTCATATTTCAATGTTCTTAGTGAGACAAGAACAAAAATTACGTGTTAAAGAGCCTATGTTTTTTCCTTAGCTCTGCTCTGTACTCTGCTCTGTATGGTTGTGAGACATGGAGCATTGACAAAGCAGCAGAGAAGATCATTAACGCCTTTGAATGGAAATGCTACAGAAGAGTACTTAGAATATCATGGACAGAGACAAGAACAAACATTTCTGTTCTGCAACAGCTTGATATTAAAGAGAGTTGGCTATTACAAAGCATAAAAACATGGAATATTAAATATTTCAGACACAACAAACGACATGAGTGCCTGGAGAAATTAATTTTGGAAGGAATGATGCCTGGAAGACGAACGAGAGGAAGACCTAGAAGACGATGGGCGCAGGATGTCATTGACGATCTGAGAATGACTGCTGCTGACGCCTGCAAACTTGAACAGAACAGAGAGTTTTTCAGGAATGCTGTCATGGGAGCCGACAAGCTACTTGATGATGATGAAGTGAAATACAGCAACACTCTTCTTATTAATGAAAGTCAACGTTTCACTGGTATTTACAATCAATTTTGACACTGATATAGGACTTCAGTTGCCCTTGTAGTAGTTATAACTTGTTTAACTCATAGAACGTAGTAGTTCTAACTTGTTTAACTCATAGAACGTAGTAGTTCTAACTTGTTTAACTCATAGAACGTAGTAGTTCGAACTTGTTTAACTCATAGAACGTACTAGTTCGAACTTGTTTAACTCATAGAACGTAGTAGTTCGAACTTGTTTAACTCATAGAACGTAGTAGTTCTAACTTGTTTAACTCATAGAACGTAGTAGTTCTAACTTGTTTAACTCATAGAACGTAGTAGCTCTAACTTGTTTAACTCATAGAACGTAGTAGTTCTAACTCATTTTTATTTAAAGAAAAAACTTAAATAAACGTGAGCAGAGTTTTTAATTTTTTATTGTTTACATAGGTATTTCGCTGTGAAAGCCATATATACAAACAAAGCCATCTTCGCTATTTTGGAACATCTAATTGTGATCACGACGACCAATTAAACAACCAAATCAATGAATTGCTTTTTGCGGACGACCAAAGTTTAATCTATGAAGATGAAGATCAGCTACAACATCACATGAATTCATTGCTAATAGCATGTAGAAAGTACAACATGAAAATCAACAAACAAAAGACCGAGACCATGAAAATCAGCAGAACACAAAGCCAAGCAAACATACAAATAGATAACACCAGAGTAAAGCAAGATTCTGAATTCAAATATTTAGGCAGCATTTTCACAGAGGACGGAAAACTCGATAGAAAAATAGAGACAAGGTGTCAAATGCAGTGGCCTACCAGCTGGCACCATTACTACAACACCCAAAGATCAAGATGGAAGTGAAAAGACAGATGATAAAAGTATTTTCCTACCAACACTTTGTTAACAGTGCCAAACTTGGTCTCTTACAGCAACACACCACAGAAAGCTCACCACGTGTGAAATGAAATACTTGAGGAAGGCAGTGGGAGTCACCAGGAAAGACAAACTACGAAATGAGGACATCAGAAGCAGAGTGGGCATAACTTCATGCACCGAATACATCGAAAGACAACAAATGCAGTGGCTTAGACATTTAATGAGAATGAAATACAACCAACCCCCAATAACAGCATACAATAAAAAGAGATCGAGTACTAGAGCTAAGGGAAGACCAAGAAAAAGATGGATAGACAATATCAAGACCACACTACATAAACACGGATACAACACAAGGGCGAACTCATCTAGCCCTAGAACGCAAATTAAAGCTCCCATCCCTACGCTTAACGGCAAGAGTGGACAGCCAACTACATCTTCCACCTGGGAATAGACAATAGACTAATTGTGATTGAGCTCAGAAATTAGCAAAGGTCTGCTCCTTGAATTGTAATTTGAGAACGCCATTCGTAGTTATTTCTATGAGTTTGTCTTCCTCTGCTGCTGTAAAACCTTCTCCTAATCGATACACATTCAATGAAAGTGAATCTCTTCTTCTTTGCGTTCGTTCTTTACGACCAATTTTAATCACTCTTTGTGATATGTTTGATCTTGCCAGGAACGTGTATACGTTGCACATTGGTTTAGTAGGCCCTAAACGCATAGACTTCTACACGTTTAGGACATGTGCATCCGATTTCAGCCAAACATCCTTATTCGCTTCTTACGGCAGGCGTGGCAGGTAACAGTGGTTCTAATCTTTACACACCAAATTTGGGCCCCGGTAACCACTCGGGCAAGTGAATCACTAATCTAGTTTCTTGCTTACACCAGGAACAGGATAATATTCTCCAAAATTATGCTATTAAATAACTTTAAAAACTGTCGTTACTGCATGTAATGTCGTTACTGCATGTAATGTCGTTACTGCAGGTAATGTCGTTACTGCATGTAATGTCGTTCTTCTTCTTTTGTCGTCACACTGCTACCGGGTTGTTGCCCAGTGTCGTGATTTTCTGTTTTTGTCTTGTGCTGTTCTGGGGGCTTGTGTGATTGTTATCTTTGCTCTTTCACAGGATTCTGCTACGCCATCTAACCATCTTTTCCGTGGTTTCCTCTTGCCTTCTTTCCCGATGTTCTGTTGTAGAAGACTCTGTATACTGTGGAGTTTGGATGCATTCTTATTAAGTGGTCAAACCACTTCATTCTTTGTTTCTCTATGTAATTCAAGCACGGTTTTGTGCCAACTTTCTTTCTTATGCTGATGTTGGTGATTCTGTCTTTCTTGTGTTGTTGGTAACTTTTCGCAGGCAACGCATTTCACATGTAGTTATTTTTGTGACTGCGCTTTGCTCAATGTCCATGTTTGGCTCTGGTAACACAAAGTAGGTATAAAATGCTGTTGATCATCTGTTGTTTAGCTGCCTGTGAAATTTGTGGGTGCCTTAACTGATTCAGTCCGTGAACACTGTATGCACATATTTCTTATCTGCGTGTCCCAAGCGTCTTTTAAAAGACGGCTACTATTGCGTTGAGTTTTATTAATTTTCACTCCGATTGTAGTTTTATATCAACCGGAAACTAAGTAGAAAGGAAGTACTAACGATAACCAAATCACAACATCGTGGTTTGACTAGAATCAGAAGTGAAACCAAGTTTAATTTTCGTTTCAAGTTACCCTGTGATTAAAAATAATGTCTAACAATTCAGAGTCTAGAAATGGTTTGTTATCAGCTCGTTCTGCACGTTTTACAGCTGCAGAAGCGCGAGATTGGTTGCATGAAGATGTAGATACTGATAGTGAAGATAGTGAAGCTTATGATTCTGATGACACAGAAGTTTGTGATTTAAATACGTCGATTATTAATAATTTAAATAATCCTAGTAGTGTTTCCCAACCAGCTGCGAGAGGGGTGTTGCCCCAGTCAGGTTCCAGATGGTCGTGTTGCTAATTTGCGAACAGTTAGTAAACCATATATTCAGTCAATATTTTCTTAATTTTTGTGTATTCATAAATGGATTACTTATATAAAGAGACAGTTACACTGACTTATTCACCATATTGTTCCTCAAGGCCCTTGGTAAGTTGGTTTTGTTCTCACAATTTCAATTAATTTTTTATTACATGCTAATATTTGTCATGCACAGTCAACACAACATTATATTTTCGCATACAATAAATATTTTATGAAAGTACAATCATTTATCTTTAATTTGATATATAATAAGTTCAACTTTAAATCATATTTAGAAACAATATTTTAATTTAACTAAAGTATGTGTGCAATATTTTGAAGCTAAAAATAATTCCGTCCAGAGGTGAAAAACCTGGTACTGAATCAGTTAACAATGAGGTACTGGTAGGTAAGCATTTGCTTTTGATTAGCCTTATCTCTCTATCCAGTTTCTGTCTTCTGAATATGCTTCCCAGAAGACGGAAAACTGGATAGAGAGATAGAGGCTAGAGTACAAAAACCAAATGCTGTAACCTACCAGCTAGCCCATTGTAAGTGTAATGTCGTTACTGCATGTAAAGTCGCTACTGCATGTAATGTCGCTACTGCATGTAATGTCGCTACTGCATGTAATGTCGTTACTGCATGTAATGTCGTTACTGCATGTAATGTCGTAACTGCATGTAATGTCGTTTTTAGGCGGTGTAGGACAGGAGGGACATGAGCCTGTGGAATTTAATGGCCACACGGCTAGTGCAGTTGCCTCTAAACTGTTCAGATTATGCCCTCGACATAAAAACTTTTGGTCTTACCGGGGTTGAACGAGGTCTCTTGCCGCATGTGAGCCACGCTCGATATATATATATATATATATATATATATATATATATATATATATATATATATATCTTGACTGGGTGATGCGAAAATGTTGCAGGGTCGAAACTGGCATCGATTGGGAAGAAAATAGTCAACTAGAAGATTTGAATTTTGCAGATGATATTTTTGCAGATGAAATATCGGTCTCAGTTCAATGGAGGAGATTGAGCGAGTTGCAAAGGATAGAGCGGTATGGAGAAATTACTTGGAGGCCCTATGTAACGTATAAGGGTACGAGAGGAATTATTATTATATTATTATTTTATATTATTATAGAAATACATTTTTGGAGTTTCACTTGGTCGTGCATCGCACGTTTAGCACACAGGTAGTTTACGCTACTGATTAATCTGTATAAGAAAAATTAACGGATGCCAAAACATTTCAAATAAAATATGAAATTATGAGAGTCTACGCATTTGAAGTATCTGTTTTGTTTTTATTTCGTTCGTTTATTTCTGTTATTCATATTTTTTTACGTAGATATCTATTTCGTTGTCATTCATTTGGCAAATATTAACAGTGACGTAATGTGGGAAAGGGTGTAGAGGTTCGGTGCTCGCCTCTAGTTCCAAAGGTACTAGGTTCGCTCCTTTGTGGTGGCATTGGAATATTTTTCCAGAGATCACTGATCTCAAAGTAGGTAAGATCGCATTCCTAGTCCTATCGGAGATGGGCGATAAAACGTATATCCCGTGTTAAAGTTTAGTACGTAAAAGAAACTTTGGCACTTCAAATTCGGAAATACAGGTTGGAAAGCCGCTGCCCCATGCAAAATGCATCAGAAAAACTAAAAAAACAAAATTCCTACAAATATTTTCACATTTTCTAAATTAAATAGGGACCTCACAAGTGCTACGGAGTTCGTGCACTGCCTATGAGACCTTCCTGTGTAAGAGAGAGAGATCAGGAACACAGGTTGCTCACTGAAGTGTAATGATGATGGACATATCAATCAATCAATCAATAAATAAATAAATAAATCTGAGTGGAAAGATAATAATACACGGGCAACACCGTTTCCATTAATGAACTGCTCATGATAAGTTGCACGAAACATGTGCTAGATTGCTGGACACATTTGAAGGATATTTGTTGTTCATTTCATCAAGGCGTGTTATCTTCATCATCATCATCATCAGGTACCGTCTCCACATCGAAGGTTGACTGCAATGAATCTCCAGCATCCTGTCTTTCGCCTTGGTGTTGCACTCTGCCAGACTGTAACCTGTCCATTTCTTAAAGTTTCCTCCCACTTATCTCTCGGTTTTCTTCTTGCTCTTCCCACCTCAACTTTCCCCTCTAGTAAATATTTTATTTATTTATTATCATGTCTTTTTATGTGCCCAAAATACTTTACTTGTCTGAATTGTATTTCTTTTAATAATTGTTTCTTCATGTCTAGTTTTCCTAAAACTTGTTTATTTGTCTGTTTTTCTGTCCATAAACTCTGCCTATTCTTCTACATATCCACATCTCAAATGCATCAATTCTGTCTTCTGGCTTGTTCATTGTCCATGGTTCCGAGCCATACACTAATATAGGATATATATAGCATCTGTGAGCGTCTGTAGCTCAAGCGGTAGTGAGCTCGATCACAACCCAAGCGTACCTGTTTGGTGGGAAAGTTTGAAGCAAATTCGTTTCCTGGGACTTTTACAAAGGTAAATGACCTCACGTTTGAAAGCAATGCAAACTACTGAAAGTATAAGTGGTGCCTAGAAAATCAACGACTCGTTTACTGGTTTTGATGGCTATCGTCCTTTGGGATATGCAACGTATTACTTACTTACTAGCATTTGATCATTCTCATTATTAGCCTGTTTGTAATTTGTTTGGATGTCAGTAACTTTTTCATACTACTTTCTCATATTAATTATCCTTTTTAATTTCTGTTATACATCTGCCATCATTGTCTGCATTAAAAATTAAAATGTAACTTGGTTCAGCTGGGGATTGAACCCAGGACCTCTCGCGTGTGAGGCGAGCGTGATAACCACTACACTACTGAACCTGTTGATGTTTGGTCTTTCTATTTAGGTATCATTTTTATAGATTTGTTCAATTCTTCCAGTAGTCTTTGGTGGATTTTATGTACTGTTACTACAGACACAGGTTGAGGTTATGATAGAGTTCTTGGACACTTAAGATCACTATATAACATAGCTACATGCCCAGTACACAAATTTAATTAAGTGTCTGTAATTGTGCACCGATATTATAAAAGTTATTTGAGTTATAATAACTTGGATTCTCCGCAAGCGGCAAACAATGTGCTAATTCTTATTTTTCACGTTTGTTGGATAACACGTTGTAACAACGGTTGTTGGAATACAATTTAAAAAAAAGACTCGTTCTAGGTTGACAGAACGGGAATGGTGCATCGGCTTAAAGATGCTTTAATGATACTTTAATCCCATACAAAACAAACAAACAAAGATGGGCTTCCACATGTTTTCCAGGTAGGGGAAAACGAAAAAATAATCAAATTGCTGGTTTATTACACACGGAAATGAAAATGACCAGATTCGCATATTTTATTAAAAATCAAATGATTTTCCAGCTATGTGTCACCACCATCCACCACACCTCCCGTATTAACGTTAAATGTATGGAAGACGCCCATGTAAACAACCAAGTGTACCGTGTTCAGTCAGATCTTACGTACTGCATCTTTAATGGTACAGTCTTATTTCAATTCAGTGCAAGTTTATGATTACATCATAGTTTCATTGATTCTGTCATTCATTGATTAGGACCACCATCAACAACGAATCATTGTACTTCGGTAAATAACAATATGTGATCCCAAACTCTATCTTACAACTACATGAAGATCTCAGTGGCATTATACCAACTCCGTAGCACCGGCGAGCACCATGGATGGTGAATATTTGTAGGAATGTTATTTTTATCTTTGAATTTTGCGGGGTAGCGCCTTTGCAGCATCGGTTTCACACTGCTAATGTTGATTTAAGTGATCAAAGTATCTAATTTAACTCATTTCTATTTAATTGAGCAGTTCTCCTTTCACTCCTAGTTGTTGATAAGGTTTCTTCTCTTTTCATGATACTTCCTCTATAACTCCCTGGATAATGTTGTAAATCCACATTTCACAAGTTTCCACTTCTACCTCTATCTGTTTGTTCGTTGACAATATTATCGCACCGGCACTGTACTGTTATATAACAATGACGTATGAATATATGTAGCACTTCTCTTTCTGCCTTTTAAACCCGGGATTAGGGCATAGGTCCTCAACGAACTCATGCCAAGTATAGGTAGCTTAATACACTTTTCTTGTTGTTAAATATGTTCTTGATCATTTCTGTTCTCTTCTGAAATTTCCTTTTCACATCTGTCGTCTTCTATTATTGTATATTCAAGATATACAAAACTTGACCTTTGTTTCAGTATTTCTTCATTTATCACATTATGTTCAACGCTTTTTGTTTCTCTTGTTTTGCTTATTACCATTATTTTTGTTTTCTCAGTATTAACCATATATTTTACTGTTGTCGATATCTTGTTCTAATAGTTCTTTCACCCTGACCAATAAAATCACGATATCACTTAGATTATTTATCGTTTATTAATGTTAAGCTCTGGTGTTCTTTTTTTTTTGTTGAAATGATTTTTTTCTCGGAATATAAGTTCAACAGACAAGGGGACAACACATAACTGTATCGCTTCTCTGTTTGCTATGTTATGTTAATCGGCGTCATGGCACATTGGGTGGGCATTCCTATTGTTTCTCCGTCCTCCGCTGCAGCAGTCATCCCGAAGTCCACTTGCTCACCCTACCCATGAAAAGTTGATTAGTATACATTCTCTCTCTACCACGAAGACGACACTGCCTGGTATGTTCAAACTGAACTCTTAATTCTCACAATCAATCTAGTGTCTGAGTCTCGTAGACCACATCAATATATCGAGAGCCAGTAGGCCTACTTGCATATTCGTAAGCAGTGGCGGCTCGTCATTAAGGGCCAATGGAGCCGGACCCACCAAAAATAATATATAACGTGTATTTATTATTTTATGAATTAAAATATAGCTACCAAAAACCATGATTTATCCGGAAAAATTTGCCTGACACCACAAACAAAAATGATCACGAGCCGTCACTGTTCGTAAGGTTACCTCTTGTTCTCAGTATAAGTTGCTGTTCATTCTGTCTTTCCCATCCAAGACATTAGTTTCTCATTTTGAATTCTGCCAATATTTCTGTAGTCAATAAAGTTGTTTTGGTCCTCTATATACTTTTCCGTTAACGTTCTCGAAAAAAAATTGCTTTCTTAGTTTGACAGTTCTTTCAAAAACTGAATTGGTCTCGGCTTAGCTCTTACTTTTGTTTGTATTTTGCCCTGTATGATCTTTAAGCATATATATGACATATAAGATTAATTGTTCTACAGGGTGTTCAAGATTAAAGCAGCTCCATTGACAAATCGAAAGTTGCCAGATAATCTATCGCGTTATGTTTATGTACTATTTAAACCGGTTCTGACTAGCTCGTTTTACGTCACATTTGTTCATCGCCCTTCCCGCACTACAATTACATACCGTCACATAACCTTGACCTATACTACGTCATAACTAAACCTTCTCATTTTCAGTACTTTGTAATTACGTGTTTTGCCATACATATATGCCAGATTGACTCCATTCACAGGCTGCTATTATCTTGAACACCCTGTATTATCTCGCCCGTGAGTGCAGGGCCGCAATGGAAGCAAAGAATTGTACTACTGCAACAATGCATGACTAATGTAGGCCCTAGGGATGCTACCCTAGTAAATAAAAAGCAGCGCAGAAATCGGATGTGCTGGCCTACTTGTAGGCGCATAACTGGCACAACGTACAATCGCTCTTAGGCTCAGATCACATATAGTGTTTGACAAGTGGTCGATATGGAGAGTTCGAAGTTCTATTATCTATACATATTTATTACTAGTTATTAATGCCAGTTGTTAGTATGAATTAAGCTAACGCTACCTTTCGTATATGGGAGATCCATGTTCAATTCACAATAAGGCCAACGTTTTTTCTGTTGTGGTATAAATGAAAAATCCTAACTTAAACACCGTGACGACTGCACCATCATCATCAAATAGCTTGTCCTAAGCAGAACTTTGCCATTTAAACAGTCCTTCAGAATTTCTCTCTCTCATAGGCCAGATGTCCCACCTCTGCAGCCATCATGTTCAACCATCACCTACATCCTGAATCCATCTTCTCCGTGGTCTTCATCTTCTCCTACTTGCAGGCATGCCTCCTTCCATGATGGTCTTCTCCAGCCATTCATGTCTTTTTATATGTTCTAATACCTCAATTTTCTTATTTGTAGGATTAGCCAGTGTTCTTCCGGTACTACAAGCAGTAACGACAGCGTTTTGTATCTGCTGTGAATTGTCTATTGTATATATGACTGTCTTTGATACACAATTTGCTCTGTTACATTATATTATCTTCTTCTTCTTCTTCACCCTTCGCCCCTAGGGAAGCATAGGTCCGCAACCAAGGCCTTCCAAGCCCGCCTATCCAAGGCCATCTTTTCCAGATCTCGCCACTCTCTTCCCGTTTTTTGCGTTCCATCTCTAACTCCCGTCTCCAGGTGTTTCTGGGTCTTCCTTACTTCTATTGCCCTGGGGGTTCCATCGGAGAGCCTGTCTCGAGATGCTGTCAGGGGGTTTCCTCAGTGTGTGTCCTATCCATCGCCACCTTCTGCTCATTATCTCCTGTTCCACCTGCCGTTGTCCTGCCCTATCCCACAGTTCTCTGTTTGTGGTCATGTCATACCATCTCAAATGGAGTATCCTGCGTAGGCATCTATTGATGAATGTCTGCAGCTTTTTGGTGTTCACCTTAGTCGTTCTCCATGTCTCCGCTCCATACAGAAGGACAGACTTGACATTTGAATTAAATATCATTATCTTTGTTTTATTCCTGATCATTCTTGAACTCCATATGTTCTTCAGAATGGCAAATGCTGATCATGCCTTTTGTATTCTAACCCTAACGTCTTCATCTGTGCCACCTTGAATGTTGACGACACTTCCCAGATATGTAAATGTGTCAACCTCTTTAAGTGGTGATCCTCTCAGTAAGATTGGGTCTCTGGAACCAGCATTTAATCTCATGATCTTTGTTTTCTCCTGTTAAGTCAGGCCTAGTTGCTGTGAGACTGTTTCTAGTTTTGTACATATATTATATACATGAAGAAATGTACACTAATGGAAACACTTGCACACTCAACCTAGCCTTACCTTGAAACTTGGTTGTTATTGTTTATGTTGGAATCTTACATTTTGTCACAAAGAAAAATTAGAAACTGTTTTAGCTGAGCGATGATATCTCCTACGCTGTAGTTTCTTACTGTCGATGGCTTGTTTGGATTTTAGCATTATCTTCATGAATTCTGTTTATATTTTCTTGGTTCTGAAGTGCTAGCCATATTTGTTTTATATTGCCCAAGAGAAAATCACAAGAGAACTACTCACTGCTATAATATCTCATTAATAATAACCATTGATCATGTTTGTTGTGTCATGGCCTCCGATAACATATATATATATATATATATACACACATAGTATAGTATGCACAACCCAGTCTCTTTGGCATTTTCTTCAGTCTTGTTACCCCACGTCATTGGGGATGCTGATGGCTCAGACCACTGCTCAGATATAAAGACGTCTGCAAGGCCTCAATGAATAACTTTTCTATCGGTCCCAGCAAATGGGAAAAACTAGCTGAAGATCGAAATTATTGGAAAGCAAAGGTGCAGAATCTTTTGAAGAGAGACTTAGGGATGAGCTGAAAGACAAGAGGGACAAGCGAAAACTCAGAAGTTGTCACAGTGAAACACTTGCCAAATGACCGTCTGTAAAGACGAAAAGGTCATATATATATATAGTATGCACATAACATAGTATGTAGCCAGTTGTAGGACAAGGAAGACTAGTAAAATATTGTGTTTGATATCTTTTGTGTATCTTCCAAATAATAATATTTCCCGTAGCCTTTTAAGACCTTAGGATAAAAAGTGCATGTTACTTCATATTTATAGTCCCTAGTGTGCAAGAGGGTCAATTCCTTTCCTCACATGTTGAACATCATGTGTGGGATTGAACCCACAACCCTATTGAGTCTGAGTCGATTGGTGAACGTTAACACTAATCCATCATAGAAGTATGTTATCTATCAAATAATTTTGATTGCTCTATTAATAATTGATGCATTTGAGATGTGGATATATAGAAAAATTGGCAGAGTTTCATGGACAGAAAAACAGACAAATAAACAAGTTTTAGGTAAACTAGGCATGAAGAAACAATTATTAAGAGAATAAAATTCAGACAAGTAAAGTATTTTGAGCACATAAAAAGACATGACACCATGATAAAACATTTACTAGAGGGAAAGTTGAGGGGAGAAGAGCAAGAGGAAGACCGAGAGATAAGTGGGAGGAAACTTTAAGAAATGGACAGGTTACAGTCTGGCAGTGTGCAACACCAAGGCGAAAGACAGAGGATGCTGGAGATTCATTGCAGCCAACCTTCGATGTGGAGACAGCACCTGATAATGATGATGATTAATAATTGAATGCAGCCCGAAGGGAATGACATACCAAGTATGTAAAGAGATTGATTAGTCAACATTGAACTGGCGTACTGGGCCGCCGGACGCTGCTGGATCTGTTGAGGCAAAGATCGGAGTATCTATGGACGTGTCCAAAGTGCTATGATGATAGTCCTCATAAATCGTTATCATTATATATTTCCTCTCGACACTTACCATAAGGCAAAAGGCGAAACAGAAGAAGTAGATATAATCTTCGTTTTCTTTGTATTTGGAAAAGCTTCTGGTCATCACTGTGTTTTTTAACAGAATAAGATTTGCTGTTCCAATTCCTTGAATTGATCTCAAAGGATATCTGTCATCTGCGTATCTTTGGAATCATATTTCTACCAATTAGAGCTAATACCTTTGTCTTGCTGAGATGCCAAAATAACAAATGACCAAGAAAAAAAAAGAATATATACACCAATAAATGCAATAGAGTCGCAATAGTGTACTCACTTTGTTCGTTTGTGTGTGGTCCGGATTCAATTCCACAGCAGTGGTGGAATTTTTTCCGTAATCGCTCTTAGATTGATCCAGCTACAGTTTGGCACCAGAGTAACACTGGGGAGTAATGCCGGCTGGCATAATGTCGACCACAGCACCCATCGTGTGCCAATAGTCAAAGATAAATGCGGGTTTAATACTGTATTCATAATACACCTTATTGTATACAAACATGTTCCGTTAACATCTTCTATTTGCTACCAGCAACAACATAACAAACCATATACACAAAATTGCATTCCTTTTGCTTAACAATAACACTATCTTTGGGGGAAGGAGGCATTTTTACAATATAAAAGCAAACACAAATGCTAAAAAAACAAAATGATGTTTTATTAAGCATAAATACAATACAGTTGTGACAATGTGCAGGGCTATAGTAAACATTGAAGCTGAAGGTACAAATCTACTGCAGTAGTAACAGACTGAGCTATAGGAAATCAAATGTATACTTATTTATTCGTGATCTACCAATAACTCTCCTTATATCTAAGCAGTGGTCTACCTTGGTGCGTCTTCTCCTAGGAAAATTTCCCAGAACAACACTTGTGGTATGCAACTATTGTCCCTGCTTCTCACATGACATAACCATTTTAGTCTTCTAGTGCTGAGCATGTCCAATGATATTTATCAACTAACTTCTCAAATAACAATATTATTTACTTGATAAAGGCCTTTTGGTTGAAACGTTGCTGTGTATTGTTATTGTTTTTGTAAAACTACAGTATTTTGTTTTAACATGTTTCAAATAAGCATAACAAATTTGACACAAATAGAAGCCACATTGTATTGTGAATGACAACAAGGACAAAAAGATGTATCATTATGAACAAACATAAAAATGACACATAATAGCACCCACAGCATGAAAAATAAAACAGCTGCCATTATGAAATAGCATTTGTATGAAAGACAGAAAGACCAGAACTAGGGTTTTAATTACAGTAATGATCAGTGTGCCAAATTTATTATGATTTAGAGATGTCTAGAGACAAAAGAGAAAGAAGAAAGTTTATTCATTGAGTTCATAGTCAAGTACGGTTCCAACTTCACTGCAACGGGTCACCCCATAATTTCTCCGTTCCTGTGCCAATGAAAATCACACAAAATGTTAACAACTGTGAAATATTTCCTGTGTGAACTAATTCCAGAATAAAACAGCTGCGTACGCCACAAAGGCAACCTGCACCGCATAAAATGCATATGGCCATTGCTAATGTAGCAACACAAAACTGTTCATCACTTGAATTGCAATTCTTGTCGAAGGAACATCAATCATGACAAAATTCAGCTTTCTGCACTCGCAATATAACTGCATACGGCAGATTGAGCTTGTTCGTCATAACCGCTGTCCGCCATTTTCTGAATACACACAACAAACGCACAGTTGACACAGCAAAAAGCATTCCATGTAACAGTCATAGCTCACAACGTTGCTCAAGCACTAACTCAGTAGCTCGGCAACGAAACCGGAAAATACCCGACCAAACATGGCGAAAATATGCTAGCAAAGTCGTGTTTAGAATCAAACAGTTCTGACTCTGAATGGCCCTCCCGCATTCCGCCATTGCTGGCCAGTTTTTTTTAGTGTCATCATTGAGAAAGAAACAACAAATTCGGAAAAATATAGCAAACAAATGATGTATTATTATGTTTGATGATTATTAAATTCAAGTCTCTAGGAAGTCTCTGTGGTGTGAAGGTAAGGCGCTTGTCTCTAGCCCCAAAGCTACTCGATTTATTACCCTTGTAGAGCATCTGGGATATTCTTATAGAGATCCCTGATCTCCATGTAGGTGAGATCAAGTTTCTAGTTCTATTAGAGACGGACAATATAACATAGGTCCTGTGTTCAAGTTGAGAAGGTAAAAGAACCCTTGGAAGTTGAAAATCGAGAAGAGTAGGCTATAAAGCAAAAGCTCAGGCAAAATTATAAACAAAAAAATTAGAATACAATTTTTTAAAACTAACTCTTTCCACTGCACGCTATTAGCCGCACACTGCGCCATAGAGTTGCTTCCTTATAAGACGTCTTTCTAATTTTACTTCTATTGTTTTACGTATACTACTTTTTAACCTTGTTATTCTAATAGGTTGTTCAGTTTTCTTCAATTTAGTATATAATAATATATATATATATGTTTATTTATTGACAAGTAGTTGGGATCGTTTTTTTTTTTTTTTTTTACCTCCCTTGAATTAACTGCTTAAAAATTGTGAAAATAACTCAGCGTGGAAAGAGTTAACTAATCTTCAGAATGACACCAGGTATTCTTGTCAGTGTTACTGAGTTAGTGCATTGCAGCTGAGATCTTACTATGTAAGAAAGAGATAGGAGCACACATGGTTATTCATAGAAGTGCAATGATGATGGTTCTATCAATCAATCAAATTCAAGTCTAAGCCTGAATGTTCTCATCATTTATCTTTACTGAATACTTCTTCGATCATTCTTTTCAGCCCTTTTGATCATTCGTGTTGTGATATATAAACAGCCTTTGCCAAGAGTGGTTTTTACGGTGTGCCAATTATACGTCTATAGTGACTAGGCCAGCACATCCAATTTAGTGTCAGCATTTTATTTACTAGGGTAGCTTGCCCTACTGAATACATGCTACTGTATGTACACATAACCATCACTATGTTGCTTTTGCATATGTCACCAAGTTAAACGAGACAGGCACTCAATGCTTTACTGACATCTCTGCTATGTGTAGACAAAGCTATATAAAGTAGGTATATGTTTTGATATGTAAAACTATCGCTACTGCCTGTAATGCACATTTTAGGGCTGTGTAGGACAGGGGCGGACATGATCCTGTGGAATGTAATGGCTGCATGGCTAGTGCAGTCGTCACAAAACTGTTGGATTAGTATTTTAGGTTATAATGTTTTCTTTATTTTGATATGTTATCTGCAATAATAATAAAAGGTGATATAATGAACTTACATAAAAAATTATCATAAAAATATACTTTGGTAATAAAAAAATTAAAAGAAAAACCCAAAACCTATTTTCATACCCTGTGGTATATTGGGAACATGGTGTTGGGCAGGTATTTTCCTTTGACCAATGGCACATGATAGTTGAAGTAGACATCACCAGGCCATTTTTTTAAATTAGAGGTGCTATAGTACCCAAGTTAGCTTGGCTATTGGTTACTGAGCTGATGTGACAGGGCAGACCCATAGGTGCTCAATCTTCCCCAACAAATGTCGAAGGGTGTGCATACTGATGGTTCCTGTGACTCGGTTAAACACACTTCTCTCTCTGCCCCTCAAGCATCCAGCTCCACTTGTACAACTTAATTTAATATGAGTTTACCCAAGAACCATTTGTGACAACAACAAAAATTCCACGCTGTGGGAATCAAACCAAGACCACCAGTATAGAAGACCAGTGAACTACCTACCATGTTTCTCTTATATAAAACAGGTATTCATTGGTAGTGAGCTTAATCACAAACCCAAGCGTACTTGGTTGAAAGCCCACGGTGGGCAAGTTTGGAAGCAAATTCGTTTTCATGGGATTTTACGAAAGGTAAAAAAGATCTCACCATTCAGAAAGCAATGGTAAACTACTGAACGCATAAGTGGTGCCTAGAAAATCAACGACTTGTTTACTGTGGTTGATGGCTACGTCCTTTAGGATATGCCACGATTTTCAATTTTCAGTTCATTGATATATGAAATTATGACAAAAGGCTTTATACAATAAGCATTCAACATTATATGTTGATGATATGTTGATCTCAAATGCTGAATAAAAAAGCTGTATAAAAGTATTCAATCATCTATATTTGTTAATATGTCTCCAATTATGATAAGCTACAAGGTTTTATAAGTCGCTGTACGGTGAATTTTGAAAACATTTTAGTAATTACGTCACAAATTATGGAAATTTACGTCATGATATTCTCAGTTCCATAATCCTGTGTGCAGCAGTACAAAACAAGCCGTTGTTATATTCACGATTTCATTACTGAATGGATATGGTGTTAACCATTAAAAAACAGGGTATTTTTGGTGGAACATGTCTTTTATGATGGTGGTAAATATACTGAAGAAGTAATTTGACAATATGTGCTGAATTTTCCAGACTCACAAGTTGTGTTCACAGTTACCTTACCGAATAAAAGCTAGCCAAGAGCAGTAGTATCTAGAAAAATAATAACAATACATGTTACAATTTTTTAGGCGTCTTTAAAAACCACATTTCTCATGATGTAGTTTCGCCTGGGCGTAAATTTCACTGCACAGTGACTTTATAAAACACCCCGTATATAAAAAGTAAGCATTCATCAATATATGATGATTTATCTATAAAGATGATAAAAGTATATATAAAAGTATATATTCATCAATAGATCTTCAATGAAGATAAAAATGCTGTATAAAGGTAGTTATTCATCTATATACATTGATGATAAAAATATAATAGTAGGCATTCATCAGTAGGCTATTATATCTCCAACTGATAAAAAGCTATATAAAGTAGGCTGCCCAAAATTTTATCTCTTTGTCTTCCTCTATCTCATCTACCTCAATTTTATTGGTTGTCACAATTTGTTCTAAGCCCCCATCTCATTACATGTCCAAAAATGATGATAGCCTCTTACTTATATTGATAATAAGCTTTCTCTGTCTTGGCATCATTCAACACCCCTACATTCATCATTTTAGCAGTCCATGGTATTCTCATCATTCTTCTGTAAAACCCCATTCTGTAAGGCCATGTTTTCTTTATATTCATGCTTAATCCTGACTTTTCACTTTATCTCACTATTATGTCTATTAAGTCTCGTAGATCTTGTTCATTTGTAGCTACGAGAATTGTGTCATCAGCATATCTTAGATTGTTCATGTTTTGTCCTATTTTGAACTATTATTCCTGCCTTTTCTTCTATTTGTCATATGATGTAACATTATAAAAATGATAAATATTACATAAAAGGTAAGCAGTAACATTAAAAGAATCATAAAATATCACAAACAATGCGAAAGCAAATCTTATAATAAATACAAGATATCACAAGCATGGCAGGATCAATCTGCGCAAGAAAGTTGTCATAGCACATACAATGTAAGGGTAATCGGTATAAACAAAGTGGCATCATAGATAAGCACTCAGTTTAAGAAAGTTGTGACTTCATACATAAGGCAAGGGCACTCAGTTTAAGAAAGTTGTTATGCGATCGACATCATGGCAAATTGGGCATTCCCATTCATGCTCCGTCCTCCGCTGCAGCAGCAAAAATAAAAGAAAGTTGTGACTTCATATATAAGGCAAGAGAAATAAACTTAAGAAATTTGATATATGGCACTCAGTTTAAGAAATTTGTGACTTCATATATAAGGCAAGAGCACCCCGTTTAAGAAATTTCATATATCATATACAATGTAGGGAAAAATTTAATTCAACCTGATATGTTATAGATCAGACACAATGTGAACATAGTTGGCTGGAAAGATACCCTCGTCCAGAACTGTCTATTCCTTCCCACCAGTCACGTTGGATCTTTGTGCGAGTAGTTACTTTGATTCTATCACCTGACAATGAGCAAAAGGAAAAGAATATTTACATAGAGGATATAGAATAGTCTGGGCTACACTAGAGATACACTTGTTAAGCTGCTTGAGTTTCTGTTGACAAAATCATTGCATGAACAAGCCCAGGTCACTGCATATATGTTAGTTATAACAGACAAATCACACTGAAATGAAAATCATGGCATATCTTTTACAGGACATTGCAAGCAACTACAGTGAGTTGTTGATTTTCTAGGTACCACTTATCTTCATCGCATATGTTCATAATTTCTCCAATCTCCTCCCAAGCATACATTTCAGTGTTTTTAGATCAATAACTCCTGTTCTGTGTTGATTGATGTATCTGCTAGGATTTCTCTTGTGGTTTTATCGCACCTATCGGTATGCATAGCTTGCGCAACCGAGATAGAGAATACCCTTTATCTTCTTCATTGAAATCTTCCGAGCGTATGTTTTCTCTTAGAGCATTGGTGATGTTGCTTTTGTCCATAGAAGACTCATCATCGATTGTAGCATTGCTTGCCAGTGCATCTGCTCTCTCATTGCCCTTCACCCCAGAATTATCTAGGACAAAGATAAGTGTCTGGACTGTCACATTTTATATTACTTGCATCCACTGTCTTTGTAGATAACCGGTCTTGATCTTCTGTATCATGCTCATAGAGTTGCTGAGCATGCATGCGTGAATGTTTGCTTCTGTAGATGCAAACAAATGTATGCTAACGGCAGATTCACCAGGCAGCGTGACGTAATACACAATGCAAAGAATTAAGTTAATATAGAAGTAAATATAAACTGCAAGAAATAAGAATGTAACTGATGACAACATGAAAGGAACCTGTAGGTACTACAATGGAGATCTGTGTATTAAAGTGAAAAAAACCAAAAACAAAACAAAATACAATGGAACATAATTTGTCATAATAAAAGACAAAATCTTACCAGGAGAGAGAGACAAGTCACATCTCAACTGAGCTTGGAAGGCAAAGTCAGCCACGACCCAAAAAGTATCTTGTGTCACATCACTCTTGTAACTTGGTGGACTGGCAGTAGCACCTTTCAGTGCCATCATATCTATTTCCTTCCAAGGGTCATACTTTGGAGCTATGATCTTATTCTGAGATGAGCTTTCATCTGCAAATACTGTAGATAGTTTTGAATTTAATATGAAAGAATACAAAGAAAGTATGCAAGACTTTCATGTATTTCAAGTTATTAATGCTAACTGCAGGAGACCTGGGTTCAATCCACGGTAAGGCCAAAGAATTTTTTTTCTGTCGAGGACATAAATAAAACATCCTAACCTGAACAGTTTCACAGCGACTGCACTACCCATGCGGCCATTACATTCCACAGGCTCATCATGTCCCTCCTGTTCTACATCGCTCAGAAAGCGGTATTACAGCCAGTAATGTTAACTGTATTGGCTCACCATCATCAAATAGCTCAAAACTTTATCACTCTAACAGTCCTCAGAATTTCTCTCTCATAAGCCAGATGTCCCGACTCTGCAGCCTTTATAATTAAATTCTCAGTTACATCCTGAATCTATCTGCCAATATGCCATTGTGACTTGGCGAGTATGACAACAGTGCATGTCCCACAGAACTGCCCCCAGTATGCTGACCTGAGAAGAAAGAGGTGTCCCACTTACACCCATGTCCAAGACAAACTGTATGACATGGCTGACAGTAAGAGGCAGAAGGCGGCCTTTACTAGAGAATACAGAATCCTAATCTAGTGAGAACGCAGAAGAAGAAGAATCTATCTTCTCTGCTGTCTTCCTCTTCTCTGTGCTTGTAATCTCCAACCCTTTGTGCCTCTTTATATGTCCAAATACTTCAATTTTCTCATTCTTATTTATAGCATCAGCCAGTTTTCTTTAATTTTGAGTTACTGCTGTTACATTACAAATATCAGTCATGTGGAGCATGTGAACATATAACAACATAAATCTCTGTGTGAATTTGTGCCCTAGAGAAGGCACTCCATATATAAAAATCATTCTTCATTACTTAATCAACTGCATGCTGCTGGGGCTTGCAAGGGGAGCAAAGAATAGTAACACTGTGATCTACATGGTATGTCGAAAGAAGGGACTGAGGTAGGGGCCTAGGGAAGCTACCCTAGTAAATAAAAAGCGCTGCAGAAATTGGATGTGTTGGAATACTTGTAGGCGTATAACTGGCACAACGTACAATTTCTCTTAGGCTCAGATCACATACAGATCACAAGAAGTGGTGGATATGGAGTGTTTGAAAAAGAAGATTACTTAATGTTCCCCCAAATGGAATTTAATTTGGAACAACAATGTCCTTGCCCTGTTGATCATGAGACAACCACCCATAACAACTGCCATGCAGTGGACTTCGGATGGAAGACAAACAATTTCTCTGTATTAGGAAGGCTGACCAAAGTCAACTTGTTAGTGGATGTGGCGATGTACAGTTTTGGTCAAACTGTGCAGGATGGCCACAGACTGGGCACAGTGGAAAAACTTGGTTGCTACTTTACAAGATACCATAAGGTGTGTAGCCACTGATTGCTTTGTTGATTCATATTCAAGAAAAATAAGAAACTTTCTTTTATACAAAATGTTTGTAAACAGTATTGTTGTTCATTCTAATATGCATCATGGTCTGTAATCATGCAGCATCGCCAGGTCCTATCGCTATAACAAAGTCCATCATATTTTCTAGGTTGAGGTTTCATAGATCCTCTCTCCGCACTGCAATGTCTGGCTTCTAGTCTACCAAGCTGAAAATGGGTCCATGAGCTTTCTGAGTTTTGAGGATATCTTTTAATCTGTGCAGTTACTGTCCAAGAGCATTGTCTGTGAAATTTGAGCATGCTGGAAAGGGAAGAGAAGCTATAGAGGTATTCTGAATTTATAAGTGTCAATTCTTATCATTTTCTAGATTTTATTACCTCTATTTGTAGAGTTTCCTAATCTCGCAGTCTGAGTACTAGCTTTAGAGTCTTTCCAGGACTCCAACTTGGGTGATGATGATGAGTTGCTAGAAATGGACACATCAGATCTGGACCGCTGGGAGAGGTTCCCTGAAGACTTTTTTTTTGTGGAAGACTGTGGTTTCTGTTTTGCAAAGCAAAAAAATTATTGTTGAGCATAATTACGCATTTTACAGTGGTGTGAGGGGAGTCTGGCTGAATGGTTTAGAGTGCAGGCTCCCACTCGAGATACCCAGGTTCAATCCCGGTAGGACGAAGAGTTTTTTGTTGGGGCATAAGGAAAACATCATAACCTATACAGTTTCGCTGTGACTGCACCAGACATACGACCATTAAATTTCTCAGACTCATGTCCCCCATGTCCTATGTTGACATAAGAACAGTAAAGAGCAGTAAAGACAGACAGTAGTGTGCAGATGAGAAAATGAAAGATGCTATTAAAAGACATGTATAGTCTAGAACAGAAGTAGCAACATATTTTTTGACAAGTTAGTGTCACTCTATGAAGGAATGCTGTAGCTTCGATAGGATAGACTCTAATATACATTTCTCTTCCTATTGTGCTTATTGATCTGTGAACATTATCTCTTGTAGAATTGCTTGTGTACACACAATCCATAATTGTAAATTTCCCAACATATGTCTCAGAGTGAAGTAAGTATAAGGAGAATACCAATAAAATCTTTCTAGCAATAGGATCACACCCTAAGAGTTGTGTTTAACTAAAAAGTGTTTCCAATTGTAAGTATAGCACAATAACATTTTCTTTTAGTGACTCTACCCATAATTATTAATGACACACCAGTATGTAATTGAAGCAGAAGAAAAATTAGATGGAAAGAACATTTCCAAGTGCTTCTCAATACGGCAGGCTCTCAAAGAATACATACAACTCATGATGTAAAGAACAACTATAACTGTATAATAACACATATGTGCTGTTTTTGCTCAGGAGCTCAGGCGAATAGGTTGTTAAGGTACAGGTAGCAAGGGTTCAGAGGGTTAAAGTATGAAAACGAATGCAGATTGCAAGATCACACAAATGCACTCCATTCAGCTTGTGTAAAATACAAAAGAAAAATTAACAGATCCAAGACAGAAACTATGAGAACCAGTAGATACCCCAGATCCACTTAACAATTATATAAATAATATTAGATTAAAGAAAGTACTCAAATTCAAGTACCTGGGCAGTAATATTTACAGAGGCTAGTAGACATCATTATCATCAAATAGCTTGTTCTGAGCAGAACTTTGCCACCCAACAGTCCTCCGGAATTTCTCTCTCTCTCATAGGTCGGATGTCCGCCTCTGCAGCCATCATGTCCAAACCATCAGTTACATCCTGAATCCATCTTCTCCATGGTCTTCCTCTTCTTCTCTTTGCCGGTATGCCTCCTTCCATGATGGTTTTCTCCAGCCCTTCATGTTTTTTATGTCTAAAATACCTGAATTTTATCTTTCTTATTTGTAGCATCAGCAGTTTTTTAATTTTGACTTCTTTCTGGCAGACTGGTTACGGCAAATTTGGTGTATAAATAGAACACTTTACCTAATTCAAAGGCACTAGAGTTTGTTCATGCTGTTAAACGTAGAAGTCATCAGGCCTACAACAAAGTGAATATCAGTTCTTCAAAATCTATCACAAGTGATTAAATTGTCGTATGACAAGAAGAGTTTTTTGGATAGCTCATGTATTTATTTTTCTCTCCCTTCCATGATAACAACCTGCTTATATTCAAAAGCACATATATGTTTTTCCACTGCCTTATTAAATGTAAATGCTTCACACCCATACATTGCCACTGGAAATATGCATGCTATTAGTATTCTGATCTTAGTATTCATATCAGTTTCGTTCCATACTGTTTTTAGTTGTTTAATTTTGTGTAAAGCCATGTTTATTCTTCTTTTAATTTCCTTCATCCCGTTTCCATCTATTGTTAGCAGTGAACCAAGATATTCAAAACTGTTCACATTTTCTTCTTTCTTGTAACCGGATGCCAAATCAGTGACAACTTGGACAACCAGATATCGGTATGGATATCAAAAGACAACTGATAAGTAACACTGTCCAATCTACCTTCTACTATCGATGACAAACATTTTGTATACATTTTATAAAGGCAGAAGATGAAAAAACAAAATAATCTAGTTTGATAACACACAACAGACAAAATGCAACATTTTAACAATTAAAGCCTTTATCAGTAAAGAACACATCAGAAAAGCTCTCAAATGCTTTTTTTTTTAGAAAGATGGCATTCTACATGAAGATATAACAGTATGACTGAAAGAGGGATGAAAAGATTAAAACCGGAAATGAAGAAAATAAGGAACAATATATTTTATTTCAATTGCCTGCTATGAATTCATCCATAGTCATGGTGTCTCTAAGAAATTTCTGCATAAAGACTTGCTTTCTTTATAACCAGTGTCCCTCATCATTCAGGCAAGACTCCAACTTCAAGGGCACTTGTAATTTAGATTCTCAAGTATAGGAATATTTGACAATCTCTCTCTATCTCTCTCTAAATATTGACATTATTGAAATTGTATCAAGAGATGAGATATACTTACAGAAAACTTATACTGTGAGTACTCTGACATGCCTTCAATTTTCTCTTTTTGCTTGACTGCTTGCTTTTTTGCCAGGTCAGCAACAGCCTTAACAGCAAACTCCTGCTGTAATTTTAAAACATCATACAAATCTTCACATCCATCAGGAGCACTGATTTCACCATTGAGGATTTGGTGTGCTCGTATATCCTTTCCATAAAATCTATTAAAAAAATAAATGACAAACGCAAAGGCTCTGTGAGAATAGTGGATGCAATTTTAAAAAAAGTAGAAGTAATTCAGAAGCAGTTACATAGCATATAGTGAAACTGAGTTGTTAAACACTAAAGCTCTCATTGAATTAAGCATCGCTCATTTATTGCTGGGGCCGCAAGAGAGAAAAGAATAGTAACACTCGACCTACAAAGCATGTCGCAAGAGGTGACTGAGGTAGGGCCTAGGAAGCTACTCTAGTAAATAAAAAGCATCGCAGAAATCGGATGTGCTGGCCTACTTGTAGGCTCATAAGTGGTACAATGTACAATCACTCTTAGGCTCAGGTCACATACAAGTCACACAGAGTGGTTAACAAGTGGTCGATATGGGTCGTTCAAAGAAGATTTACTTTTGTAAAAAACATCTACTCTATAAGTGTATATAGAGTTCTATGTATTTTAAATCTTTTTTAAGTGATAATGGTTACCAGTAGTGAATAATAATAATATAAAACTAACAACATACTCGCGCTTCAATGGCTAAAATCCCCCCCCAAAATCATCACAAAAGAGGTTTACAAGTGGTTAAATCAGAGTAAATGAGGAATAAGATGGCTACAAAAAGAACTATAAATATTACCTTTATCTTCTTCTTCTTTGCATTCGTTCTTACTGACCAATTTTAATCACTCTTTGTGATATGTTTGATCTTTGCCAAGAACGTGTATACGTTGCACATTGGTTTGGTAGGCCCTAAACGCATAGACTTCTACACGCTTAGGACACATGCATCCGATTTCAGCCAAACCTCCTTAGTCGCTCTTACGACATGCATGGCAGGTAACAGATGTTCTATTTTTTACACCCCAAATTTGGGCCCTGGTAACCACTCGAGCGATTACCTTTATCAAAACTTTATCTTTCCCAATAATTAACACCTGTTTTAAATTGACCATTGTTTCTCAAACATAATAAAGGGAATGTAATCTTACTTTTTATTTGCATCTTTGCGTTCTATAAGTGCACTACCCTCAATTGAAATTCCTGCAAATAAGCCTTTGGTTTTGGAATATGTATAAATAGCAGCTGGGCTTCGAACAGCAATATCTCCTTCCAAATTTCTGCCAAGGGGGCCAGCAGCAATTGTAAAGTTTCCTCCAAGTGTAAGATTACCTCCCTTGGAGAAAGCATCCACAGCTGATCTGGTGTTCAAGATAATGACAAAATCAGTCACCTGGATATAAAAAAAACATGACAAAATTAGAAGTCTAAATTTATAGTATCTAAGGTTGCATGATTAATTCAAGCAGGTGGGAGGCCAGTGTTGGGTATATCATAAATTGTGCACAAAGATATGGAATAGCTCCTCCTGGCCAAAGGAATGCAAAAGATCAGTATTTATACCTATTCCAAAGAAGGCAAACATGAAACTATGCACCAACTACAGAAATATTTCCTATGAAGAGGATGGAACAAAAATTAGAAGATGAAATACACGAAACACAAGCAGGTTTCAGAAGAGGTAGAGGAACTAGAGACCATATTTGTAGCATGAGACTCATTATCGAGAAATGCAGAGAATACAACATAGACCTGCATGCATGTTTCATAGACTATAGCAAGGCTTTCAACCATATACAACACCAGAAAATGTGGAACATCATGAAAGACATGCACTTTCCAACACACATAATACAACTCATAGAATCTCTATACCATGAACAACAGGCAACGATTAAAATAGGAGGTGAAATAGCTGAATGGTTTGAGATTCAACAGGATTATTTTGTCACCATACTTATTCAACATATATGTGAGAACATCATGAGGAATGTAAAGACGATGCCAACTATGTGAATTACACCTCACTATAGCGGCAAATGCATACCAGAGCTTAGATACACAGACGATACAGTATTATTATCCATCAGCAAAGAAGGTTTGGAAAACCTAATGATGATGACCAAGAAACATAGTGAAGACCAACATCTATATTTGAATACACAAAAACAAAAATCATGTCAACTGACAAAGCAAAGGCTCACCTAACATCCAAGTAAACAATGAAGAACTCCAATGTGTAGAGAGCTACGAATATCTGGGCTCAATAATTAACAATATCGGTGACTGCTCCAAAGAGATCTCAAGAAGATTGGCAATAGCCATCAAGAAGTTAAACACAATGAAGAACATGTGGCAAAGCACCAGCAAATACTAAAATTAAAAATATTGAGAGCATGCATTTTCCCAGTGGCTACTTATGGTTGTGAATCATGGACTATTACACAAAAATTAAGAATGAAAATCCAGTCCTTGGAACTAAATGCTACAGAAAGATCCTACGAATACCATGGACAGAAAAAGAAAGAACACTGATGTCTGGAAAGAACTAAAAGAGAATTGGCTGATAAACAACATACTATACAGAAAATTACATACTTTGGTCACATCAAGCGTCACGATGGCCTGGAAAGAACAATACTAGAGGCAGGGTCCCAGGATGCAGAGGCAGACCAAGAAGAAGATGGCTACAAGATATTAAAGAAACCATGAACATGACCATCGGCGAAGTGGGTGAACTGGCAAGAGACAGAGTGAATTTCAGATGTGCTGCAAAGAGAGCAACGTCCTATAAAGGATCAGCACCTTGATGATGAAGGTTGCATGAAAATTAAGACAGTGTCAAGGAGAAAGACACTGATCAGTGATATAAATAGCAGTTTCTTCTCCTAAGTGTTCAAGTTGAGCAGGTAAAAAAAACCGAGCAGTTCAAAATTAGGAAAAGCAGCCTGGAAAGCCACTGCCTGGGCAAAATTACAATTTCTACACAATATTTTTACCACTTTCTAAATTACATCGGGAAACTCGTGGGTGTTACGGAGTTTGTGCACTGCAGCTGAGATCTTCCTGTGTAAGATAGAGATTGGAGTACACATGGTTACTCATCAAAGTGCAATGATGATGGTCCTATCAATCAATCAATCTCCTAAGTGATCAATTTTTCATGCTCGTATATTAAACCAAGAGATAAGTTAGTTGCCTTCATGAACCCATTAATCAACAAGTGGTCCTAATGTGTGCTCCACAATTTAAGTTTCAATTTAATTTCCTGGGCTAGGTTTGAGATCTCAACTCATTGAAGAAGGAACATGTTTGCAGATTTGGTTTGGAAGCATGGGGACCAATTTGGAATGTGCACTTGTCAGTTTAGACAGCTTACATTTTGTGGAGATGGGTATGAAGTCTATCGATATAGGGGGAGACTGCAATAAAACTATGTAAACTGGCGAAACATGTAATAACAAAGTACTGTAGTTTTACAAAATACAAAAGCAATGATAATACACAGCAACGCTTTCAATTAACGGCCTTTATCAAGCAAACGATGGTTTCACATGCAAGTTCCGCAATATAATCTATGCCATCACTTGCAAGTTCGACAAGGCATATATCGCAAACAGGCAAAATGCTTAGTGACTGTTTTGGCCAACTCTTGCGCGATCTACGCCAATGCTCTGTGACCCCTGTAGCCACTCATTTCAATGGAACTTACCATTTGGGAGCTCGCGACGTCCAGGTCATATTCCGATAATGTTCCTCTGATGATCATAGTCTATTTGCTCTGGAGAATTGTTTTATTTCGTTATATGGTACCTTGCGACCTCATGGACTCAACGCTCTACATTCCTATGCTTCTTAGTACTTAAACTTCTCATGCTCCATATTCTATATGTGTATATGTTAAATGTATATAAGTTATATATTTACTTGATTTTTTATTGTTTCTCTTCTTTTTCCACTTCTAATTTTTCTGCATTTATTTCGTTATTCGTTTTAGTCACAGATTTTCATTTTATGCCCGTTGGAATATCTGTCGTAGTCTATATGTAGTGTGCTATGAAATTCGTCGCTCCTGTTGTATCGTTTGCTTGATAAAGGCATTTTAGTCAAAACGTTGCTGTGTATTGTCATTGTTTTTGTAAAACTACAGTACTTTGTTATTACGTTTTTCGCATGAAGTCTAGAGTATCATGAAAAGTAAAACAATTTTTTTTCATACCATGAGGTATATTGGGGAATACAGTTTTATAGCCGTATTTTTCATTGACCATTGGCACAAGATGGGTAATGTCGTCAATGTCACACCGGCTGACTTTACTTTTCAGTGCTTTTTAACAAAAAATGAATGTCTATATTTAATTTCTTTTTTCCTGTTCAAATATTACAAACACAAAGTTGATTAACATAAAGACAATTATCTTTTCCTCAAATGAACAAAACAGGACATCCTGTTCCATATCAGAATGGGTCGCCGCTGCCCAGCGTGTTCGTAGCGTGGACTACGGGTGAATTGATCCTCTGTGTGTGCGGGTTCAATTCCACGGGATGGCAGAAAAAGCCACAGATTCCCAGATTTACGGTGTTCATGGCACCGAACCGAAGGGTTACGATGTCCATGGCACCAAGCCAAGAGCTGAAAAGCTCAAGTGCTTCTGGATCGGAAAAAAAATGAATGGGACACAATAGACTGAAAAATATAAGAATGGGACACAATAGACTGAACAATATCAGAATGGGACACAATAGACTGAACAATATCAGAATGGCAATAATCACACATGAGATCACAATGAAATCCAATAATCAATGCATATGTTTGGACAGGCAGCACAGACAACCAACCATATTCTACAAGCCTGCCACATGTTTGTTCATTTGGGAAATGAATACTGGTTCACAGAGACAACACATACATAAAACTGTTTCAGAATTTCACCAAACTCAACCACAGAAACATACATCCAGAGAACTGACTTTTTGTGTTGACATTAATAAGCAACAGCGAACAAGACAACAACAAACAAATTCAAATACTTCCAGTCTGTTTTTATACAACAAATATTTGCATCTGAAACATTTATATCCTAAAAAAGCCATAATTGTTTCCTTCTAAATTAAAAAAAAATAAAACAGCATAAAAATTATTAAAAATCTCACCTCAACACCAATCTCAAAACCCCCACCTAATCCAGCTAATCCTATGGCAGATGGAGCTGACCAGTCTGAATAAAAAAGACGAAAAATAGACAAACTATACATTACTTTCATCAGATATTTATTGAATGTTTCAAAAATCATATACATTTCAGAAAGAAATGTGATGTCCTGTTTATATGGGCATTTCCAGGATAAAAAGTTGCCCAAATGCTATGGTTGATTGAGCTGTAGAAAAAAACTAACTATATTAGTTTCAATTTGGAATATCTTCATCGCACTCTGGATATGTCCATAATCACTTCAATCTCCTTTGTAATATCTCCAACAGCGCCCAGCGACTAGCTGTACCAGTTTAATCTTTACTGATGAGCCTAATCCTATGTCTGTGTTGAGCTGCTCTTTTCTGGCCACTCCAATGTTCAATCCAAGCTCTTGCAAACTAGCTGTTGATGTCAATTGGTTTAGGTGAAAGTTCTCTTTGTGGCCCTCCAGGATATAATGGCAGAAGAGTCTCTCATTCTCTCTCATTGCCATTCAGGCAAACTCGATGAGGGCGTTTAGAATGTCAGCTCTATCCACTGACTGACCTCACGATATGGTGGCAGAGTCAGAGAGCATGTCCGATCTCTTATTTTCATCAACACCCATGTCTCTCGGAATAAAAAAAAAAAAGGAAAGGAACCCTTTCATACCTCGTGGTATATAGGTCAATACAGTGTTAGGCCTGTATTTTTCATTGACCATCGGCATACGATGGGTGATGTGGTCAGCATCACGCCGGCCGCCTTTACTTTCCCAGAGCATGTCTGGCAGCCAGTTGAGGCTGGGTTGATCTGAGAGCCGTCGCGGTCAGGAAAATTTCCACGCACACTGCGGGAGTTGAACCCAGACCACTAGCCTTGAGAAGCGAGTTCACTAACAACTACGCTACGCTCTCGGAATGAGGATGAATATAATTTTGCTAATTATTCACTATTGTAGTGATTCAGTCCATTGCCTGCAATCCAAACCAGCCTCCACCTTCTGGATCATACTTAACGGATCACTCAGGATGCATGCATGAGTGTAGTTTTGTGACTCAAGCCAGAATAATGTCTTAGTCACTGCCAGTACTTATATTGTCATGCTACTTGTTGTCATTCTAAATGCTAGCTATACTAGCATACACAAATAATACTCACCTGTGGAAAAATTAATGCCAGAACGTTCCAATTTGGCAATTACAATACCACTGCCTCCCGGCTGTGACCAGGAATCCTGCCTTAAAAACAGTGATAATTGCAAGCCCTTTAGCTTTGGCAAGTATTCCAGCTGAAAGACAAAACATAATAATTTGGAATACTGAGGAAGCCATAGTTATATTAAATAAAAATGGTGGCATATCCTTTACAGGATGTTGCCATCAACCACAATAAACGAGCGGTCTTATTTTCTAGGCACCACTTATACGTTCAGTAGTTTGTCATTGCTTTCTGAACAGAAAGGTTTATTTTTACCATTCGTAAAAATCCAAGTGAACTACTTTGCTTCCAAATTGCCGCAGCAGAGTTCGAATTAAGTACACTTGGGTTGTGATTGAGCTTACTACCGCTTAAGCTACAGATGGCCACATATTAATGTATGATTAATTAAATAATTACCCATTACAAGGGGAGCCTAGCTAGTGGTGAATAAGTGTACTGTCTGTCAATGGTTGTTATATTTTATCTCAATGGATATGGTTGTGGAGGAAGGGGGGAGGGTTTTGCTGGAAAGTGTACAGCTGAAAAGTACCAATCTCTCAGTTATGACGACAGGGGTTTAAATCCCAGGTATGGCAAAGGCATTGGATTTTTTCTGTTGAGGGTACACAATAAAAATGACCACCTGTACATTAAATGGTGATAATTCTGACATAGATACATTTAAATCTCTAGTCTATAGAAAACTCTCTAGCTACCTCCCAACTTGGATATATAAGCTTTACAATGGTTTTGCTGTAAGTGCTTGAGAACAATAGTGCATCAATCTAACAAGAAATAGGTTCAAGAGACTGGAAATATATCCAAAATTTTCTTTCTTCATAGGGAAAAGCTGACTTCATATGACAATAATTTTGATTTCCCATGATATATATTTCACTCTAAAATGACATCTTAAGTTGGGCGGAGAAATATTCCTGCTAAAAATATAAGAGAAAATGTCCTTGAAAGACCTAACTGGGAGTTACATATCTGTCATTCCTTCACATACTCATTATCCTATACTTTATCAAATTCAGTTTGGAATATATTTATTGCATGCCCCAATCTCCTTCACAAAATCTCCAACAGTGTCCAGCGACTAACCGTACCAACTCAATGTTGATTGATGAGTATACTCGTATACCTGTTGTATTGTTCTTTTTTGGCAGCTCCAATCCCAGCTCTTGCAATCTAGCAGTTGATGTAGAATCGTTTAGCTGAAAATTCTCTTCACGGCCACAATCTATGAGAGAGAGTTCAGAATGTCTGTTTTATCCATTGGCTGACCCCCAATATGGTGGCAGTCAGCCAGCCTGTCTGCTCTCTTATTGCAATCGGCACAGTGTGTCCTGGAACAAAGATGAATGTAATTCTGTGAAGTGTTGATCCTTGTAATGATTCAGTCCATTGCCTGCCCACTGAACCAGTCTCCACCTTCGGATCATAATCAATGAATAACTCAGAATTCACACATTAGTGTGGATACTAATAAATAAATTATGCAACGAATTGTCAAAGCAACATAAGCTTTTAAAAGCCTAAATAAAATAATGAAATAACGAATATAAAATTCGATGAATTTAGGAGGAGGTGATGAAATCAGAGAAATGTCTGGTCAACCACTAGTAACATCTGTTATAACAAGGAGCAGATGGAGATATGTTGGAGATATCTTGAGAAGAAATGATCAAAAAAATCACAAAGCCGGCATTGAAGTGAGAGGCAAAGGGTTCAAGAAAGAAAGGATGCCTGAGGGAAACTCTGAAACAAACTTTACTGAAAGAGGCAAGAAATATCAGACTGAATTCCATAGATGAGATTGAACAATATTCCCAGGATAGAGCAGTATGGAGAAATTGCTTGTAGATCCTATGTAATGTATGACAGCAGGAGAGCAATACAATACTTGTATTTAGAAACACAGTGAATCATTCTATTCCTCTCCTCTCTCAAATAATGTTACCAATCATATACCTGGAATAAGTCCATCTGGCCCTGTCTTTGCATTTGGAATGGAAAACTCCCTCAGAATCTTTGCTGCCTTTTTCGCCTCTGATTTGAGATTTTGTGGTATTGGTGTATTCACCATTGTTACATTACAATTTCAAATGTTTGTCCCAATTTGATTTTTCAACCACTCATCTACTGACAAGTAATTCAGCAGTAATCAGACTGAATGAAATTAGAAGTGTGTCCATATATTACTGTTATTACACTGGTAGTTTACTTGGTATTTGGTATCTTATCTAACTTTTGACTGAATTTATATTAAACAGATCCAAGCATTGAATATATTGAATTTGATCAGACATATCTTCAAGTTAAATGTCACACAATTCAATTTGCAGTCTGGTTCTAGTACAATTATGAATTAATTCAATTATTTAAATTAAATTATAAATACTATAGTTAACTATACTATACTTTACTATAGTATTATCATTTATATATAGTTTAACTTAAATTCGATTCAGTATTGTTATACTAATACGGCTATTTGACAACTTGAGTTGTATTGTATTAGTTAATTAGTTTATTCCATTCGAGCCAAAGGCGGCACATAGGGCAGAGGTTTTAGATCTCCATGTGATACGGTTCTTTACTAGCAGTTGGAGATCTTGTATGGTTTTACATCCCAATAGTTTACTTTCTTGTTGGATGGTTCTTTGAAGAGTGGTCTTTGGTCTTCCACGTTTTCTTTTCCCAACTGGTGACCACATAAGGACTTGTCGATTTAGTCTTGTATATTGTATATAGGACTTGTCGATTGTATTAGTATAATATAAAATTATAATTTATACTACAATACTATATATGATACACTATTATTATACTGAATTCAATGATCAATCAATTTCATCAAATGATGAATCAGAACGACGAACGGGACTCGACTGAAGTAGTACACCAGTATTAATTATTACTCAACTAAAAATTACTATGTAAGTTAGCCAAATTATAGTTAAATATAACTCAAATAACTACTTACTTACTACTACTACTAAAGTACTAGTACTACTACTAGTAACAAGTAACTGCACAGTACACTCTATAATAAATTTATTATCATTTTATATCATAATATGAATTACAGTTTACAAGTAAAATACATCATCTGCATCATCATATGATCAATTCAAAAATTTAGTTAATAAGTTATAAGTGTAGAGAATCAGAATATTATAATAAAATTATATAATGAATTGAAACAAACTTCGAATGCTAATTTTAAATGACAATTTGAATCATCACGCCACACAGGCCACTTCGTTTCAAAATTTTACGTGTATTACTTCCTAATTACGATAAACTTCACACAGAATATTTCTAATATCCTGAGTGATTCATATTTATTAACTGCCTGATGATGATGATCGGTATTACTATTTTTTCCGTGTTGACTTTCTCGAAATGTTATCGGACGACGGTGTTATGTGATTATTGTGATAAATCGTGTTACGGTGAATACTTGATTTATTACCGTAGCAGATAATGCCTGGGTAGTTTATGCATGTTATAGCTATAATGTTTAAAAAGAAAGTGCCATCATCACCCGAAAGCATATAAATAACAATATATTTTAGAAAATCTCCCTAATACATTTTAGATACAGAAAAATAAAAGACAATCAATAATTGGTGAAAGTGATAATGTAGGGGTAGAGAGAGCTATAGGAAAACAAGGAATAAACACAATGAATGAGAATGGAGAAAGACTGGCGGAGTTATGTATGCTGTCAAACTTAGTTTTTTTTTTTTTCTCATCCAGAAGCACTTGAGCTGAAAGCTCTTCAGCTCGGTGTCATGGACATCGTAAATCTGGGGAACCTGTAGCTTTTCTGCCAGTCCGCTGAGTTGAACCCGCACTTACAGAGGACTAGTCACCCGTAGTCCAACGCGCTACGAATACGCTGGGCACGCGGGCTATCAAACTTAGTAAATGGAGGTACCATCTTTGCACATAAGGAAATTCATAAACTTACTTGGCACTCACCAGATGGAGTGACCAGGAATCAGATAGACCATATCGTCACTGCAGGCTCAACCACCACATGCACAGAATAAAGCCTGCACAGTGTGCATGCCAGACAGAAACACAGACTCCAGAGTACATCCTGCAGTCCTGTCCATCATACATGCACCAACGAAATGAAATATGGCCTCATGAACAAAGCTTACATACCAAGTTATGGGGAACTCTCGAAGAACTCCAACTGACATGCAGCTTCATAGAGGCAACCCATCTCATGATTTAGACGAGCAAACGAAACCGAACGCAAAGAAGAAGAAGAAGATTGACCATATGTGCATAAATACACAATTTAGAACATCATTGCTGGATGTCTGTGCATACAGAGAGGCAGATGTAGGAAGTGATCATAATTTATGCATAGGTAAATTGAAACTGAAATTGAAAATTCACCATACTAAAAAGAACAACTGCGAATAGACAGTCAAAGGCTACAAAATAAAGAAGTAAAAGAGGAATATCAGCTCGAACTTAAGAATAGGTTCGAGTTACTCAATGGTGAAAATGAACAGAACATTAGCGACAAATGGACTAAGATAAAGGACACACTATTGGGGGCAACAAATAGTAGCGCAGGATTAAAGACGAAAGACAGAAAATCCTGGATAAGCGATGACACCTGGAAATGTATTCAAGAAAGAAGAAAGATGAAACTAGCGATATTTAATACTAAGGATGCAACATATGAAATCCAAGCTAAAGAGGAATATAGACTAAAGACAAGGAAGTGAAAAGAGCGGATAGAAGAGATAAAAGAGCATATGTCAATCGACTGGCTGAAGAAGGAGAAAAGTCAGCTAAGACTGGAAACAGTAAAATGCTATACAATACACTAAAACAACTTACTGGAACTTTTGTTTCAAAGGGTAGCCCAATCAAGAGTAAAGATGGTAAAGTTCTAACATCAGATACCGAACAGAAGAAAAGATGGGCAGAACATTTTGAAGAAATATTAAATAGACCTGATCCACCAGTACTACTCAAGTTTGACGAAGAGGCAAGAAACAGCTCCTACCAATTAACAAAGAAATAATAAGTGTAGCTGAGGTCAAGGAGGCAATCCATTACTTGATAAACAAATAAGGCAGCGGGTGATGACAACATTACTGCAGAAATGCTCAAAGCGACTGATGATACAACTATTAGCCAGGTGCAAGAACTATTTAATAAAGTATGGGAAGAAGAAACTGTCCCAGATCAATGGAAAAGGGAATAATTGTTAAGATCCCCAAAATGGTGATCTCAAAGATTGCAACAACTGGAGAGGATCACCCTATTATCAGTAATGACCAAGACTTTCTGCAAATCATTCTTAATAGAATCAAAGGAGCAGTGGACACAACCTGAGAGAAGAACAAGCTGGTTTAAGACCTGGGAGAAGCTGCTTAGACCAAATAATTACCCATGACTAATTTTGGTGGAACATATTGAGAAGCAACAACCACTCATTCTAAATTTCATCGATTTTAAAAAGCCTTTGATAGTCTACACAGAATCTCTCTGTGGAATATTATGAGATGCTATGGAATACCAGACAAAATAATAAACATTATTAAGAGCCTCTATGATGGTTCACAGTGTGCAGTTCGCACTGATGGTGGACACAGCGACTGGTTTATGGTTGAAACCGGAGTAAAGCAAGGCTGTATTCTATCTCCGCTATTGCTTGGAGTGGCCATTGACTGGGTGATGCGAAAATGTTGCAGGGGCGAAACTGGCATCAATTGGGTAGAAAATAGTCAACTAGAAGATTTAGATTTTGCAGATGATATTGCCTTGTTAAGTAGAAACAACCAAGATATGCAAAGAAAAACAGACAACTTGTCATCTATAGCATCAAAAGTTGGACTGCAGATAAACTATGAAAAAACAAATATAATGAAAATACGTATGGCAAGTAACGCATAATATCACCCTGGAATCAAAAATGATAAAAATAACAGAGCAGTTCACCTATTTGGGTAGCAATTTTGATTGCACTGGAAATGTTAAAAAGAAATTATGATACGAATTGGTAAAGCAACATCAGCTTTAAAAGTCTAAATAAAATATGGAACTGCAAGTCATATAGTATTAAAACTAAATTACGAATTTTCAATTCAAATGTTGTATCAATCCTAACATATGTCAGCGAGAGTTGGAAAATGACTAAAGATATAGAAAGCAAGTTGAAGGCATTTGAAAATAGATGTCTGCGAAAAATAATGAATATAAAATGGAACAAATTCAGAAGAAGTGATGAAATCAGAGACATGTCTGGTCAACCACTAGTGACAACTGTTATAAGAAAGAGAAGATGGATATATGTTGGACACACATTGAGGAGAAATGATCAACGAATATCAAAGCAGGCATTGAAGTGGGATGCATAGGGTTCAAGAAAGAGAGGTCGACCTAAGGAGACCCTGAAAAGAACTTTGCTGAGAGAGGCAAGAAATATCGGTCTCAGTTCCATGGAGGAGATTGAGCGAGTTGCCCAGGATGGAGCGGTATGGAGAAATTACTTGCAGGCCCTATGTAACGTAGTACGAGAGGAATTATTATTATTATACATATATTTATCTTCAGTTAAAACAAATACATTTTATGTATGTTTTGTTGAAGATGGTAAGGGAAAGAAATTACTTATAACAGTAAGGGCATTTTAAAAGTATACAAGAATTAGCCTATGTGAGCATACAACCATTGTAGAAACAGACACTTTTAGAACTGTCTTCATCAAATAGCTTGTCCTGAGTACTTTGCCACCCCAATAGTCATTCAGAATTTCTCTCTCTCATAGGCCAGATGTGCCGCCTCTACAGCCGTCATGTTCAAACAATCAGTTACATCCTGAATCTATCTTCTCAGTGGTCTTCCTTCTCTTTGCCGTATGCCTCCTTCCATGTTGGTCTTAGAACTATATTACTGACAAATGGATATGTATGCGGCACAATATCTCAATACATGTAATATTCTCTGAATCACACTATATTGTACTTTGGTAATGATAGTGTCTTTTTCTCATTGTATTTCTTAATACATATTGCAGCAATTTATTAATTATTATAATTAACTTCCCAGTGATATGGACAGACCAAGGCCGTGCGGTATATTTTCTCAATATGATGCAAGTATTCGAAATACCGCCCCTTAAATGTTTTTTTCCTTAAAATAACCTTCAATTGTAATATTGATTTTGCTGCTTATGCCGCCCCTTTATGATCCGCCTGATGCGGCCGCCTCTCTGCATCATAGCACGGCCCTGGGACAGACCCACAGGTGCTCAGTTTATTTCTGCAAACACCAAAGAATGGGCATGTTAATGACTATAGTAGCACTCTGGCTATGTACACTTTTCCATCCTTTCAGGTGACTCCAACTAGAGCCACGTTTGATTCAAAATTTATTTTTACTACGGCTGTTACATATACTTTTTTTGACACTTGTTATTGAGTGATTTTAGTATGTCCCTCTTATCATATCCAAAGTTCTAACTGTTGTCACTTTAGAAAAGTGATTATATCAAATTTTAAATTGAAACAAACTCTTGATGTATTTGGCAAGATAATAAGATATAAGGAATGAGATGACAAATCTCAGTGTCAAGGCCAACAATCGAGAGCTGACAAGACCCTAATGCGCCTTCAAGTAGTGGCCCTAGTAACAGACAATATCACTGCAGTCTGACTAAAGGAAATGAAATCTAACAGGAAGACAAACCAGTTTTAAAATGACATTATTATGTGCCCGACTCAACGGTGCAGGTATTGCAACCTCACTGTAAGCTGTGTCATTTTACACAAGCTTCTTCTTCTTCTTCCTCGAACATTCCATATTGACCACTTATAAACCACTCGGTGTGATTTGAATGTGATCTAAGCCTAGAGCGATTGTACACTGTGCCAGTTATGCATCTACAAATAGGCTTGCACATCCGATTTCTGCTATGCTTTTTATTTACTAGGGTAGCTTCTCTAGGTCCTACATCAGTCGCTTCTTACGACGTTCCTTGTAGGTCGCAGTGGTACGATTCTTTGCTTCCCTTACGGGTCTCGGCACCACACGAGGATTACACAAATCAAATCAGCTGAAGTATTCATGGGAAGCCCTGAATGTAAACTTACTTACTTACTTAATCCCGTCATGCCTAGTGACACATGGGGCTTCAGAAAGGACTTTCTATGCTCTCCTGTCCCATGCAACCTTCAGCGCAGAGCCCACGTCAGAGATGCGGTGTCCAGTTCCTCTTCCATCATGCGCCTCCACGTTGTCCGTGGTCTGCCTTTCTTTCTCTTTCCTTCTGGTGTCCAAGTGAGGGCTACCCTTGCAGGCATTTCTTGTCTCATTCTCATAACATGTCCGAGCCATTTCCATCTTCTCTTTTGAGTATGTCATTCATTGCCTCTTGTCTTGTGTCTTGGAGTAGTTGGTTATTGGATATTTTTACTGGCCAAAAGATTCCCAAGATTCTGCGAAGACAAGAGTGGTGGAAAACTGACAGCCTGCTAGTATCTCCTTTGGTCATCCTCCAACACTCCGATCCGTAGAGCAAAACTGGCAAAACAATGCTTTTATAGAGTTTAAGCTTTGTGGTCCTATTGTAGATTTTGGACTTCCATACTGGTTTCATTCTGGCAAAAGCGTCTCTGGCCTTACTTAGACGTGATTTTATATCTTCCTCTGTGCCACCATTTAGTGTCAGTACGCTACCAAGATATGTAAACTGCTCAACCCTTTCCAGTGTTTCATTTTCTAACATTACTGGTTGTTGGATTTCACTGTTTGTCATAAATTTTGTTTTTGCTGTGTTTGTTTTGAGGCCTACTGTCTTTGCCATGCTGTGAAGTATTGTACTTTTCTCTTGTATATGTTCATATTTGTGTAACACCAGGGCTATATCATCTGCAAAGTCCAGATCCTCAAGCATATCGAAAGGGGTCCATCTTATTCCTCTTGGTGCTTGTTGTTTTATGGCATTTTTAGCACCCAGTCAATTGTAATACTAAACAAAAGAGAGGACATTACGCATCCCTGTCTTACACCAGATTTTACTGGGAATGTTTTGTTGGAATTCTTTAGGTTGCAGGAGAAATCTTTATAGAAGAGGGCTATGATGTTGACAAGCTTCTGCGTACGCCTATTGTCTTAGTATCTTCCATAGGCTGTCTCTGTGGACACTGTCGAATGCCTTTTCAAAATCTATGAAGTTGATGTATATAGTCCTTTGCCACTCGCTACATTGTTCTAAAATGTTACCCAGGGTAAATATATGTTCATTTGTTCCTCTTCCTTTCCTAAATCCTGCTTGCTCCATTCGTAAACACTTATCTATTGCTTCTTGTATTCGCATTATGATAATTTTGCAGAATATCTTACTGGGATTGAAAGCAACGTGATTCCTCTCCAGTTATTGCAATCTGTTAGATCTCCTTTCTTGGGGATTTTCACTACAGTACCCCTAGTCCAATCCTTAGGCAATTCTTCTTTCTCCCAGATATCTGCAAACAGTGGCTCTAATATGTTTGCAGCTAAGATGGGATCGATCTTGAAAAGCTCTGCTGTCATTTCATCATTTCCCGGTGCTTTGTTGTTTCTCAGGGATCCAATAGCTTTTACTATTTCTTGCTTTTCTGGCAATTTGAGGTTGATATCAATATCCTGTGCGGCCGGTGGAATATCCGGTGGATGTTCAGGATCAGGTCTGTTTAGCACATCTTCAAAGTGGGATGTCCATCTCATATTCTGCTCCTGCTCTGTTGTCAACAGTTGTCCTAGACTGTTTCTGACTGGCATGTTATGGTTGTGTCTTTTACCTCCGCATAATTGTTTGGTAATCTTGTACAGTGTGTGCAGATCATGTACTTTAGCAGCCTTTTCTGCTATTTCTGCTGTCTTTTCCATAAATTTCCTCTTGTCTGTTCTAGCACTTCTTTTACCATTTTGTTTAGTTCTGTATATTCTTTTCTTGCCTTATCTTTTGACGTTCTGATCTAATGCTATTGATGAGATTTTTTTCTCCTTTCGCTTTTGGATGTATTCTAAGGTCTGGCCACTTATCCACTCTTTATGTTGTCCTTTACTGGTTCCCAGTAAACTACTGCTAACTATTTTATATGTGCCTTTGATCGCATTCCATTTTTCTTGGATACTTTCAGTTGGGTGTTGTGTCTGACAGGATTTGAAATCTGTTCTTTAGTTCCACTATATATTTTGTAGCAATCTTCTATCTTTTAATAGGTTAACATTAAAGTATTCTGTTCTTGTCTTGTATATATGTTTTCTTGAGTTTGAGTCTGATCATGGCAACGACAAGATGGTGGTCGCTGCCCACGTCAGCTCCTCTTTTCACCTTTACATCAAGTAATGTCTTTCGCCATTTACTGTTGATCATAAAGTGGTCTATCTGGTTTTCATCTCTTCCATTTGGGGATATCCATGTGTACTTGTGTATGGTCCTGTGTGGAAACAATGTGCCTCCTATGATCAGTCTGTTTTCTAGACAAAAATTGCTCAACATTTCTCCATTTTCATTTGCAGTGCCACATCCCTCTTTCCCCATTATTGCTTCTCTGTGTCTGTTATTGTTTCCAACTTTTGCGTTTAGGTCTCCCATTATGCACAAAACGTCCTGAGCTGGAACCTTGTCCACTATTTCCTGTAACCTTCTATAAAATGTGTTTTGTGCATAGCATTGAATGATAGTTAGGTTTCCTTGTTTCCTATTAAATCGGGCTTTCAACAATCTTTCATTAATCGGGTGCCACTCTAAGAGATGTTTATTCAATCCTTTCCTTATTATTAGTGCAACTCCTGCTGAATGATTCCAGTCGTCTCTTCCTGAGTACAAGATGGTTTCCCTTGTTCTAGTTGTCGTCTGTCCAAAGCCTGTCCATCTACTTTCGCTGACCCATAGAAAGTGTAATTTATAGTGTTGCATCTCTTTTACCACCTGTGCTGTCTTTGTGGTCTCGAACATTGTTCTGACGTTCCAGAATCCTATTGTTAGTTTAGATTTGACATCCAGCAGACTTGAATTCCCAGCGTGGGCTTCCTTGCGGCTTTCACCCATACTGTTCATGCTGACAGTGGTACTCTGTCTCAAGACCGCTGGACATCGAGAGCATTTTTTCCTTTCAAAGTTTCTGTAACATTTTTTCTTTTTATGGGGCAGAGTTGTTAGCACTGCGCCCAACCCCAACCTGGAGGACCAGGAGGCCACATTTAGTCTGACCTCTCAACTTGGACCTGTCCGGCATGGGTAACCCTTCCAGGAATAGAACGTTCCTGCCGGCATAGCTTTCTGGATCATTGAGGTACGCAAGCCCCCACCACTACAAGGTAATGGTCTCATGGGGGCTGAATGTAAACACTTATTCTTATCTTAATATTCCAGTTCCATATGATCTTTTTCATTTATCTGACCTAGGACTAGGACGATGAAACATTTCAATGACACCGTTAAGCTCTAGATACTCTACAGTTTCATTTTGACAGTATATGACAAACTGGCAACCTCAAGTGTGCTGCTGTTAAAAAGAATATACAGGACAGCAGATGAAAGAATTAAAATAAATGAATATTGTCAAGGTCAATAAGCAAAAAGTGTACCATGTGTTCTCAAAGGCATGTTTATTGTTTAACATATTTAAATTCATCAGGAAAAAAAACGACATGATATATAGTATAGACACAAAATAAAATTTCAAACAATTTTATTCATTAAAATTAAAATATTTCTTTATTTTTCAAATATTTATATTTGTGAATTTTTTTTATTCAAAAGATGCTTTGGTACAAGATAGTAGTGCTGAAATTAAGCATATTTTAAAGAGCACATAAATTCAGCACAACTGAAAACAAAATAATAAAATAGAACTCAAATTTTGTGAGTCTTAGTTTTCTTTTTAACTGCTCAAAATCACTGTTTTTAAAAGACAAATGATACAAGGAAATGAAATATGATGCGAAATATTAAAGGAAATATATTAGTTTGATATAATCTGATAAGTTTACAATTACAAGTTTTCTTAGTGAAAAATAAATATTTTGTCAAGTTCATAATGTGCAATATTCTTTCAAGTGGGCTGAAACTATATTTTAAGTGCTCAATGTATTTTGAAAGAGAAAAAGAGAAATTGGATAAGTAAAAGTTGCTTAAAAATTATATTTTCAGACAGAGAAAATATATATTTTTTTGCAAAAAAATCGAAGTGGAACTTTGCCCCAGTAACAGTCCTTCAGAATTTCTCTCTCATAGGCTAGATGTCCCACCTCTGCAACCGTCATTCTGAATTAATTTTCTCTGTGGTCTTTCCTCCTTCCATAATGATCTTCTCCAACCATTGTTATCTTTTTATATGTCGAAAATACCTCAATTTTTTACATTCCTATTTGTAGCATCAGCCTGTTTTGTTTGTTTTGGACTTCTTTCTGGCTTAAAATATTTATTTTCCCTGTCCATGGCATACGGAGGACTTTTCTGTAATACTTATATTCAAAAGCACATATATACTTTTCCGCTGTCTTATTAAATGTCCAAGTTTCACTCCCATATATTATTTAAAGTCCCTTAAGTTGGAAGCGGGTGCTTCTTTTGGCAACACAGTTAGTACTATCACCCACATTGGGTTCTTCTCTTGTGTGTTTATAAGATCCTCCTAGTCTGTGGGCCTTACCAGTGGATCTTGTTTCTATTTTGTTGTATTCCACATTACTGTTAAGTTTATCTGGGCATCTTCTTGGAAGGTAGTCAGTCATTGCTTTCCTTGATATTTTTATATAAACTGTACCATCATCATCAAATAGCTTGTCCCTTCCGGAACTTGGCTCCCATAACAGAAGTCCTGAAAATTCTGAAAAGTCCCTCTATTCTGTGCAAGTTGACTGGCATCAGCAGAGGTCATTCTCAGATCGTCAAAGACATCTTGCACCCATCGTCTTCTAGGTCTTCCTCTCATTATTCTTCGAGGCATCATTCCCTCCAAAATTATCTTCTCTAGGCCTGTCCTGTGATGCTGTTAGGGGGTTTACTATCCATCGACACCTTCTGCTCCTCATCTCTTGTTCCACCTGTCGTTGTCCTGTTCTCTTCCAGAGTTCCCTGTTTGTAGTCCTGTCATACCATCACAGATGGAGTATCCTGCACAGACATCTATTGATGAATGTCTGCAATTTTTGGTGTTCCCTTAGCTGTTCTCCATGTCTCCGCTCCATATAGAAGGACAGCTTTGACATTTGATATCATTATCTTAGTTTTATTCCTGATCAATCTTGAACTCCATATGTTCTTCAGAATGGCAAATGCTGATCTTGTCTTTCGTATTCTAACCCTAACATCTTTATCTGAGCCACCTTGAATGTTGATAAACTGTATACTTGTACATAAACTAACCGTGATGAATAAAGTCTCATGTGATGGAAATATTAACAGACAGAGCATACTATAGTTGATACCATCACAATGACTGAGATATAGCAGAAAGCAGGAGAGCAGATCAATTAGAAAAAAAAGGGATAAACAAAATTAATGCACTCAAATTCCATGACAGTATATATGTGTTTATATGTAAATATACATGTTAACCCCTTTATATATTTTATTTCCACTATTCGCTCGCCGTATGATGTCATACTATATTTAAATTAGACATAGTTTAAAAGCTAAATGCTCTTATTTATAAACATAATCATGTACAAATCACATTGGGTACAAAGCAGTTGCTCCATAGAATTCAGAAAATACTTCAAGAAACACAACAACAGCACACATGTAATAATTTTTATCAACACAGTTTCTTCTTTCTTGGATTCTATTGAACACATGAAACATACAATAATTGATTACACTCTCTAATGGAGTCTATACACATGTGCACATATTTCTGTCTTTCTCCCACTCATACACATATGAAGTGCACGCAAAAGCTTGTTCTAGAAATCTCTTCTTACCCTGAAGCTGTGAGGCAGATCAGGGCTGGAGAAAATAGAGAAAGACAAGGCACATAGAGAGGCTCGCTCTAAGTGTCTCCTTTTCAACCCCACACTGAAGAGCAAAACAGGATTAGAGAATAGATAGATATATATGAACAATAAAGCATTAATTTTCAAATGCACAGACTAGTAACTTATTTAAGACTGGCTTGTATTCTACAGTCATTGTTTGCTTTCTTTTACACTAAAGTCACCATAGTTCATTGACAGACAGCTGAATGTGTGCACTAATGGACTGTAGTTCAAATCATAGTACATTTAATTTTTGCTGAATCTATTGTACTAGTATTCTGGCACTGACACTTTTAGCTAGCTGGACAGTCTGACCACTAATAGGAGATAGATCTCTTGAATCTGTATTGATAAGACGATCATCATTGCACTTTGGTGACAACTTTTGTGTACTCCGATCTCTTTCTCACACAGGAACAGCAGCAGTGCACAAATTCTGTAGCATCAGCGAGGGTCAACGATGTAATTTTTAGTATATTGGTTTTTGTCTGTGTCCTGTAAGATGATGATCTCCATATGTTGTCTAATCATCTGAATGATCTGAGGGGTCTCTGTGGCTGAGTGGTTAAGCCCTTTGCCTTGTGAGTCGAAGGTCGTGGGTTCGAATCCGGACCGCGCCGTTCTGTTCACGAGTGCAGTTTTTGCAGAGACCCCTAGGATTGTTGCTGGAGCTACGGAGTTCGTGCTTTGTGCAATACTCTCGGCAGGTGGCTTGCCATTTCTGCGGAGAGGACCAAGCCATCTGGGGTAAAACCCGGTGCAATGAAGTCAATCCTTTGGCTTAAAACCCTTTAATGATCTGAATGCTGCTGCTACCATTCCAATTCTTGCATTGATTTTGTTTCCTACATCCACATCTATGGTTGCAAATATTTAAATATACAAATATTTATCTTTACTCCCTCTATCATACTTTTTTTGCAAAATATTCTCTTTACATTGCTTTCATTAGTTTTAATATTTTGTCACCATAGACATGTTTATAAATAGTTATCTGCAGAAATAAAATCATTCAGTTGTGTATTAAATGTTCATATATTTCTCTTTTCATAACTTCTTCTGCTTGTCTGAAGTCAATATCTATGTAGAAAATCTTTTGAAAAATAAGAGCATCCTTATCTGTATCTTATTTCAGTTTGTAAAAGATTCTGAGACACCATCTTTGTAGATTATTTTATAATGTGACAAAAAGCACAGGTTTCATAAATGTATCCCATATCATGTTTCATCTCATTTATTTTCACCTACGCTACTGTTTGATCTACTTTATCACATTTTTTATATTGAATATCAGAAATAGAGAATCAAAATTCATCATCATCAAGTAGCTTGTCCCTTTCAGAACCTGGCTCCCATGACAGAAGTCATTAAAAATTCTCGGTTATATGCAAGTTGACTGCGCCAGCAGCAGTCACTCTCAGATAGTCAATGACAGCTTGCACCCATCATCTTCTAGGTCTTCCTCTCATTCTTCTTCCAGGTACCATTCCTCCAAAATTATCTTCTCTAGACAGTCATATCATTTGATGTGACCAAAATATTTAATTTTTCTTTTTTTATATTCTTTAATATCCAACTCTCTTTAATATGTTGCAGAACAGAAGTGTTTGTTCTTTTCTCTGTCCATGATATTTAAGTACTCTTCTGTAACATTTGCATTCAAAGGCATTAATGATTTTCTCTGCCGCTTTGTCAATGGTCCATGTCTCACAAAAATATGTTGCCAAGGAAAACAGGCTCTTAAACACTTGATTTTTGTTCTTATGTCACTTGAGAATTATTAAAGAAGTTAAGAAGTATCAAAATTAGTGTTATGAATAAACCCAATGTTGACTAACTGCTCTTTGACCTAAAGCTAGTAACAGATCTAAAAGGTAAAGGAACCCTTTCATACCTCGTGGTATATAGGTCAATACAGTGTTAGGCCTGTATTTTCATTGACCGTCGGCACACGATGGGTGATGTGGTCAGCATCACGCGAGTAACAGATCTGAGGGTATCAATTTCCAGTACTTTCTGTCCCTATTTGAACATTCAATGTTGTCATCATGAGATACCGACCCAGAGACCACACATACTTTTGGAACAGGTTTGCATGCCAGTATATTTTGCTTGACATCATTAGTTAGTATTATGTTTTATTTTATTAAGTATTCTTTTCATATTTGTTCTTGATAAAAGTCTAGTACCGAAACATTGAGTGTTGTTTATTTTCATATTTTATCCTAAATTTTTTACTACTTATGTAATACTGTATATACCTGTCTTTGTTGAATCGCCTGATTAAAAAAAAAAACTTAAATCATTAAAAGAATCTTGACATCAATTAAAAAAAATTACCAAAATTTATCCCATCATACATACAGACACTGATACTCACAACATAAAATGTATATGTGTGTACAAGATACATACACAAATTTCATATGTATTTACTATACATATATATATATTTGTAACACACTACAATGAAGATACAAAATATGATATTTCCTCATAAAACAAAGCTCCAGTAAGAAATGGGTTATAAATATGCATCATAATTGACACCGATCTTTGGAATATAAGCCAGGTTCAGTTTAAGAGATAAAATTGATTCAATTTCATTTCTCATATGGGTACAATTATTAATCACATTTTAGAATACAATAATAATTAGAGAATTGATAATTATAAAAATGGTGATGATAATTAAGAACATGATGATTATAATTTCTTTTTTGCTCACTAATTACTGGTGTTTTCTCTCATATGTTATGCTGCCCTAAACAATCATTGTCATCCGTAACTTCATACTTTTAGTGCTGTTAGTCAGTTCTATTGCTAATAGTTTACCTTTTACCATGCTTATGAGGCTTGTTGTCCCCTATATATTCACTTTGTCATCGTTAATTTCTTTATTTATTGATTTTACTTTTCCTTATATACTTTTAAGAGATTAGAAAAATACTCATACCTTTCCAGAATGTCTATGTGAAAAGCTCGAATGCCTGATAAACGCATCCCAAAACAGTTGATGTATGGTGAGCTTGAAGGGGCAGACGTTTAGCTGGTGGACAGAAAACGCTTTAAAGACACTCTTAAAGTGTCTCAGAAATGCTTCGATATAGACAATACATGCTGGGAATCCCTTGCACAAGATCGCCAAATGTGGCGCTGTAACAACAAAGAGGAACCCGAATAGCTGAGAATCATCGTATTGTTGAGTCACAGAGAAAATGAGAGCGAAAAGACAGAGCACACAACACGCACATGTCTAACCTTGATCATGTATGCCCCCTGTGGTCGGGATTCTGTTCTAGGATTGGACTCTACAGTGACCTCCGCACACACCAGAGAGGTGCAACAGCACACGTCTGATATTGTTGTCATCATCGCTTGCGATGGACGGCTATTATGTGAAAAGCTCCCTTTGTGCAATAACTTCAATTAGCACGCCTTTATTTCCTTTATAGCAGCCAATGGTAATCTAAAGATTCTTCAGTAAGGTAAAGTCTTTGTGGTCTTCAGTTACTTTCTTGTATTTTTAGTTTATTGGTCATTTCGCCTTTATTAAAATAGGTTTGCAAAAGAGACTTCAAGATGCTGTATACAATAAACAAGAAGAGCTGGTCAGGGACTGGCCCAAGTTGAACCTGGTTCTTAATACTTTTATGATAACAAGAAAAGCTAGACTAAGGTAACTTACTGATATAAAGCATGCTTAAAGAAAGAAACAACTCATACAAATAAATTTCTTCCATGGATTTAAGCTACACCACACATTGTTTCTTAGGACTAACATGATGTAATCATAGCAGGAGTGGCTCTACTTAACACTGATAGCAGTGGCAGCTGGTGATCATTTTTGTTGGTGGGGCCAGATATTTTTTCAGATAAATCATGGTTTTTGGTTGCTATATTTTAATTTATAAAATAATAAATACACCCAATAAATACAACCAATCCTTCATTTTCAATGTTTACTAATGGGAAGATTTAACATTTTACTCCTGTAGTCTAGCAGTTGAATTTGCAAACCCATCTTCCAATTTTAAAGTTTTATTATCTATCACTCATAGTGCTTGTATGTATATTAGTTATTACTGCATTTATGTTATATATGATGCTACTGATGAAAGCAATAAGAATGGTGAAGAAATGACATATACATGGGAAAAAAAAATAAGGCATCTGACTTAGCATATGATAATAATATTAATTGTAATAGTTACAAATATAACATCTTTATATAATCATTTCATGCAGTTGTGATTTATGACGTTCAAATACATTGTAACTACAGGTGAAATGCAACAATTATGTTGTAGTTTTCCAAATTAATGATAAATTATGTAATATAAATCACAAGATGAACAAATTATACAGGACATCGGAATATATTGTCCAGAATTTATACAATGACTTCCTGTTTGAACTTATAATAATCTATTGAGCTATATATAAATTAAAATTTCCAGTAGGCTCTCCAGACCTTAGGGTATGAAATCACTTCAAATTTCTAGACCTTAGTGTGCAGGAGATAGGAGAGCTAATTCCTATCTTTGCATGTGGAACGTTGAATGTGAGATTAAACCCACAACCCTCTTGTGTCCGAGTTGATTGGCGAACGCTTATACATTAGGTTAATCCATCCCACCATTGAGCTATGCCGACTAGAAATTATTATTATCAAGCTATATAAAGGAAAATTAAAAATCATATTATGTAAATGTATCTGGTATGATTTAGACCAGCGTATCCAAATCTGAGGTCCGTGAACCCACGGGGCTATTTAGGTATGCTGACCAATTTATCTTAAGGGGCTATTTATAGTTATGAAAGAGTTTTTATGATGGTGAATTTATGTGAAGAAATATATGAAATTATGGCACATATGTATTCAAGACTAAATGCCTATTAATGACTTTTCTTATGTTTGTTTGTTTCGATCGTTCTTCTCTGCCATTTTGGTCATTATTATTGTGATATATAAACAGCCTTTGCCAAGAACGGTTAGATCGTTGCATCCCCCGTTAAGCTCCTACTAGTGTAGGACAAGCGCATCCGGTGCGTTTCAGCATTTTCTGCCTACTTTTCTTATTAAAGCGGAGAACAAAAAGGACTAGAAGGTATGAAGTTTTTCTGTGAAGGTAACGACAATGCAATGTTGTCCAATGCAACGCTGCTGGCGCCGTGATTACAACCCTGGTGCATTATTTACTCACTGGCTTAAACATAATTAATCCGAATTTTAAGAAATTATTTAAAAAAAAATATGTTTCAGTGTGTTTGCAAGCACAATTAACTCTTTCCAGCCAACTGCCGAAACTGCGCCACAGCATATTTGGTTGAACACCATTCGCTGTACACTGTACCATTCGAGTTGTTTCTCTTTTACAAATCTGTCTATCCCTTTCACTTCATAAATTTTTTGTAATCATTGGACGCATTTATATTGCAAGGCACACTAAATTAGCCAGTATAATGGCTTTACCCCATCTTACAAAATACCGTGGGCAGGTATACCGTCACAGAAGGACGAAAGGGTTAATTTTACATCTACTACTTTCTAACCTTGTTATTCTAATAGGTTGTCCAGTTTTCTTAAACTTATTGCATAATAAGATATATATATGTTTATTTATTGACGAGTAGTTATGATTTTTGTTTGTTTTTTAAATTGCTTTTTTTGTCTTATTTGAATTAACTGTGTAGAACTGAGGAAATGGAAAGAGTTAAAATAAAAATATTAAACGTTTAGTTAGAATTACATTTTCGTCTGTTACATTTTTTATTAACGCCACTTTTTTTTTTTTTTTCTTTCGTCCGCTTTAACTCAGACGAGTTTCATCTCTGAAACTGATTTTTGCGTGAAAATCCGTTTTTCCAATTTCTTACAATGGCAGCAGCGTGCACATTGTAAATTACTTTACACTGGCAGCCGTGTGCTCAATGTACTCGTAATTAGTATTCCCTCGCCATACAGGCAGATTTTCTCCGACTTCAGAGGTACTCACGTTATCGTCCTGAGTAAGACCAGGGACTCGAACAAATGCCAGACAGTAGGTTCGAACCCGAGCTATTAAGCGTCTCAGTAGGAGCTACTTTCATCTGTTACATTTCTATTAAGCCACTATTAGTTCGATTGTCTTCTTCTTCTTTTTATTACTTCTAGTATTATTACTGTACTGCGACACAGTGAACGCAGCTCCATAGTCATTAGTCAGATGCACCTTAATAGAGAAAAACATTGGAAAACCCTGACTTAGTGTATAATACCAGAGAGATTTGAAGTGTTAGAAAACTCATAGCACAAGATCTTAGTTTAGCATTTAGAGGTATGGTGGTCAAAATCCTTATTCAATAACTTCCCTTCCTAAATTCAACAGGTCAGATTAAATTTCAGTTGGAATATTCCTGTAAAAAAAAGCGATCTCTGCAATTTTTATTATTGCAAGCCCGGTGCTTTAACCACTTAACTTCACAAAAATTTTCTATGCAATGATAAAATATAATTATTCCTGTTTAAAAATACAATTTTTCACATCAAAATTTGCAATGTTTCTCCAAAATGTAACAGAGAAAATAATACATTTATTTAAATTTTGTTAAACATTTATACCATTTTCTTGAAAATGTATCAAATTTTACAGCTAGATGTGATCAACGGTAAATTTGAGTAATAACTGCAAATAATGATGTTGCAACGCACCGTCCACCTGCACATGAAGCATTGTCTATTGTCTGTCCCCAGGTGGATGATGGAATTGGTTGTCCACTCTTGCTGTTCAGCATAGGGGTGTGAGCTTTAATTTGCTTCACGGCCAGATGAGTTGTCCTTGTTGTGTTATATCCACGTTTAATTAGTATCACGTAAGCAGATTACCATCAGACAGTGCACCCCAAAGAGCAATGCTGCTCGATACAATGGTACAAAGCAAAAGGCCAGCCACGCAAAAGATGGACCTCAGAGATAACAGAGGCGACGAAAGAGACTATCTACGAGCGCATACTAGGGCCCGTTTTAGAAATCTCTTCCTGACCTGCGCTGTGAGGCATACAGGATTCGAGAAAGAAAGAAGAAAGAAAGAATTAGTATTATAATTTTTAAGATGGAGATAAGTTACTAATGGACATAAAAGTCAATTATTAAACCAATTATATGGGGCTTGAGAGCGAGAGAGAAACCAATGATATTGTAATTTGGTAGTGATAAACTAACATAAGTGTTTTGATAAGTTAACAAGGGAGTACAGAGTGATACTTTCCAACAACATAATGACACTTTTTAATAAGAGAGCGAACAGGCTTGCATCAACAGCATCAGTTGTTGGGGAGTTGAAGATGGATAGGGGGATGTTCTTCGTTCTCTTTGCGACTGTCTGTTGAATGAGGACACTAAAATAGATGTTGAATCGATCCAATGATTTAGGAAGTTTGGAGTTACCCGTTGTACAAGTAGAACTGGATGGCTGACGGGCACAGTGAGAGGTGTGTTTAATCAGAGAGCCACGGGAACCATCAGTATGCATACTCTTCGATATCTGTTAGGGAGACTGAGCACCTATGGGTCTGCCCGGAGTGCAATGACGTCAGTTTAGTAACCAATAACCGATAACACTTTTATCTTTAAAATTAATTTTACCTTAAAAGAAAATTAGTGCATTAAAAATATGTTAATCAATGAATTTCATATAACAAGTTTAACTTACTATATATCACTATTTTCAACATCAAATCTTTATATTGTGAATAGTGATTATAAATTTTATTGACTCTGTACATGAATATGTAACATCAAGACCTAATTATCTCCAGAATTTCTCTGAAGTCATTGACAGCATTTGTATGTACATTAGAATTGGTAGTCAACCTAAAAAAATAAAGCCTGTGAAAAAATAATTTAAGATGTATAAAAGAACATACAGGTAACCAGAACAATGAATGATACTACCAGATCTATTGAGAATATATGATAATCTTCAGAGGCCATAACAGGTTTAGATGTTAAATGTTTAACAAACTAAAGATAGAAGGTTCTGGTAAAAACAGTTGTGTCACTAATAAAATGGCAACATGACATATGCTCATAACATTCTTCTTCTGCAATCAACTTCTGCTATGCAACTACTCCAGTATGTATCATAAACAGGGTGGTGCGCTCTGAAGTCTTCATCGGTCCCCCATAGTTTGTTCTGAAAAGTTGTTCTTGTTGACCAGATTTCCATTCACATGCTGCTCTTACTAGGACAGTCTTGCAAGATGTGTTTTGGGGACTGCTTTGGTGCTACTGTGCCTTTATACAGGGTGTTCAAGATAAATGTAGCCCATTGACAAACGAAAGTTTACCAGTTAACCTATTGAGTTGTGTCTATTTATTATTTAAACCGGTTCTGACTAGCTCGTCCTACATTACATTTGTTCATCGCTCCCTTCCCGCACTACAATTACACACCGTCACACAACCTTGACCTATACTACGTCATAAGTGAACCTTCTCATTTTCATACATATATGCCAGATTAGCTCCATTCACAGGCTGCTTTTATCTTGAACATCCTGTATTAAAGTTTCTGTAGCATTTTGTTTCAATAGATTTGATTTTCATTTTTAATGTGTAGTGATTCATGATTCACATGTTGCTATAGAAAAGAATTCATGTCCTCAGAAGTTTTACTTTTGTTAACCTACCTGCAGTGCCGTGCCATGCTATGATACAGAGAGGTAGCGCATCAGGCGGCACCATATTGAGAGCGGCATAAGCAGCAAAATCAAAATTACAACTGAAGGTTATTTTAAGGAAAAACATTTAAGGGCGGTATTTCAAGACTTGCATCATAGTGAGAAAATATACAGCACTGCCCTGCCTACCTGTGTTATGTTCTAATTTCTACATACTATTTAACCACTGAATCGCCCGAGTGGTTACCGGGCCCAAATTTGGGGTGTAAAGAATAGAACCACTGTTACCTGCCATGCATGTCGCAAGAGGCGACTAAGGAGGTTTGGCTGAAATCGGATGCACATGTCCTAAACGTGTAGAAGTCTATGCGTTTAGGGGCCTACAAACCAATGTGCAACGTATACACGTTCTTGACAAAGATCAAACATATCACAAAGAGTGATTAAAATTGGTCATAAAGAACAACAGAAAGAAGAAGAACCACTGAATTTCCATGGCGGTCTCCAGATTTGTATTCTGCAGTCTCCATTGTTGTTAATTGCAGAGCTGAGTTATTCAAAATGTGTAACATTAACTATTTCTTCATTAGTTCATGGTAATTTTGTGTTAACATCTTGTTTAGTAAGATGACATAATTTTAATTTTTTTTTGTATTCAGTCTTTCTTTCTTTCTTTCTCGAATCCTGTATGCCTCACAGCGTCAGGTCAGGAAGAGATTTCTAAAACGGGCCCTAGTATGTGCTTCGTAGATAGTCTCTTTCGTCGCCTTTGTTATCTCTGAGGTCCATCTTTTGGCCGGCCTTTTGCTTTGTACCCATTGTATCGGAGCAGCATTGCTCTTTGGGGTGCACTGTCTGATGGTAATCTGCTTACGTGACCGAACCATTTAATTTGTTGTTTCTTGATGAAGTCTAGTACTGATGTTGTACCCACTTTTTCCTGATGTCTTCATTTCTCAACCGGTCTCTTCTTGTTACACCCAGCATTCTGCGTAGACACTTCATCCTGTTGTGACTAGTTTTCTTCTATCGTTGTTGTCAGCGTCCAGGTTTGGCACTGGTAACATAATGTGGGAGAAAGATTGTGTTGAACATTGCTCTTTTGTGTAATGTTCAACACAATCTTTCTCCCACATTATGTTACCAGTGCCAAACCTGGACGGTATTTGTTGTGTTGAACATTGCTCTTTTTGTATTCAGTATTAAGAACATTCTAGTCCTCACTGTGATTTTTCACAGAACACATTAGCTATTTTGATTAGATGTTACCATAGATATATATATAGATTAAAGACCCACTTCATTATAGAATTAGGGGATTTCTATGGTTAAGTCTTTGCCTTGCGTTTAAAAAGGTAGTGTGCTCGAATCCAGACAGCGTTGCTCTGTTCACAAGTGCATTCTTTTTCCAAAGTCCCATAGGATTGTTGCAGAAGCTACAGCGTTTGTGCAATACTCTTGGCAAGTGGTGTGCCACTTCTGTGGAGAGGTACCGAGATATATGGTGTAAAACCCGGTGCAATTTAGTCAATTCTTTGGCTTTAGACCACTTTAGAATTATAGACTAGACGTAAAAATGAAGAACAGATAGTTCTACTATATTTATATAGCATTTTAGTCTTGACTTTGAACTAGATGCAGTATGAACAAACTCAGTCTATATAGTCTGACAGTCTCAACTTTAAATGTTTTAAAGACAAACAGATTCACTATTAGTGTACAGTTATGTGCAACCACAGTAAAAGGTATTACACTGAAGTAAATGATTTCACAAAAATTGATGAATATGATATTTACAATGACAATACAGCAGACCAGTAAACACACACACTGTATATAGCAAGGTATATGTATTTATTTATATATATATATATATATATATATATATATATATATATATATATATATATATATATATATATATATATATATATATAATGTATATACAGTGACCACATGCTGTACAATTCCAGGGTTGAGGCCAGAGTTGGCCTAAAACTCTCAGTGTGTAACATTGTACACGGTTGGACTAACTTAATCCTTTACTTGGGGATCTTAATAAAAGTAGTTCTGAATTTGAAGTAAGGCTCGCCTGAATGGTGCGGACATTGGAATTAAGGGAAGCAAGACTTCACGCAAAAATCTGTCCTATGTGCCATGACTAGTCCTGAATTCATAGCAAGGTGAATGAAGAACAGTATGCTACACACCCATTGTACATGTTTTCCAACTATCCATTTCAGTTAAGTGATTCTGCACTTATTCTATTAATATATTACTAGAATATCTTGAACATTCAATAAACATAAATACTATTATCACTGTAATGTCACACTATGTCATGTTTGAGATAGCGACTGTGTAACCACAATTTTTCAGATACATTGTCAGCTGTAAGAAATTGTGTGAAATAAAAGAGTCAAGTGGTCTTCATCGCATAACAGGATGAAGGCTATGAATGTATTACATTTAATGGGCCAGCTGACAGTTGCGCGTTCAAACTAAAGAAAGAAAAATCGTAGCATAACCTTTGCAGGACGTTGCAATCAACCATAGTTCTAAACTAAAGACAGAATGTTAACCATTCTGATCGGTAGCAACACGAGTGACATAATTTTGATAATGTAAACATTGTGACCTGATGCACAAGTTAAATTTGTCCATGCCGAGGGACACACATCATTTTTCTTGGATATAGATTACCTCTGGATCCCCATACGATCCAACTCTCATGTGTGACCCAAATAGCTGTAACATGCACATTTTCTGCTACTCAACAGAACACCTTGATTGACACTCAAAAGAGGGCAGTCCATGGGTCTCAAATCATCATGAAATAGAGTTTGCCTAACCAAGTATGTAAGGACTGGTCTTGACAGACTATGCAGATGAAGGCACTAGCTTGCTCAATGGGTAGAACGGTGAATTATAGCAGATAGATGTGGACTATAAAAAGCATGGCAAGACACTAACTCTGTCCACGCTTTAAGCCGCACACTGCGCCACGGTGGAAGTCCGTTGCATGCTATTAGCCGCACACTGCGCCATAGAGTTGCTTCCCTTATAAAAAGTCTTTCTAGTTTTACTTCTACTGTTTTACTTATACTACTTTTCAACCTTGTTATTCTATTGGGTTGTCCAGTTTTCTTCAGTTTAGTATATAATAATATATATATGTTTATTTATTGACGAGTAGTTGGGATCGTTTCTTTTTTTTAAATTTTTATTTTTAACCTCCCTTGAATTAACTGCTTAAAAATTGAGGAAATAGCTGCTCGTGGAAAGAACTAAAGAAGCCCTGGTTATCAACAGCATCTTCAATTATCTTGACTTGGCCTTGACATTGGCTTTAGATAGATCAGGACAAGAAAGTACGGTTGATGAATAGCACAAATTTTGCTCCCTTAAATCCAAATACAGCACAAACTTAAGTTTTAGACAACTACAAAACCCCACAATTACACCGCACCATAAAGAAGAACAAGTTTAAGGCTTTCACCATAAGTATATGGAACTTACAAGCACTATTTGACTCTCAAAGCTGAAACTAAAAATACATTCTGCACCCATTGCTACATAATTGGCACGCTATGATATTAACATAGCTGCATTGAGCGCCACCAGATGATCACCTGATGCAGACTTTTAAAAAGCTGACCTTTTTTTGTAAGGCATGTGGCTTGCTTGATGTCATCATACATTCCCCTGATTTTTCCAGTGTCAGCTGATGACTCTATGTTTAGACAGAGTTAAAGCTAGTAACTGTTGGCACACCGCTTAGCCAATCTTTGTACTTCGATCCCCATGGAAGGGTATGCATACGATGACCTCTAGTTTTACGGATTAAAGGGCCTAAAGTTGAAGTATTCACTTCATTGCACTGAGTTTCCCCATATGGCTCCGTCTCTTCTCTGCAGAAATGGCATGCCATCTACAGAGAGTGTTGCACAAAGCATGAGCTCCATAGCTCCAGCAACAGTCTCAGGGATATCAGGAAAAAATTGCACATGTGACTCAGCCAAAATTTTCAGAAGTTGTTTATTGTTAAATTGAGTATCAACCAATTAGTGTGTATAATCTTTTATTTATATTGACATAAAAATCATAGCATATCCTTTACAGCACGTCAACATCAACCACAGTAAACGAGTCGTCAATTTTCTAGGCACTACTTATACATTCATTAGTTTACCATTGTCTATCTGAAATGTGAGGTATCTTCTTACTGTTCATAAAATTCCACTGGAAAACTTTGCTTCAAAACTGCAACCCATGAGGTTTGAACCAGGTACACTTGGGTTGTGTTTTATTTATATTAAGTTTGATCTTATTTGCTATGTTTTAAAGACAATTTATTTCAGAGATCAAATTATCAACTCTTGATACATTTTCATAGAGAAAAATTCCTCAAGTTAAAATTATAATCGCATGACAAAGTTATATTCCTATTTACACTCATTAAATACAAAGTCCAAGCAACAAAGAACACCAGCAAGTATTTTCATGATATAAATATACAATTAAATATATCAATGAGCTAACAGAACCAAAACACATTGGCAGAAATACCAACAACAAATGAAATAATTCTACTGAGAACGAAGTGTAACATATAAGTTCACAATGCTACCTCAAACTCAAGTGATGCATGTGTCTCTCTGAGCTTGTTAAAATATGTACATTCCTGAAATTAACTATTACAAAAAAAACAGAAACATATATTAAACTAGCAAAGATAGTTATCTTTGAGGCACTGTTGCTGCCACCTCTCTCCCTTAAAACATCATCAACGATAACATTGTTGTTTGTTCGAGAGTTTGTGTATTTTGGGGCACGGGGTATGACGGTTGTGTTTGTGAGGATTTTTCTTGGAGACAGAGGTCGAAAGGTCACTTCATTATCTTTATCATCTACATCTTCATTCTCACTGTAGTCGTCTGGCACTTGAGGTCGTGGACAGATCATAGTGTGTTCATTGCGGAGGTAGATGCGAATGCCAAAGATATGAAACTTTGGGTTAAACATGCAAGGTGGCAACATAGTCTGGTCAAAAATTGCCTGCAAAAATAGAAATGTTAAAAAGTAAATTAATTATTGTAGTTAAGAGTAAGATTTCATTATTTTTATCTAAAACTAGTGTCGTCATAGAAATAGAAAAAAAATGGTATTTTAGATTTTTTAAACATGGTGTATAAGGCTCATGTTCTTTAGTAAACCTTCAGCTTAATCAGTTTAAATCCTCATATTTTATGCTAAATAATCAGGATAAGGGTTCTTGAAATCTGGCTATTCTCCCTTTACCTCCTGTTTTTTTCTTTCACTCTTGTTTCCTACTAGTCAATTTCCCCATTTTTTTAATCTCCTTCCATGAAATTAATTTCTTTCCTATCAATAACATTAGAATAAATTATTGCTTACAGAATTGACTGATATTATATAATTATACAAAAGGGCTGATTTCAAATTAAGTTTACTAGTAATATGATGACTAATTGTAAGTTTACCATTATAAATTTATATAAGTTTACAGTTTGCTAGATCAAAGTTGACTAATTTTATATATAATATTTTTTTAAGCTTACATACAAGCTAGTTTTCCCACATGTGTTTACATACAGTTTACACGAGCTGGTTCTCCCATATGTGTTTATATACAGTTTACACAAGCTAGTTATCCCATGTGTTTACATACAGTTTACACAAGCTAGTTATCCCATATGTGTTTACATACAGTTTACACAAGCTAGTTATCCCATATGTGCCATTTTTTTTATCTCTGTCATCTAACAAAAATGAACACTGGCCCGAAGTGAAACTGCGACTTTGAAAAGGAATGACTTACTGGGTAAAACTGAACTGAATGCTTGAACCATTTCACAGGCGAACGAGGTGATTCTGGTGGAGGAACTCCCTGAAAGAGCCATCCAAATCCTCCTAGCTGTCCCTCATCATTGTACATGAGAAATACAGGGTAGAGTTTCTCACACAACAGGTCCTTGGACAGGTTTTTAAAGTAGTGACGACCTAAACATAAGTAGGAAGTAATAATGAATTAAATATGTGTAGCCTACATATATATATATATATATATATACTTTTGAAAAGATGCTAGAAGGAAAGATACAAATGGAAAGGTAGAAAGCATGTGTCAAAAGAGAAGTGCTGGAGTGAGGAACTCTTCAAAAGGTAGAGAAGTAACTATAGAAGCTAACTACCATGTAACGAGATAGTAAATATTTATAATTCTTTACAGTCAATGTTAAACAAGTGAAGACTATTTTTATCATCTTAACTTACAATAAATCTAAATTAATTTAATTTCTAATTAACTTATTGCTTTCCTTTTAACTGATATCAAGTTTCTCATGGTGTAAGCCGAGGTATGTGACCACAGTTCACTGTAAACCAAATAGGATGAATGGGTGTAGAATGGATAAAAACTGATGAGAACTTTTAAAGCAATCAAGAAAAAAGTCCCAGGTGGTTTCAACTGGGAAAGTATGTAATGGCTGAGTGAATGGTAGACAATGAAATTGAACTGGATAACTTGTTAGCTTCAGGGTAGACAGCGTACATGCAGATGATAAGCATTTGCTGCATAATAATAATAATTCCTCTCGACATCATAATGCTACATAGGGCCTGCAAGTAATTTCTCCATACCGCTCTATCCTGGGCAACTCGCTCAATCTCCTCCATGGACCTGATGCCGATTTTCTTGCCTCTCTCAGCAAAGTTTGCTTCAGTGTCTCCTTATGTGGTCCTCTGTTTCTTGAACCCTCTGCATCCTACTTCAATCTTATCTTATCTTATCTTATCTTAACCACATTTGCCGTGAAGCCGTGGGGAGAGTTAGTTTCCTATCTTGTGCCAGGTGTGTTGCGCTGACGTTGTCAGTCCATGCTTTCGCAGGGACTCTGAGATGTTATCTATCCATCCAGAGGCGCCGAGAAAATTTTCTAGGGGGCAAAATATTTTTAGTAATGTTTTAATGTAGTTTTAATTTACTGTAGCGTATTTGTATGGTGAACGAACGGACAGGACACTGTAGTAATGAAGGGCATACTGTAGCAACCAAATTTTTATTAACACAATATATGTATATAACAAAAAATTACAACATAAATTTAAAATAAAATTTATTCTTTAAACAAGAACTGGAGTCGTCTGTTATCGCTACCAAACATATCTACAATTTTGTCCATAAAGTCTTTTTGTTGCAGTTCACTTTGTCTCTGTGTACGCTTAACATGCACAATCCAGACAGACGTTCATCTGACATTGTAGATCTAAGCCATGTTTTTACACGACGTAATGTGCTGAACGATCGCTCCACCTGCATGTTGTTGCTGGTAATGTTAGCAAAACTAGTAAGGCATACCTGACACTCGGATAAAACTTTGTAAAAGGTAACAAGTCGATGCAATCTTGGCTATTGTATTCTCGCGTTTTCCAAAAATCAAACCAACTCAAGGCTTCAGTTTCAAAATTATCAATGTGGTATACCTGATTAATAGTAGACACTATATCCTTAAACTGTTGACGATTCAGTTTGCACAATTTCAAGGATGTAGCAACGCTAAGTTAAATTGTGCACTGTTGGCTTCACAAAATCGACTCTCCATTGAGTTAATTAGAGAATCTAAGTATGGAATGTAAACTGTTTGTCTGAAGTACTCTTCAACACTTATGGTTCCCGGATTACTTAGATGCTTTTGTCTTCCACAATGTCTTGGGATAATCAGTTCAATATCCACTTTCTGTTCGAGTTGTACTGTTTTCTCAAAAATATCCCTGAAATAGTTGTCGGAATCACCTCGGTGAAGTTTTACTACACTGAGCAGGTTTTGAACTTGCAGTTGGACTTCTGGAAGATCAACGTGAACAGCTTGAAGAGCCTGAGTAACTGGTTCCAGTATGGCAGAGTACTGCGAAATAATATTGAGACAAAATAAAAACGTGCTGGACTTTGATGAACAATATAACTGATGTGCAGCCTGTCGTGTATTTCCATTTGCATGCAATGAAAATTCTTCCAGTTGACAATAAATATCTTCAAATTTACTAGAAAAAATCTGAATACTTTTATACTTGCTTGTCCATCTTGTCTCACACAGAAGAGGAATATTTGGGACAGAGGACCTCCTTTTGGGCTTTCACAAAAATGTAATAATTGCTTTGATAGTACCAATAGTATTTCGTATCACTTTCCACACTTTCTTTATGCTAACACAAAGTGATTTAAAATAAAAGTAACATTATTTGACTATTTTCAATCAATCCAGGGGGCAAGCCCGCTGCGGGCGCCCATGTATCCATCGTGTTCTTGGCCTGCCTCGTGCTCTGCGTCCTGAGTGTCGATTATTATAGGCACGTGATGGTAGTAAATGTGGTTCCATTCTCATTAGATGGCCGAACCACTTGAATCTTTGCTTCTCGATGTACTGTATGCATGGTATAGTACCAACAATGTTTCTGATATTCTCGTTTCTCACTCTATCTCGCCTTGTAACGTTGACAGCTTTTCGTAGACATCTCATTTCACATGTCGTAATCTTTCTTTCTAGTGTCTTAGTCAGTGGCCATGTTTGGAGATCCGAGTATCTGATTTCATCACTTCTCCTGAATTTGCTGCATGGTTCGAAATAATGATTGTGCTTCTCATAATGAGAGACAGTGTGTTGACTATTAGAAAGGAGTTAAAATACAACTTCTATTGACACTGACAGTATAGATCAAATCCCAGAAGTCATTAAAGTGGTTTTCTATAGGACCTCTTATCAATGAATGACAGTGATTGATTGTGAGATTGTGTCTAGCTAGAGTATGGTCTGTCATGTCAGAAAGTCGACACAGATAAGTTGTTTAAAACAAAATATACATAATGAACTCAAAGAAAGGTAACCTACTCTTTTAAAAACAATCAAATATGCATTAAAATGTGGCCTTATGGATTCCGTTTTATGTTTGAAAGAAACGGTGTATACGGTGTATTCTGTAATAACGAAGAGGCGTGCATGCAGATTATTAAAAAATGTAAAACACACAATGACGTGAAACAATACATTTCGCATAGAGTTGAAATCTGGATTTGAAAGACAATTTTATATACAACGCTCCAAAATGAGAGGAAGCATGGGCGTCCACAGTTTTTTTCAAGGAGGAGGCAAAATTAATATTTTTAAAAAAAATCGTTAGTTGGTAGTTTGCTACGCTGAAATAGAGAAAACCTGATTTGCAAAAAAACACTGTTTTGTCAGAAAGCTATTTTCCAGCGTGTGGCACTTGCCCTCTCTTGCCTAAGGACGCTTATGATAGGAGTATAGTAAAATTCCCATTTTTTTGGGATCCCAAGAAGAACGATACGAAGAAGAATGTAATGATAGTTATCTTTATTACATACAGTGAAACACAGAATAAGAGCACTCACCCACGCTTGGTAAGCACATTCCAGTCTTCCATTCTTGGGGCAAATGGTTTGCATCTAATGGAATCTTCTCATACTGCCTGTCCACACGGTACCCCATCTGAATGTAGAGACCTTTGCCTGGGTGAGCGTGCTGTGTGTAGGGACTGCAGATTAGGCTTGGGTGTTTAAAGTATGCTAGTGAATATAAAAACAGGGCATTTCAAAAAAATTAAACAACTAAATACAGTATGTAATGGGACTGATAGGAAAACAAAAAGCAGATTACTAGAAGCATGTATATTCCCAGTGGCAACGTATGGGTGTGAAGCATAGAACAAGGCAGCGGGAAAAAAGGAATATGTGCTTTTGAAAATAAGTGTTACAGAAGAGTCCTCCGTATATCATGGACAGAGAAGAGAACAGTGGCGGCTCGTAGTCATTTTTCTTGGTGGGGTCAGACAGAAATTTTCGGAAAAATCATGGTTTTTTAAAGTATTTACTATTATTTGTCTATTCCGGGAAGCTATCCCCTTTCGATTATTGGCGAGGTCAGGCCCCACTGGCCCTTAATGACGAGCCGTCACTGGAAGATAACAAATAGATCTATCCAGAAAGAACTCAAAATCATAGAGAACTGGCTGATGCTACAAACAAGAATAAGAAAATTGAAGTCATCCGGGCAAAGATGAGAAAAAGGAGACCAAGGAAAAGATGGATTCAGGATGTAACTGATGATTTGAGCATGGCGGCTGCAGAATCTGGACATCTGGCCTATGAGAGAGAGAGACAAATTCCAAAGGAATGTTAGAGTGGAAAAAGTTCTGCTCAGGACAAGCTATTTGATGATTGAATATACACATGAAATAAGTAAGAGCCCATAAAATCTTGATTAACTAAGTTATTCATACAATCAATTCAGCTAGCGGGTTATGCTTTAAGTCCTGACAAGTTGTTTGGTGGAAGCTGAAATTACTGCACTTGCAGGCAACTCTTTTTTTGCTGTATATGTCAGAAACATGAAGAACGTGTCTACTGTATATGTCAGAAACATGAAGAACGTGTCTACTGTATATGTCAGAAACATGAAGAACGTGTCTACTGTATATGTCAGAAACATGAAGAACGCGTCTACTGTATATGTCAGAAACATGAAGAACGTGTCTACTGTATATGTCAGAAACATGAAGAACGTGTCTACTGTATACGTCAGAAACATGAAGAACGTGTCTACTGTACATGTCAGAAACATGAAGAACACGTCTACTGTATATGTCAGAAACATGAAGAACGTGTCTACTGTATATGTCAGAAACATGAAGAACGTGTCTACTGTATATGTCAGAAACATGAAGAACGTGTCTACTGTATATGTCAGAAACATGAAGAACGCGTCTACTGTATATGTCAGAAACATGAAGAACGTGTCTGCTGTATATGTCAGAAACATGAAGAACGTGTCTGTGTATACGTCAGAAACATGAAGAACGGTCTACTGTAATGTCAGAAACATGAAGAACGGTCTACTGTATATGTCAGAAACATGAAGAACCGTCTCTGTGTATATCAGAAACATGAAGAACGGTCTACTGTATATGTCAGAAACATGAAGAACGTGTCTACTGTATATGTCAGAAACATGAAGAACGTGTCTGCTGTATATGTCAGAAACATGAAGAACGTGTCTACTGTATATGTCAGAAACATGAAGAACACGTCTGTTGTATATGTCAGAAACATGAAGAACGGTCCTACTGTATATGTCAGAAACATGAAGAACGTGTCTACTGTATATGTCAGAAACATGAAGAACGGTCTGTGTTAATGTCAGAAACATGAAGAACTGTCTACTGTATATGTCAGAAACATGAAGAACGTGTCTACTGTACATGTCAGAAACATGAAGAACATGTCTACTGTATATGTCAGAAACATGAAGAACGTGCTCTACTGTATAAGCTGTCCTCAGTAGAAACACGACGAACGAATAAAACAACAACTAATAAATTATAAACATTCATCAACTGATGTCTAGCAGTAGGGGAAAGGGGGGGGAGGTTTGAGATGTGTACAGATTATGCATCATGATTTATTTCTTAGTTGTGTTGGGCACAATGAATGATTGATTGATAAAGGCCTCATATTCCATCAGGGAATACATGTGCCGATCCTTAAGCAGGAAAATCTCAGCCATGTACAGACTCCTAGCCCGCAGGGCCCGATGTAATTGATGATGTGATTTGTTTAAATTTTTAATCTTAAAAATGACATTTTGCATGGCAGCGATTGTACAAAGATCTTAAAATTTAATGCTAATCTTTGCCATGTCCAACAACATATTGCTCTCAACAGTTGAAAACAAAGAATCAAGTATGAAACTTCGGAAATATAGGATGCTATCCGAAACGACCAAATACATTTGACAAGAGGAGAACAAGCTTGAGGAGGGCCTAAACATACAGCCTCTCGGGAAATTATTTTACCCTCGATAAAATTACACTTCTGTTAGGTTCGGGGAGAAGATTGCATGTATCCGGATGTATTAGCTGGTCGAAGCGCACGTGCTAGCAAGCGTTGCCGAACGCATGTTAACAGTGCGTTTGCAAAACGAAACACTCACCTCTTGGGAAAATAGCAATGTATCCATTTTAAAATTTATCGCCAGAAGCTGAGTGGTGATTCACAAATCCTGTCTATAGTAACAAGGGCAAGTGGATGTAGTTCAATAATATCATCCCGAAGAATAACTTGGCATTCGATGCGAAATCCTCAGTTACGCTGATAGTGCCGACTGAAAGGACCCTCTACATTGTTTGTACTCGGCCCCATGCCAGTGCTTTGAGGTTAATTGCAAATTGCCACGTACCGATACGCGTCTAGAAAAGGCTGAGAATGTTCCTTCCCGGATCAAACTCAAAATGTACGGTAAAGTAAGGCCGACAATGTACGGATCAAGCAGGAAGTTCGGGTCTGAACATTGGCGAAGGCCGATACTTACACGGTGTCTTATACGAGTAAGACGCCGTCCGAGGATAAGCTTTACAAGCCCGAGAAATATTTCTCAGTCAGAACGGCATAAACAGCGTAACTCACTGTCCCGGCGTAGATCACAAAGCCCAAAATACGGCAATGCTGATTGTACCTCTAGGGAAAGCTCACCCTAGTAAATCAAAAGCTGGCTGAAAACGAACACCCCACCGAAGGATAAGCAACTGGGCTCCAATAGGTGCTGAAGGCTGGTGCAGGTACATTAGTTCGATGTTTGGCTGTTTATATATCACAATGCGAATGATTAAAACAGGCCTAGAACGATCGAAGAAGAAGAAGAAGAAGAATAATTGATTGATAGGACCATCATCATTCCACTTCGGGGAATACCACGTGTGCTCTGATCTCTTCTTATACAGGAAAAAATCTCAGCGGCAGTGTACAGACTCCGTAGCCCGGCGAGGGTCCCCGATGTAATTTTGATGATAGTAGAAAAATTTGTTTAGAATTTTATTTTAATCTTTTTAAAAATGAATTTTGCATGGGCAGCGGATTTGCAGCATGCTCTTAATAATTTTCAACTGCTAAGGGTTCTTTTGCATGCTCAACTTGAACTCATTTTATTGTCCGTCTCCAACAGGATTAGAAACTCAATCTCACTTTATATCAATATGAGGGAATCTATGGAAAATATAGGATCGCTCATTCCGGGAAACGAACCAAGCAATCTGGAACAAGAGGCAAACAGCTTACATTTACGCCACAGAAACCACATAAAGCAGCCTCCTCCTGGGAATTGATTTTCCCCCTCGCATTAACAGATTACACTTCTTATGAACTATTATTGTTTCAGATATGAAGAGTTGCATGTATATCGAAACGGATGTATTAGACTGGTCGAGCGCGCACGTGCTCACACAGCGCTGCACGACACGCACCTTGGTTAACCGAGCGAGTTAGCAAACACAGGAAACGAGGCTCACGCGTGCTTTTGTGCGTGATAAAAAAATAAAGCTTAATTTATCCCATTTTTATTTATCTATAGCAATAGCTGAGTGGTAAGATTCCACTCCCTTGTTATTAGTATTTATCAAAGGAGCGAGTGGACTCGTATCTTCAAGTGATATATATCAATGCATAAGCAGGTTCGAAGCACATTAAGACTTTTATGCAATTTCGATTTTGAAGTTTGTTCTCGATGGGTAGATGTTACTCATGACTGTGTGTTACGACTCATCGATGTCTGCCACAACTCATAACTCTCAGATAAGAACAAGTTGTACACATAATTTAGGTTGTAGTTATTCTATGAGAAGAAGTAGAAAATGCTGATAATGTATGTACGTTTCTGCAGTTAAAAAAATGGAAGCAGAGTGTTGACTTCTGCATGGTGGTGCATTCGGGTTGCATTTTGCTTGGTGTGAATGGTGGGAGGACCGCGGATATGTGGGATTGTGACTCGTATCTCCCATATCTTCAAGTAAAATCGTATAATCTCAACAGTTTGGAGATCCGAGTATCAGATACGTTTGATTATTGGTTATTGGTTATTGGGTACTAAACTGACGTCATTGCACTCCGGGCAAACCCATAGGTGCTCAGTCTCCCCAACAGATATCGAAGAGTATGCATACTGATGGTTCCTGTGGCTCGCTGATTAAACACACCTCTCACTCTGCCTCTCAGGCATCCAGTTCGACTTGAACAAAGGGTTGATACGTTTGAATGTTTCTGTAATCGTCCATTTGTTGTGTTCCTTGAAATTCGTCACTCCTGTTGTATCGTTTGCTTGATAAAGGCCTTTTGGTAGAAACGTTGCTGTTTATCGTCACTGTTTCTGTATTTTGTAAAACTATAGTACTTTGTTTGAACGTGTTTAGCTATTTTACCAAGTTTTACTGTAGTCTTTCCCCTTTTTCGATGCTATGGTCTAAGACCACAACAAGTAAGGAATCATTAAACTCAGTTTAAAAAATCACATAAGAAAAAGTGTGAGTACGTAACTTCATTGTTCCCCAAAATTAACACAAAAATTAAAGAATGGTTATAAAAAAAACTACTATACTGCGACAATAACAAAAATCAGCAACAACAAGATAAAACACACAAGTATACAGTAACACAAGTAAATAATCAAAAACAAATCAGACCTGTAACTGTGTACATCTGAACGCCTGGTGTATACTGCTCCTGACTTAATAAAATAGGCGGGATAACCTCTTTAGTAGGCACTCGTACACTCTCGTTATTAGAGTTGAAACCGTACATATTTCAGGTTAATGACAATGTAAGTAGTAAAATACATAGAAAATATACCCTCATTGGATGACAAAGCATTTGAATCATTATTGAAGACGAGAAAGGCAACACAAAGGGACTGCACTGGCTTGTTAATCAGACATGCGGATTAAAATAGTTAATTCCCTTGCATGGTGAAGCTAAACGTTAATTTATTCTAATTCTGGCCTATATATTCGTTGCTTATTTTCTCAAAATACTGCTTTGCTCACAGCGTCAGGTCAAGAAGAGATTTCTAAAACGGGCCTTTGTGTGCGCTTCGTAGATAGTGTCTTTCGTCGCATCTGTTATCTCTGAGGTCATTGGAGGCTCTTGATCATTTTTGTTGGTGGGGCAACAAGAAACATTTCTAGATAATCTTTTTGGTTGCTTTATATTTTAATTTATAAAATAATAAACACACGATATACACTGTTTTTGGTGGGTCCCGGCCCCACTGGCCCTTACTGACGAGCCGCCACTGTCTGAGGTCCATCTTTTGCGTGGCCTTGACCGCTTAAATACAGTGATTCCATACTTTGTTGTCAGGAAGTGACAACAGTAAACAAACAAGAAGATGCTAAAATATAATAGTAGTAATAAGTCCATAGCCAATTAGGGTTGTAGAGTGGTCTCTGTGGCTAAACCCTTGCCTTGCAAGTCGAAGGTCGGGGGTCCGAATCCGGACCTCGCCATTTTGTTCACGTGTGCATTTTTTCTAAGACCCTAGGATTTTTGCCGGAGATACGGAGTTCGTGTTTTGTGCAATAATCTTGCAGTGGAGCGCAATTTCTGCGGAGAGGACCGAACCATATGTGGTAAAACCCGGTGCAATGAAGTCGACTTAAAAACCCTTTAGTGTCATAGAGTGTTATGATAGAATCGTCAACAGATAATTTCTCCAACTTTTCTCCCGAGGTAGATGAATGTGGAAAGCCCTTTCCTAGTCAATCTATGCTACCAGTCTATGCTTTTATTTGCCTTCCTTTTCTCCTACAATTCTCAACTGTTCTCTGAAGAGAGAGAGAGAGAGAGAGAGAGAGAAATGATGTCTTGTCAGTATATGTAATACTGAAGAGATATAATGATAAAGGTACGCCAATTATGTTGAAAAATATCCTACTGAACTTTTAAAAAAACAAATAAATAGCAGGGGTGTTTTCCTGGGAGAGTTGTTTGAGACACTCATACGCAAGCCGAAACTTTTTCCTCCGAGAGAGCGTCAGTGACTAGTAGTTAGTCTGTGAGTGAATCCTGAGGTTGAAAGTATTTCTGAAAAACTGTAGGACTGCTAATTTTGCCCATCCCTCATCTGCATGATGGAAAATAAAGCTAACATAGTCATGGACCATTTAAAAGGCTTCTTTTCCCATTTTTTGACATGTCAGAATAAGAGAGATTAATAGATTTTACAGTAATCCATAAAGTATGTTTACCCCTCTAGTTATCTTGAGTCCACCTTTTGATAGGTCAGTAATTATTTATTCCATTGAATCGAGAACTTGCTCATAGTGCACGCTGTTAGTATGCTTATGTTAGCCACCATTTAATTGTCTTCTTACAGAATTGTACTGATGTACCGACATTTGGAAAGTGTATCGTTGCTCAACCTTCTCGTCTGTAATCAAGTATTCATGATTTGATTCATTTCCAACGGAATCTACAAAGATTCCATAGGATTGTAAATTGTTACTATGACTGTAATCCATCTAGTATATATCATTTCATCTGCGCGCACATGAATCAACAACATCTTTTATCAGACTGCATGTACTATCATTGAAGGAAATCAGGTAAGAATAAATCAACATTTTAACGTCCTATTTGTTGAGCTAAGCACGCTTTTACTTTGCTCCGTTATATCGGTTGATAATTACTTATTAAAAAATTCCAACATATGACAGAACAAATACAATAGTTTGTTAATATGAAACAATTTGTCTTATATTCATCTCACTGGCAACATCGTAGGTTTCAAATTGTATCATAATGACATTTTTTCCCAATGTCTAATTTATCTTTTGGAATTGGAGGGGAAGTTGGTATCTTGCTAACTCAGTTTTGATAGGATCATTATCCATTAGCCAAGCGATGTGGTCTGATCAGAAGTATGGTCAATCTTCCACGGTGCAAGAAATATGTACATTCGTTTCTGTGGATCTTTACAAAAGATTGAAAATAGACCTCAGCGTCATGGACAAGCACCTATGCTTATGTTCCGCATGTGTTAGATAATACGCTGGCCTTTTGCGCTTAGTATTTTCTTTTCTGTTCACCGTCTACTGATTGCCATTCTTTAGCATTGGTGTGGTGAGCATTGACCCAGGATTCGTCCAAATATACAATATCATAGCCTTGCCTCCAACGCTCACGGATCTGCCTCAGGTATTTACTTCGCGCAGCAATTAAATGTGGTTTATCACAAATAATATTCCTGCCGCCTATAGTTTTCTGAAGGTGAAGCCGGCGGCTCTTACAATTTTCCCTAGAGTACTTTTAGAAATGTCTATGCTGCAATCTGATTGCAGTTTTAATTTCAGTTCCTGAGAGTAACAAGTTGATTTGTCGCAAACATTTTCAAGAGCTCCGTCTTATGACATCTATGTCAAAGTCGTCAATTGTTCTTTTCTTCCTTGCTTGACATTAGTGCACTTTGTGTCCTGTTTAATCCATCGGAAAAGGATTCTCTATTCAGACCAAGCGCCAGTTGCGTTCGTTTCTCAGGGTTATGAATATCGCAATATAGATGACCTCTCTTAGATTCCCTACGGAAGTGTTGGTATAGTAAAACTGTAACCTTCTGCATTGTTATAAATGTGCACTTCAGACTCATTATGAATGTGATATCAATGTCAGTTTTGATAACCAACAAATATGATACAATAGCTTCATACAAATACGAGATACACCTATAACGATACAACGGTATCCCAATTATAACGTCATATGCTTTCCGCTTTCAAAGTCGACTGGGTTCGGTGAATTCCCGTGAAATTGTTGTTTCACGATATTTCAATGTTACCATAATGTATTTTTAGAACAACGCGTCTGTGTACCGTAGATCTGTTACTATTGTGTACAATCCGGTGAGGTTGATTTTAATATAACCTGAAGAAGAAATATTTCAAACTACATCAAATTTTCTTGGAAAAAAATATTTCTCTAGCGTCATGGATATTCTAAGGCTGCTTGCAAAAATCACTGAGATCCAACAGGTAGTTTTCGAGAAAATCAATTTCAAACGTGCTCACGAATTAATGGACAGACTATAGTATGTGAGTGATCGAGTTGTAGTATATATATATATATATATATATATATATATATATATATATATATATATATATATAGAGAGAGAGAGAGATCCGCAGTAGAGTAATTGTTAGTGGTCCGGGTTCAATCCCCCATTGGGCGTGGAATATTTTTCCTACCGTAACTGCTCTCAGGTTGATCCAACCTCACTTGGGTTCCCAGAAAAAAGCACATGGAAGTAAAGTAAAGGCAAACGGCGAAATTTTGACCCTATCCCTCATCTGCTGATGGAAAATAAAATAAATACGTGCCAAACGCTGTCTTTCTTTTCCCCAATCATGTTTTGCCTCACAGCGTCAGGATAAGAAGAGATTACTAGAACAGGGCCCTTGTGTAAGCTCCATAAAGAGTGTTTTACGGCGCCTCTGTTATCTTGAGGTCCACCTTTTGAGTGGCCTACCTTTTACTTTATATCCATTGAATCGGAGCAACATTGCTCTTTGAGGTGCACTGTCTGTTAGTATGCTTATGTAGCCGAACCATTTAATTTGATGTTTCTTGATGAAGTTCAGTACTGATGTACCCACTTTTCCCCCCGATGTCTTCATTTCTCAACCATTCTCTTCTTGTTACACCCAGTATTCTGCGTAGACACTTCATCTCCAACCGCGGTATTACAAAATATACCTCAAGATATGTAAAAAAGATCCTTTACTTAACTGTATATCCATATATATATATATCATTTATATGACGCCGCACTAATGAAACAACAAGCATTGCGTTGTATATAAAAGGTCATGACAGAATGTACAATATTGTACAAGAACTAGTAAGAGATAAAAGCAACGTTCTTAACGTTTGACGCAATATTTATTGAGCTAAATGTCACGCGTTCGTTATGTTTGTTCGTTATATCGTCGTCTGATAATTACTTATTAAATAATTCTCTAACAATATGACAGAACAAAAACAATAGTTAGTAAATATTGTCAACTAATTTGTAACATATATATGTGGTTCGATTGGCAGTGGGATGCGATGTGGGTTTGAAATTCAGTATAATCATTTTTTTCCCCGTGCTCTGCGAACTTTCATTTTCGGGGAGGGGAAGGAAAAGGGGGAAGATGGTTCTGTGTATAAAATAAGGTGAATATAAGTATTCTGACAGTGAGCGTCTGTAGCTCAAGCGGTAGTGGGCTCGATCACGAACCCAAGCGTACCTGGTTCATACCCCAACGGTGGGCAAGTTTGGAAGCAAATTCGTTTCCGTGGGATTTTTACAAAAGCTGAAAATAGACCTCACCGTTCAGAAAGCAATGGCAAACTACTGAACGTATAAGTGGTGCCTAGAAAATCAACGACTCGTTTACTGTGGTTGATGGTTACGTCCTTTAGGATATGCCACGATTTTAATTTCATAGGTATTCAGGTATTCAGGTTGTCAGGTAAGAATATAAGTATTCAGGTTGTCAGGTAAGAATATAAGTATTCAGGTTGTCAGGTAAGAATATAAGTATTTAGGTTGACAGGTAAGAATATAAGTATTCAGGTTGGCAGGTTAAAAGTACTTACCGCTGCTTGTATACCTGCCAGCTTATCATTAAGGTCAAATAGCAATCTGGACTTGTCATTGTGTGGATGTACGTACAGAAATCCGTGATATGTTTCCACTGAAATCAAAGACAATGTAGTTAGCTTAGAACCAGGAAGTAAACAAGCTTAGAAGAACAAAGAAAATAGACATTTGAATAACTAAATAAATATGAGTATATATCAATCGTTAGATTGCAAGAGCTTAGATTGAAGATTGGAGTGACCAGAAAAGACCATCATACCAGATACACGAGCAGGTATTACCAATCAACATCCAACTGGTACGGTTAGTTACTGGACGCTGTTGGAGATATTGCGAAGGAGATCAGAGCACTTATGGACATGTACGGCGTTCAATGAAGATATTTCAAACTGACATTGAACTAAAACTGAAGGAGACACTAAATTGTTTGTTATGTAGGGGATTAAATCCTCTTTAATCCGAGTCACACCATTTCAACTTAGATACGAGACATTTTGGATTATTTTAGAGCGTGCAGGCCAAGAACAATACTAGAGGGCAGGGTCCCAGTGCGCAGAGGCAGACCAAGAAGAAGATGGCTACAAGATATTAAAGAAACCATGAATATGACCATCGACGAAGTGGATGAACTGGCTAGAGACAGAGTGAATTTCAGATGTGCTGCAAAGAGAGTAACGTCATATAAAGGATAAGCACCTTGATGATGATGAGGCCAATAGACATAAACAAATAAGAATTATATCCTTGTGGTGAATCAATTTTGCGAATCACTTAGAAGAATGGTTATATTCAACGTATTCATCATTATTCAACATTCAGATCACTCGGATAGGTGTCCAGTCCTTAAGGTGAGAGCTGCATAGTAATTAGACAGTAGCTATGGCAACGATTTCAAACTTTTCACTAAATTCACAATTGTGATCTGAGCCTAACAGCGATTGTACGCTGTACCAGTTATGCGCCTACAAGTAGGCCAGCAGATCCGAATTCAGCGATGCTTTTTATTTACTAGGGTAGCTTCCCTAGGCCCTACATCTGTTGCTTCTTACGACATGTCCTGTAGGTCACAGTAGTACTATTTTTTGCTTCTCTTGAGGGCCCTGGCAACACACGGGAGTAGCAGACACTAAAAGGCAACATAAAGAAAATATAAATAGAAAAACGAAAAAGTGCGAAGAAAAATGTCAGATAAAAGTAAAGAAACTGAAGATTGTGAATAACTTTGCAAATATGAGGATACAGGCAGGAGAACACGAATAAAAAAATAATTTGAGCATAAACATAGAAAAAAAAATTAAAATAAAGAAAGTGTGAATAGAAAACAAGACAAGTCTAAGTAATACAGAAAATGTTGGTAAATAAACGGAGAAGAGCAAGGAATAAAGAAAATATAAGTATAAAAACTAATAAACGCTTAAATAATAAAGAGAATTATAAATAAAGAAACAGAAAATACTAACTAGACAGAAAATAAACATACATGAAATGAATGTTGAATTTTGAATTATAAATAATATTCTTCTTCTTCTTCTTCACCCTTCGCAACTAGAGAGGCATAGGCCCCACAACCACGGTATTCCAAGCACGCCTATCCAAGACGATCTTTTCCAGATCTCTACCCATTTTCTTGCCATGAGTCCCTCCTTGCGTGGTCTTTGCTCGGGGGCAAGCTATGAATATTCCTGGTTGTGGTTTCTGTAGCTATCTAGTGATTTTTACAGGGTGGTAGCTAGCCCAAGCCCAACCTCCCAGTCGCCTCTTACGACATGCATGGCAGGTAACAGTGGTTCTATTCTTTACACCCTAATTTGAGCCCTGGTAACCACTCGGGTGGTAAATAATATTACCAGCGAAATAATTAAACATTATAGTAAAACAAAGCCCAACCTCCACAGTCGCCTCTTACGACATGCATGGCAGGTAACAATGGTTCTATTCTTTACACCCTTAATATGAGCCCCAGTAACCACTCGGGTGGTAAATAATATTACCAGCGAAATAATTAAACATTATAATAAAACAAAGATACAAGAACAATTAATGCACGTTAAGAGACACAAATGGCAACAAAGTATTAGATTACATCATAATGAAGCTAACTTGTAAGATTTCTTGTGTCTAGAAATACGTGCGTCCTGCCAAGACGACTTGGTATTTTGCAATGTTTATTTATACTGTTGTTGATTTCTGTGTCATAATGTCAAACTGTTTGTTATCTGTTCGCTTTGTTGAGTTTAAAAAAAAAATATACGATTCTTTATACCTTTTAGTTAACTTAAAGAAGTGATTAAACCGTTCTCTCCATATAACACGTTGCAACAAGTACAAGGCACTCACTTTCAACCCAAGAGCACATCTTTTTGGGTCATATTAATAGGTAAAGAAACATTTGAAAAAAAGAAATACGAAGATAGTTATTTTAATAGTTCTATCTTATTGGTCCCATAAAAGTAGATGTTGTACAAGAACTGATGAGTATAGTCTCCATGAGAGCTATTTCCATGTATGTCTGTTATGAACCTTCACTTTAAATCTGTTATGAACCTTCACTTTAAATCTGTTATGAACCTTCACTTTAAATCTGTTATGAACTTTCTCTTTAAGTCTGTTATGAACCTTCACTTTAAGTCTGTTATGGACCTTCACTGTAAGTCTGTTATGGACCTTCACTTTAAATCTGTTATGAACTTTCTCTTTAAATCTGTTATGAACCTTCACTTTAAGTCTGTTATGGACCTTCACTGTAAGTCTGTTATGGACTTTCTCTTTAAATCTGTTATGAACCTTCACTTTAAGTCTGTTATGGACCTTCACTTAAGTCTGTTATGACCTTCACTTTAAGTCTGTTATGACTTTTCTTAAATCTATGACTTTTCTTAAATCTTGACTACTTAAGTCTGTTATGACTTTAAATATGTTAGACTTTCTTAAGTCTGTATGGACTCACTTAAGTCTTAGACTTTCTTAAATCTGTTATGGACTTCTTAAGTCTGTTATGACTTTCTAGTCGTATGACTTTAAGTCTGTATGGACTTTTAAGTCTGTTAGAACTCACTTAAATCTGTTATGATTCAAGTCTGTTAGACCTTCACTTTAAATTGTTATGGACTTCTTAAGTCTGTTATGACTTTTAAGTCTGTTATGACTTTCTTAAGTCTGTTATGACCTTCACTTAAATCTGTTATGACTTTCTTAAGTCTGTTAGACTTTCTTAAATCTGTATGACTTTCTTTAAGTCTGTTATGACTTCTTTAAATCTTATGGACTTTCACTAAGTCTGTTATGGACTCACTTAAGTCTTTTGACTTTCTTAAATCTGTATGACTTTCTAAGTCTGTTATGACTTTCTTAAGTCTGTTATGGACCACTTTAAGCTGTTGACTTTCAAATCTGTTATGACTTTCTAGTCTTTTGACTTCTAAGTCTGTTATGGACTACTTAGTCTGTTATGACTTTCTTAGTCGTTATGACCCCTGTCTTAGGACTGCTCTAATGGTGTCCGTGCATGTCAAACTTATGACATCCATCTCCTGCTCACATCTCTTATATGCGTATTTCACTACAGTTTTAGCATGGTCTAAATATTTGGTCACATGTCCATAACACCAAATTTTATTCCGTTTAATTGGGGACATTCCTTTCTGGCATAGTTCAAAAGTTTTTATCACCAGTATAGTGTGTGAGGGACGCTGTAGCGCAGTAGTTAGTGCACCTATCTCCTAGACGAGTACTCTCAGTTCTATCCTCAGCTTCTTCTTCTTTGCGTTCGTTGTTTACGACCAATTATAATCACTCTTTGTGATATGTTTGATCTTTGCCAAGAACGTGTATACGTTGCACATTGGTTTTAGACCCCTAAACACATAGACTTCTACATGTTTAGGACACATGCATTCGATTTCAGCCAAATCTCCTTAGTCGCCTCTTACGACATGCGTGACAGGTAACAGTGGCTCTATTCTTTACACTCCAAATTTGGGCCCCGGTAACCACTCGGCGCTACCCTCAGCTGAAATGGGAATAATTCAACCTCACACTACTCCCAGATCGACCAAGCCCGAATAAGTTACTAGAGAAAAACTGAGAAATAAAGACTACCTATGTGAAGATGCCCACATAACCCATCGTGTGCTGTTGGTCAAAGAAACAATATACTCCAATAAACCACATTGTATGAAAACGGGTTATTTACTTTTTACTATAGTGTGTCTTTGACGTTCTTTAAGACTCGCTAGGCCAGTGGCTCTCAAACTTCATAATGACACGACCCTTTAATACAGTTCCTCATGGTGTGGTGACCCCCAACTATAAAATTATTTTCGTTGCTACTTCATAACTGTAATTTTGCTACTGTTATAAGTCGTAATGTAAATATCTGATATGCAGGATGTATTTTCATTGTTATAAATTTAACATAATTAAAGCATAGTGATTAGTCACAAAATAATATGTAATTATATATTGTGAAATATTTATTTCTAATTATGATAAATATGTGTTTTTCGACCCAAAGGGGTCGCGACCCACAATTTAAGAACAACTACTCTAGGCGATTTGAGACACATTATCACATGTCTTGAATTCTTGAAGGACTTTTTCCAGAATTACTCATTTGAATTAGTGGGGGTTGGGTTGACGTCTGTGATTGTGAAAGGTCAGCAGGCTAGCAACGTTCGTTTTTCACTATTTTCCTAGAAATATTTGACCCTAATGCTGCCAGGTGATGTGCGAGAAACACTCACACCTGATAGATTCATTCTCTAATTGGTTCAAAGCACTGATGTCGTCAAGTTGTTAAAACAGATACTTCGTAGAAGTCCAACATTTGTTCCAACAGGTACGCTCAATCTACACAGCTGTAAATTAATTCCTAACTCGCAGAGTTAAAGAAGGTAAAAACTAGAGAGGAAGTTAACAGGCGACCTCATCTTCTCACGCCATGCAGGTTGCTTCGAACACTGAACATTCAGAAGGAATAATAAGCTATTTTGTATCTTTGCCATGTTTATGTTTAAAATCATAATAAATTAATGTACTGTAAACACCCAACGGTTCCCTGCGGTTCTCAACCATTTGTGGTTGTGTGTTGCTTTACGCCCGTGTTGTGCCGGAGCCCGCAAGGGAAGCACAGAATAGTATCACTGCAACCTACAATGCATGTCGTAAGAGGCGACTGATGTAGGCCCTAGAGATGCTACCCTAGTAAATAAAAAGCAGCGCAGAAATCGGATGAGCTGGCATACTTGTAAGTACATAACTGTCACAACGTACAATCGCTCTTAGGCTCAGATCACATAGAAATCACACAGAGTGATTGACAAGTGGTCGATATAGAGGGTTCAAAGAAGAAGAAGTGTGTTGCCTTAGAAATAATGCGGCAATACATAAAAAAACCCCAGATATAACCACATATTTAAGAAAAGCGGTTAAAGGCGAGGTTGCAACCGGTTTGCTATATGGCTCAGTTTCTCTCGGAAGTAATGGCATGCTACCTCATGAGAGTATTGTACGAAGCACTATCTTCATAACTCCAGTAACAATTTCAGAAATCTGCGAAAAAAATGCACGCATGAACCGAACAACGCGGTGCGCATCAAGCCTACCTTCAGAACGCAATGTACACGACTTGATCGCTTTGCTGCAGAGTTCCCCCGACGCATTCATAATGATAAGTAATAATAACAATTGAAGAACATTAACGCACATGTTTTTCCGTGCAGATTTATCGACCCATCTTGAGCAATTGGTTGTCAAGGAACTCTACTGGAAGCAACTACTCTTGCTAAATGCAACGTGCAAATCTATAGACACAGAAATATCACATTAACAATAATAATTATAATAGAAAAGGTCAAAGGAGAAAAAAAAATTTTGGTCTCACCAAAAAAAAAATTAAAAATGACACAGCGGAAAACCATAAGGTAAGGTTTCAACAATAGAAAGACAACGCTGTGTGTGCGATAGAAACATTAAGAGATGAAAAAATAACCGCCACCTAAACAGAAAACAGCACACACCAATCTTTCGCCTAATAACAGCTCACTGCAGGCTCAACCACCACATGCACAGAATAAAGCCTGCTCAGACTGCACAGTGTACGTGCCAGACAGAAGCACAGACTCCAGAGCACATCCTGCAGTCATGTCCATCATACACACACCAACGAAATGAAACATGGCCTCATGAACACAGTTTACAGACCAAGCTATGGGAACTCTCGAAGAACTCCAACTGACATGCAGCTTCATAGAGGCAACCCATCTCATGGTTTAGACGAGCATACGAAACCGAACACAAAGAAGAAGATTGCACAAAAATGATCAGAGACAGAAAACATGTTGGTGATAACTTTCCGTCAATCCTCATTGTTGATATGTTACCTGATCAGATCTGAATCTGTTAGACTCTTTGTGCGTGCGTGCGTGCATGTGTGTGTGTGCGTGTAGGTGTGTGTGTGTGTATGTGTGTGTGTGTAGTGTGATCCATCTCTTGAGATTGTTTTATTTTGCACTATGATTTATATGTTTATTACCACATTGAAAAATATATTGTGGTCAAATTATATTTCCCCCACCATTTCATTCAGCATAAATGTTTGCGAATTATAAACAGATCTGTAAATAAAAAATAATTTGAAGAATGATTAGTAATTTAGTAGATAAATGAAAGTACATTTACCACAAGCTAACATCTTGGGAAAGAATTTAGTTATAAGTAGGTAACGATTAGAATGCGTAGTAAATTTTGAGCTCATTTGAAAATTAAATAAATCCTAGCACAATCTATGGCACATGGCCAAACAGGGCAGATAAAATGGCGCAGGCTGTGGTACTTTGTAACTAACGTGTTAAAAATCTGAGTACAGTTTTATTTCAGATTGGTTGGTGCTGGCTATATGCATGATTAATAGTGTCAAGTTTCTTGCATGTAGTACTGTATCCGCCATGCATAAATCTGCTGTATTGAAAGTAGTGATATTTGTCATAACCGAGAGCCGTGTCGATAAATGATATAATCTATTTAACATCTCAATATACACACTATTGTCTATTGTCCTTCCCATGTGAATGATGGAATTGTTTTTCCTCTCTTGCCTTAAGCGTAGGGGTGGGAGCCTTAATTTGCGTTCCAGGGCCAGATGAGTCGCCCTTGTTGTGTTATAGCCATGTTTATTTAGTGTAGTCTTCATATTGTCTATCCATCTTTTTCTTGATCTTCCTTTGGTTGTACCTAATCTCTTTTTATTGCAGACTGTTATTGCAGGTTGGTTGTACTCCATTCTCATAAAATGAACATACACATTATCGGGTGAAAAGCCTAAAAAATTTAAAAAATTGCAACTGAATTGTCAGTTTTCCCGAAATAAATAACAGGGCTAACTAAATAATAAATCTGGTTCCAGTTTAATTTTAACAAGGGCTAGATAATAAAAGGAAAGAACATGTATTTAATTCCCTGTCACAACAAAAAAAAGTTAATTTTGCTCTGAGATCGTGTATTGGAAACTTGATCTATCTTTGACAAGAAAACGGATATCTCAGCAGGGAAATGGTTCAATTTAGAAAGAAAAATTGGGATGATTACATTATATTTTTTATAATAGGAGACACATTTTTTTTTCACCGAAGACACGCGAAATGTAAAGAAAACGAGACGAGAAACCGCAAATGATTCTGAATTTTTTTACAAAGATTGAAATGATAAAAAATATTCACAGAAAAGGAACGTGAAGATCAATGGGTGTGAAATTGAAACATTAGCTGTGACAATGTATATTGTGTTCTTACAGATTAGATATAAATGAATAGTTGCAGTTAAATTATATATGCTCAATATATATATATATATCTCGCGATCACCCTTAGACTGATGTACCAGATTTCCCTATAAATCTCATTCGTATGGAAATCTGATTCATGCAGCCTTAGAATAGGTGGGTTTCGTCACATCTTCAGCGATATTTGGAGCTCTGGAACTTATCCTTCGGCGATGTGTTCGGTTTTAGTCAGCGTTTACTGGGTTCGCTCTGCGCCAGTCTTTGACTGTCCCCAGCCGACCTGCAAGGCAGCAGGTTATTCAATATATATTCTTCTTCTTCTTCTCTTAACTTGCTTTGGAGTCGTCAACATATTTCCTCCAACCAGGTCTGTTTTGAGCAAGCCAGAATAGTTAATTCCAGGTCGTTCTCGTTTATTCTTCTTCTCTGTTTACAGCTAGTCTCAGTGTATTTCTATATCTTCCATAAGTCCTCTTTCCTCCCGGATTCCTTATCTTTAAAAGTGTTTTGGGGACTACCAAGGATCGTGTCAGAGACTGTGCTTCCTTGTAGGTATTGTTCGCGATCAAACATTTCTCGCCTGCTCTCCTGGTATCTTGTTGAAGAAATATGTTGCTGTTGAATATCTATTACAAATATCAAATATTCTAAAATTTAAATGAGATTTTTCAAAAACACATCGAAAAATCAGCTAGAAAAACTAACAGCCAGCTACGAAATTTAAAAAAAAAAAAACAACCTCAGCTAGATGTGCACCAGGCGCATCCAGAGATGATGGATAGTTAGTGACTCGATATTAAGACACGGAGTGTTAGCAGCGATTTAAACTAATTTAATACTGGTGGAATTAGCAGTAGCGGCTCAAACGGCGATTAATTTTCAGCAGGATGAAAACAGGTTCCACTAATGTACTCAATACTGTAGCGTGTATATAAAGTGCTCGGTTCTCGACATGATGAAATAAGATGAAAGTATTGTCTATCGATAAGACGCAAGTTAACCCGATGTATTTTATGGATGACCTAGCCCGTCTGCCCAGCGTATTCGTAGCGCGTTGGACTACGGTGACTATCCCTCTGTGTGTGCGGGTTCAATTCCGCGGGATGGCAGAAAAAGCCACAGATTCCCCAGATTTACGGTGTTCGTGGCACCGAACCGAAGGGTTACGATGTTCATGGCCCCGAGTCGAAGAGCTGAAAAGCTTAAGTGCTTCTGGATCGGAAAAAAAATGGATGACCTTAAGTAAATCCTAGTTTATTAAATCTATTGGTATTATTGTGATTTGATGACTGACAAATAAAGGAAGAACAAGAGAAAAAAAACATAACAATAGGACAACATTAACGGCATCTCAAAGTAACATAATTGTTTAGAACATATCATCATCATGACGCCGGGGATCAGGGATCTTCGAAAACTGACTACTAACTATCATAACCAAATCTGGAATTTGTCCTCTCAATGAAGTTAATTTTTCTAAAATTGAATCTCTATGACGTACTCCGTCTGTCTCACTTTACTGTGATTATGCCAGGTGTCCCAATGATTTCTATGTATCCTTGTCTTCTATCTTACCCCAAATTCGACAATTTGTTAAGTCTATTGGAATTTTTTTTTCTGATCCAGAAGCACTTGAGCTGAAAGCTCTTCGGTTCGGAGCGATGGACATCGTAACCCTTCGGTTCGGTGCCACGAACGAACACCGTAAATCTGGAGAACCTGTGACTTTTCTGCCAGCCCGCGGAATTGTAACCGCACTCACAGGGAGCTTGTCACCCGTCGTCCAACTCGCTACGAGCGCGCTGGGCAGGTGGGCAAGTCTATTGGAATAACATACAGATATATTCTTATGTCATGTCGTCAACGATAATTCTATTTATTTATAAAAGTATACGCAGATGATGATACAATCAGAGATTGCTAGTAGCTCATCCTAGTTGCTATTTTGTATCAATAATTTTAAATATTCTTCGATAACATGCACTGTTAATCAGATACCCAGCAACAACTAGAGAGAATATTCTTTCTCCGTCCCAAACCGTTGCAGTGTTCGACATGAATTCTCATTCTTTCTACTTGATTTACAAGCTAGAAGTGTGTAAGATGCCAAGCTGAAGTAGAGCTTAAACACTTCTTCTCTAGTACTTCGACGTCGTCCGAGTTAAATTTATGAGCTGTTAATTCTGTCCCACGTTCAGTTTGTTTGCTTAGATTTCTCGCGTCCGCCTCGAGCAATCAGTGGCCTGCCGATTGAAAGTGACCGGTACTCATCTCAGAGTTCAAATCGACCGACCGGATCAGATGGTTTTGTTATATGACGTTTGTGTTTGATGGACAAGGTATAGCCAGCTTGAAACACATAATGGTGACTTGCTAGCAATATACACAACTCAGCTTCTAGCCGACAATTTAAAAGCTTGGACATTTCATTTATAACATTGTAACCAGGAACGAATTAAAGAATAATTTCAACAACTCTGTACAAATATATCGTCACTATATAGTTTTACCATTAATCCATTCTTCTTCTTTTGTCGTCACAAGGTTACCGAATCTTTGCCCAGTGGTTTTCTCTTTTCATCTTGCACTGTTCTAGTAGCATGGTTGATAGTTATTTTTGCTTTTTGACAGGATTCTACTTTGCCATATTCCCATCTTTTTCGTGGTCTTCCTCTCACATTTTCTCCTGATGTTCTGTTGTAGGAGACTGTATATAGTGAAGTTTGGTGACATTCTTATTAATTGGCTGAATCGCTTCAGTCATAGTATGTAGTTTGTTTTGGATACTGGCGTTATCGTGTTTTTTCATTAGTTCTCCTCATAATTAATACCGGTAATCCATAAATAGCAAAAACAGAAGACCATTTTTTATTCGTAATACCAATATTCTCAAACTCATGGTACATAATTATGTTGCCCAACCAGAAGTGGCTACCTTAAGCACGGTTCTGGTGAAGGAATTGATTTAAAAAAAAACACAGTACAGTCATCAGCAGTGATAACTTAATAAAAGGTTCTTGAAGAAAAGCTGATCACGCAGTACAATTATATTCTCCAGCTGCCAGTGGTCACCGACCAAACAGTACACTTATGCTCTCCAGCTACCAGTGTTCGCCGACCAAACAGTACACTTATGCTCTCCAGCTGCCAGTGTTCGCCGACCAAACAGTACACTTATGCTCTCCAGCTTCCAGTGGTCGCCGACCAAACAGTACACTTATGCTCTCCAGCTTCCAGTGGTCGCCGACCAAACAGTACATTCTCCAGCTACCAGTGTCCTGACCAAACAACAGCTTATTCTCCAGCTACAGTGTCCTCGACCAAACAGTACACTTATGCTCCCAGCTTCCAGTGGTCGCCGACCAAACAGTAAACTTATGCTCTCCAGCTGCCAGTGGTCGCCGACCAAACAGTACACTTATGCTCTCCAGCTACCAGTGTTCACCGACCAAACAAACAGCAGTTATATTCTCCAGCTACCAGTGGTCACCGACCAAACAAACAGCAGTTATATTCTCCAGCTACCAGTGGTCACCGACCAAACAAACAGCAGTTATATTCTCCAAGCTATACGTGTGGTCTCCTACCAAACATCCCAGTTTTCTTTATCACAACAAAATTACATAATTATTTCTTTAGATTGTCGGTTACAGAAATCTAAATTAAAGTGCTTCGATTACTGGCGAAGAAGTGAAACTTGATTACACTTCAAAGTAGACTAGAAATATAGATTTGACACTTTCGCTTCTTCAACTAAATAATTTGAAGAAACACGATCTTATTGAATATATCATAGCGCTGTAGGGATTATTTGATCAAATATTTCTTGTTTACTTTTCACTTTCTGAAATGTTATCTTTCTTCTATACGATGATCAAAGTTTTGTATTATAACTCATATTATGCATAGTTTTGAAACACATTTTACTGATCTTTCGTTACTGTTTTCTCAGAAGGGGGTTTTCTGTGGTCTTGTGGTGGAACAATGATAGCTTTAAGTTATAAAAGTACTTGGTTCGTGTTCCGTGTTGAATGATCGGACAATTTTTTAAGTATTCTCTGATCTCAGGTAAAGCAAAATTGAGTGCCTAGTCATGTCAATACGAGCAATACAACGTAGGTCATGTGTTCAAATTGAGAATGTAAAAGAAAACTTGACAGTAGAAAGTCGATAGAAGTAGGCTGGAATACCACAGCCCGGATAAGCGTTGTTAATTAAAAAAAATTATAAGGATTATAAAAATTACAAATTTTACCATCCTCAAAATGAACACTGAGTTAATCTACAGTGCTATATAGTTCGTGCACTGTCGTTAAGGTCTTTTAGTTCAAGATAGCGATAAGATCACATGATGTTATGCAACGCACATTAAAGACAAGTGGGAGTAATCTTCCTGGTCATGCACTTTCGACAGTCAAATTAAGTTTGTTCAAAGAATGTACACGTATGAAGAGAGCTCTGAAGGTGACTTATTAGTTTCATTGCACCATGATACCCATATTATTGTTGCTGGGGCTGAGGAGTTTGAGTTTTGAGTAATACTCTTGCTAAAAGTATAAAACCAAACGTTAGATTTGCAGCAAGTTTTTGTACTTTTAGATCAGCGATATAGGGAAATATTGCAGTAAAATTATGTAGCAGTGGTGAAACATGTAAAAAAAAAAGTACTGTTTTACAAAATACAAAAATAATAACAATGCACAGCAACGTTTCGACCAAAAGGTCTTTATCAAACAAAGGATACAAGAGAAGTGAAGAATTTTACCTCTCACACAACATACAACATACAACATGTAGAGTCAAACAACAAATTCCTAACCGACCTAACGTGTTTTGTCATTACTTTTAGATCCAGAACGTCCAGTTTTGATATAATGAAAACACATAGTTCACTATACAGAACATTTACATTTATGCTAATTTTTGCTCAAAATTATATGCAACTTTTGTGAGTGAGTATCAAGATACTTCGAATTATACGACAAATCTCAGAGTAGCTGCTGCATATACCGCTAGTATTGGAACGAACAGAAATGATATCGAAAGAAAGGAACTCATCTAATCTATTGACTGGTCGTGCTTGCCAAGAATTTCGGCCACACACTTTACTGTACATCTACATCTCCACATATTGTATCTCCATTCATTCTCCTGCTCTATTTCCATATTTCGTGCCAGCTTAAAAACGAAGAATATTTTTAATATTACCGTCCAGAAATCAAACTGGCCTACGCATTCATTATTTTGTGTCCAAATAACGTGACCGCAAAACCAATAAAGCTCTTGCCTACTCCGAAATCGTGTTCTCCAAACTTCTTTGATTTCGAAGCTTCAGAACCGCGACAAGGAATCTAATTAAAAGTCGGATAGTAAATTACAAGGGAATAATTATATTCCAGTCAATGGAATAAATTTGGGTAGGGTGTTTGGTATCTGGAAGTCGAGAGAACAGAACAAGCCATGTCGGTCGGTAAATTACTGGAGTACAAATCTATAGAAGAATATTAAATATATTGTTATCTCTGATCCTTGTGGCTTTTGGTTCGACACGAGTTCGACAGTACTTGTTCCCTCAGTCTCGGCTGTTCTTTATGTTGGTATTTGTGGGATTTCTTTAGAAAGACGAGGAAGAAACGTTCGTTAGTGTAGTGAAAATGTAATTACTAGAGAAACGTTATCACAATAATATTTTGAGCTGTGAAGAAATGGATAGTTTTTAATATGACCAGTCTAAAGTTTGAGAGCCAACGAAGCTTAATAACAGTGCCGGGTTGAGGGAGTAGGTGTAGTTCAGTAACAGTGAGCCGGATTGAGGGAGTCAGTGAAGTTTTATGACAGTGAGCCGGATTGAGGGAGTAGGTGAAGTTCAATGACAGTGTGCCGGATTAAGAGTGTCGGTGAAGTTTTATGACAGTGAGCCGGATTGAGGGAGTAGGTGAAGTTCAATGACAGTGAGCCGGATTTAGGGTGTAGGTGCAGATCAATGAGAGCGTTCCGAATTGATAAAGTCGGTGTAAATCAGTGACATGTGTGCCGGATTGAGGGAATTGGTGAAGTTCAATGACAATGTGCCGGGTTCAGATAGTCGGTGTAGATAAATGACAGTCAGTCGAAATGAGGTAGTTGGTGCAGCGTAACGATAATGAACCGGAATCACATACACCTGTATGGTGTTCGCTTTCTGGCACAATCTGCATCTAAGAGATAGTCGTGGGAGATATTGTATCAGTACTCTAACGCTGACACTATCAGGTAACTGAAAAGAACTGAGAACTTGCTGTGAGAATCCTGGACGCAAGAAAGTCGACTCTACTTAGATGAGAAGATACAATTTATAAATTGAATTGATTTGATTGATAGGAACATCATCATTGCACTTCGGTGATTAAACCATGTGTGCTCCGATCTTCTTTCTTACAGAGGAAGATCTCAGCTCCAGTGCACAAATTCCGTAACACCAGCGAGGGTCCCAGATGTAATCTTGAAGATGATGAAGATATTTTTGTAGGAATTTAATTTTTAATCATTTCTAATGAATTTTCCTCGGGAAGCAGCTTTCCACCTGCTCTTCTCGATTTTGAACTGCCAATGATTTTTTACCGTGCTCAAGATGAACACGGAGCTACGTTTTATCGTTCGTCTCCGATAGAACTAGGAACTCGATCTCACCTACACCGAGATCAGGGATCTCTGGAAAAATATCCAGATTGCTCCAAGAGGAAGTGAACCTGGTACATTTGACATGAAAGACGAGTAACTAACCTCTACGCCACAGTGACCCTCACAGACCCACAGAGACCCCAACAGAGACCCACACAGAGACCCCCACAGAGACCCCCAACAGTTTATAGAAATATCTATTAATCAATGAAGAATAAAAAAGGGAATAAAAATCTGAGCGCTTCTCAATCATCTGAAAAGACTAGACGGTTTGGAGTTACTGGTGTTACTTGAGAATATTCGAGTCGCAAGGAGAAGCCATGACTAGGGAGATATAGGTTTACTAATAAGGGATTGTATATCTGATTAGCATTAGTGATCGATGTCACAAGGAGTTGTTTACAGTGTTTGAGATTGTGTGACGGAGGAAGATGAAGAGATAGAGAGAATGGACGACATAGCAAGAGATGAGAAACTAAAAGGCTGCGAAGTCGGGTTGACTTCATTGCATCGGGTTTTACCTCATATGTCTCAGTCCTTCTCCGCAGAAATGGCACGCCACCTGTCGAGAATATTGCACAAAACACGGAGCGTCTGTATGGTTCCGGAGCCCGCAAAGAAAGCCAAGAATCGTACCATTGCGACCTACAAGGCATGTCGAATGAGGTGACTAATGTAGGACCTAGGGAAACTACTCTAGTAAATTAAAAGCATTGCAGAAATTGCATGTGCTGGCCTACTTGTAGGCGCATAACTGACACAACGTAATATAAATTCAGCTGACAAAATATACATTCTATAAGTAAATAGCTTCGTCAGACGAAGATTTTCAAAGTCGTAAAACATATTAGATTAAGTGAAGGTACACCATCATATAACCAATAACTTGAATGTGTGATGTGGAACTGCTATTAGTTCTTGCATAGAATATATAATAAAGACACAGGTTAAGAGGAGAAAATAGTGAATGTGTCGGGCATACCCAGGGAAGACACGGTCAAGTTTCAATAGATACACACTTTAGTGGAGTCCACAATGAAAGCGGAAAATGAGACGTCCTAAAAATAACTGGAGATGGAGTCCTCTTGAGCAACTGAAGGATGTTGGACTATCCTGGAAAGCTATATAGACAACAGTCAGCACCAAGAACGGCGAAGGACATACTTTTAAGATCATATGCTTCACGTGGAGCGGAGACTAATAAATGTGTAAATCCTTCCTTCCTTTCGTTCGCTTGAAACCATCATTATTGACCTTTGTCTCAGGAGACAATAGGTCTTGCGTCACGTAGTATGTTCTGCGCTGAATCACAACGTTTCTTGTGGCTGTAATGGCCTATTCTGAAGTGGCACTCCTTGTCACAGTTGCTGCAGGTAAAACTGGAAACTGGAGCTGATACATAGGATGTTCTCTCTGTCCTCTGCGCTCTCTTTTGCCTCCACATGTGACATTGTCTTCTTTTCTTTTTGAGCCGCCCATTACTGCCGATCGCCATGCTTGCCTGTCTTTGGCCAGCCGCTCCCAGTGTTCTTTGTCTATGCCGCATGAAGTTAGATCACGCTTGCAGGTGTCAATGAAGCGTAATAATGGACGCCCATGCCGTCTAGCACCAGATGCGAGTTGACCATATAGAATGTTCTTTGGGATTCTATGATCACTCATACGGCACACGTGTCCCAGCCATCTCAGATATCTCAGCCATCAAGGTGTACATGTTTGGAATGCCAGCACTGTCCAGGACTTTTATATTGGAGATGTAGTCTTGCCATCGGATGTTGTATATTCACCTGAGACAGCGCATGCGGAAGGTGTTGAGGCGATGTTCTTGTCTAGCATATGTGGTCCATGTCTCACTATCATACAGCAGAGTGCTGAGAACACAAGCCTTATATACTTGTGTCTTGGTGTTTCTCGTGAGTGCCCTAAATTTCACTTGAAATATTATCTATATATTCAACGTTGTCTCTTGTATAATGTTGACTGCCTTTTGTAGCTCACACAGAGGCCTATGTAGTTTTATTTCCGGTGTTGTTTCTCTAGGCCAGTGAGTTTGCCTGCGTATATCATATTCGGGGCAGTCTCGAAGTATGTGATCTGCAATCTAATGTGCCTGTCCACATGCACATGACTAAATGCCATTCTAATGGATAAATGAAATGATAGAACGTAGAACCTGGGGTTTTGTTGTCTGGAAATACTTTTGGTGTATATGTCTTAAGATAAATGACTGATAGAAATACGTTAAGACGTGGTTGTGTAAGAAATTAGCAATGGTCTGTACTAACGTTACTGTATTAAGTTATGAATAATTATTTGTCAAGAAAGGTACTATATCCCTTCTTTTATATCCAACATTAGACTCTACCTACTTAAGAGTCTCCAGACCCTAAGTATAACACTACACGCCTAGAGTTGTTGGAGGTTACAAGCCTAGAGTTGTTGGAGGTTCGTGGGTCTTTAAGAAAGGCAGGTACTTTCCCCAACCCTCCCCCGCCCGCCATGCAAAACAGGAAAAAAGGGCGAAATAATCCAATAATTAATGGGGGTTCGAAAAATAACGACAACAAATGTCGTATTTACCCAGCACCCTAACCTAACCTGCGCTAGTACACTGACTAAAGCCGACACTATTCTTTAGGGGTTTTTGAGGCGTAGAGGCACGGTGCTCGTCTCTCGCTCCAAATGTACTTGATTCGTTAACATGGTGGAGTGATACATTTAGGTGTGAGTATTGTAACAGTCGGTGTAATATTGTTGTCATATTCAGCCTTTCGAAGAACAATCCTACAAGAAAGTAAGCTATTGGGATGTAAAACCATACAAGATCTCTAACTGCTAGCAACGAACCGCATCACATGGATATCTTATTCTTCTTTCTTCTTCACGTTCATTCTTTTACAACCAATTTTAATCACTCTTTGTGATATGTTTGATCTTTGCCAAGAACGTGTATACGTTGCACATTGGTTTGGTAGGCCCCTAAACGCATAGACTTCTACACGTTTAGGACATGTGCATCCGATTTCAGCCAAACCTCCTTAGTCGCCTCTTACGACATGCGTGTTAGGTAGCAGTGGTTCTATTCTTTACACCCCAAATTTGGGCCCGGTATCCACTCGGGCGACATGGAGATCTAAAACCTCTGCCTTATGCACGAAAGGAACAAACTAACAAACTATTGTAACAGTGACTGTCACTCCTGCATCGGACTTCATAGTCAAAAGTCGAGTCAACTACTTACCCAGCGGCAAAGCTCTATGGACTGAAATCGGCCTATACATATTTCGTCATCTGTTCAGTCTTTCATTTTAATTGATCAACTTGTGAATGTTTTTCTTTGTTTTCAACATGGAATACATTTGTGAAAGCAACACAAATTGAGAATAAAGTACATGTTATTATTCTCTACTACAGAAAGAAAAGGTCTTGATACAATAGATGCCAAAATATTCAGGTAGTTACCATATGAACTCGATTTCAGTCAATAGAAAGTTTGTCCTGAGTAGAACTTAGTCACCCAAAGTCTTTCGTGATTTCTCTCTCATAGGTCTCTGAAACTGTTATGCACAAATCATTAGTTACATCCTGAATCCATCTTCTCCATGATCTTCCTCTTCTCATCTTTGCCGAGATTTATTCTTCCATAAAGGTCTTTTCTAATCAATCGTGTCTTTTATATAACCAAAACACTTCAATTTTCTCATTTTTATTTGTAGCATAAGCCAATTTTCTTTGATTTTGAGTTCTTTTTGGATATATATATTTGCTATTTTCTGTTCAAGGTATACGGATGACTCTTCTGTAACATACATAACATATTCAAAAGCACATATACTTTCCAACTGATTTGCTGAATGTCCATGCTTCCTTCCACCATTTACTTCTTTATAGAACTATTGGGGAGGAGGGGTGTGGATATAGTGATCTTGTGTGTGCATGTTCTAATGCACATTGTAAGCTGGTATTCATTTTCTTAAAGCTGTTATTGATACAATCATTCCATCTTTTGTGTGGTTTTTCTCTTGCTCTGTACTCGTTATACTTTTTCTTTGTGGCTCTCTGTGGTAGACGATACCATGGTGTTCTTGTCAGGTGTCCAAACCATTTAATCTGTTGTTGTTTTCTGAATTGCATGACTGGTTTCACATCCAGTCTTCTTCTGATTTCTTCATTTATGAATTTTGTCCCATTCAACTACTGGAAAATGTCAGTTGAATAACTTAGAAGGAGACAATTTCTGGAAAATTCAGTGTGCAGGGAAACATAGAAGTTCATTTTGTTTTATAGAGAATAAAAATTCTTTAAGCAGAGGCATGTTTCTTTCCATCTAAAACATAGCGCATTGTCCATCATCATCATCATCAGGTGTCGTCTGGTTTAGGCGATCAAGGATATCCACACATCTCTGTCTCTGGTGTTTGCTATCATCTCATATGTTGACGCTCTTCCGTGCCATGAAGTCAGGCTATTCAAAATTTTCTCTCTCTGTCTTCCTCTGTCTCGTCTCCCCTCGATTTTACCGGTTGTTACAATGTGTTCTGCATTGTCCATACAACATGAAAAATAGGAATTAACTCCTTGTGGAGAATTCAGAAAACTTCCACTGGTTGCCCTTATTATTTTTATACTGAAAAATGGAAATTTGACATCTGATTATCAACTGAACTGTTGGAAACTGGTTCGTCACATGTTAAAAACTGTCCTGACCACCCTAGGATAAATGTCAACAAAATCTTATCACTTAACAACAGCCTGATGGAATTGCCATAAAAATGTCATTGTTCTGTCTGAACTGCTGTAGTTGATATATACACTTTGATACTTAGCTGTGTAATGTTGCTATCTACAAAAGCCTGCGTTGGTTCGGCCTGCCTGTAGGTGGCCATATTTTCCTGATAAACCATAAGATAACAGGATAGTAAACACGACAGATGTTTACACAGTGTACATAACGAAGGCACCCATCTGTGAGAGTTATTTATTCAACGGGTGGGGCATCTTGTTTTGAAAATAGTATACCTCTCTTGAATCAATCCTGATCTAACTGCAGAACTATTTGCTACCACCGAAGACGAATTCAACTGTACATTATTTTAGTAAACTCAGAATGCAATTATTTATTTTTATAGTCGCTCTGTCTTCTATCTTCATTCTGTTTCGTACATTCAGATCATGTCATAGTACAGAGTCGTTGTAAAAATTGTTCACATTTTATGCACTTATTTGCATGGTCCGGTGTAAATATAGCTTGGTATCACCATTTTAAAATAATTATTCTCAATTATTTTGTCTATCATTCAATGTAGAAAATAATGATCTGATGCTGAATCTTAGAGATCAGTGCTCAAGTTAAGATAATATCGATTACTTCAAGTAGCTAACACAACTAACTCTGAAATCCAAATCTCGTGAGCAGCGTATTTGAACATGAACAAGAAATGAGCGAGCTGAAGAATCTAATGGACCGATTGACAACCGGGATAAACTCACAAATTCTGGGCGTTTACAAATGCTTTACCATAAATAACAAATAAAGTTAATTTGTTTCGTGTGCTTCGTTTAAAGATTTGAGGGGCATTGAAGAAGCAGTGGTCACATATTACAGATAAGTGTTATTATATATTTATGATGGATACTACACATTTATACGAATTCATGCTCAAAATGTACATATTGAGATTCTAGTATCTTCTTCTTCTTTGTGTTCGTTGTTTACAACCAATTTTAATCACTCTTTGTGATATGTTTGATCTTTGTCAAGAACGTGTATACGTTGCACATTAGTTTGGTAGGCCCCTAAACTCATAGACTTCTACACGTTTAGGACATGTGCATCCGATTTCAGCCAAACCTCCTTAGTCGCCTCTAACAACATGCGTGGCAGGTAAAAGTGGTTCTATTCTATACTCCCCAAATTTGGGCCCCGGTAACCACTCGGGTGATTCTAGTATCAATACACACTAATCTAAAGAGACTATCAGAAACTTGGAAAACATATTGGAACGTCTGCTTGTGAAGACTGCTGCTAATGTAATTGGCTTTAGATGACGCGTGTAACAAAGTTCTTCTTCTTCTGCGTTCTCACTAGATTGGGATTTCGAATTCTCAAATAAAGGCCTCCATTTGCCTCAGATTGTCAACAACACCATACAGTTTGTCTTGGCGCTGGTGTAAGTAGGTCACCTCTTTCTTCTCAGGTCTGCATACTGAGGGCAGTTCTGAAGATATGCTTTGTTGTCATACTCGCCAAGTCACAGGAGCACATGTCGTTGGTGCCTATCTTGAATTTAGTGTACATGTGGTGTCTCATTCTGTTGTGACCCGTCCGGAGGCGAAGTATAGCAGTTTGGTCCTTTCTGGACAGTTGGTAATATCCATCATTCTTGTTGTGTTTTGGGTGTTTTTTCTCCCACTTTGCGCTGCAGTGCCCGTTGGCAATGGTTTTTGTTTCTTCATAGCTGACCAGATTGTCATCTTGAGGTATTCCTGTTCACTTTTTAGCCAGTCTGTCAAAATCTTCATTTCTCTTGAGCTTGCAGTGTGAGGGTATCCACTGGTTTACTGCACGATCAATTCTTGACTCGGGAACAAAGCTCCCTCTTTGGGAGGAGGAAGGGAGGTGGGGTGGGAGGGGGTAAGAACGTTGGTATTAGGGTAGTAATATGGACTTTAGAGCATGTACGAGTATTTCCGGGACTATCACAGGGTAATTCCACCAAAACACGAGTTGTTCAGCATCTACACAGCAAATGAAGCCAAAATGTAGTCAACCAGGCTGAGCCAGACATTGATTTTGTTTTGTATATGACATCTAAATGTATAGTACTAGACTAGACAAACAAGAAATTTCTCAAGGCATTCAAGAGCGTTGCTAATCATTTAACGTTTGTGCATGTAGTCTCGCTCTCATATTAACCCTGAGAGGGCATGTATGTTGTAGTGCACTTATAATAATTCCATAGACAGGTCTAACCTACCTTGACTCATCTTTGATGAGAAGGCTAATGAACGTCGTGATATGCTATGCTATATTCGGATAACCCTTACATGCAGTCTATCTTTTAAACATCATTTTGAGCTAATAAGTCAGCGTTATATGCGTGTCTTGCAGTTCTCAGGATTATGATTGTTGTCAGTGGTGGCTCGTGATAATCTTTGTTGGTGGGGTCAGACATACATTTTCCGGAAAAATCATAGTTTTGGGTTGTTATGTTTTAATTTATAAAATAATAAATACACGTTACATATTATTTTGGTGGGGCCCGGCCCCAGTTGTCCTTAATGACGAGCCGCCACTGGTTGTTGTACACTCCAAGCAGTGACTAATTGTTCTTCTGTTTCATCAACTAGTTATATATGTGGTAGATTACGAACTTGACATCCTCACGTGATCAAAATCACAATGTGAGCGAGTAGACCCTTTTTCAGAACGAAGACATGTTTATGGCCTATGACGGCACAAGAGATTCTCCCATGGTGAAGATGAGATATATGCTTGGCATTCTGTCACTGCAGTCTCATCATGCTATCGTATTGATTGTGGTGCCGGTGTTCGCAAGGGAAGCAAAGAGCAGTACCACTGCGACCTACAAGGCATGTCGTAAGAGGCGACTGATGTAGAACCTAGGATAGCTACCCTAGTAAATAAAAAGCATCGCAGAAATCGAATGTGATGCCCTACTTGTAGGCGCATAACTGGCATAACGTACAATCGATCTTAGGCTCAGATCATATACAAATCACACAGAGTGGTTAACAAGTGGTCGATTTGGAGCGTTTGAAGAAGAATAAAACGTTTTCAAAAATATATTTTAATGCAGAAATATACCACAAGATATTCAACAGAATGTCGTCTTTCCTATCACAAATGTTGACAATTTACGAACCAGTATTGCTAATATTTCTTCCTTTTTCCCAGAATCTTTATTTTTCATTAACAAGAGAAACATCTGACGTCATCTTCTTACCGCGCCGCCGAATCAAAGACGGCTTCCAGAAACCGAGCGCGGAACTCAGAAGATGAAAAACAAGGATCAAAAGGCACGCTCCGATTTTCATGAATAATAAATCAATAGACAAGTATGAGATATTTTGGTGGCATGAAGCACTATAGTTTTATTATATAGCCACGATTTATTGAGGTTTGTTTAATGTCAAAATGTTTAGTGTTTAAATACACAAACGTTATTTTGAGTTCAAGTGTTGATTTGGCTGGCTACACGTGCATGCATATGTCTTCATCTGCAGAGGAGGCCGAAACTCATCAGCAAAGAGGAAAAGAAGGGACTCGGAATAGATCGAATGAAAGTAACGAATACTAGAGAAAATATGTGGGAAATTATTTTGTTATTCATCAGCATAGCCTTTGCAGTCTCCACAAAGAAATGTGTGCAGTCTCCCCATAGAAATGTGTGCAGTCTCTAAATATAAATTTTGGTTGCAGTGTATGAATTTAAAATTCTTTTCCTTGCTCTGATGGTACACTCCGATAGATTGCTGTCTATTCATTTCTTGGTGTTTCACTTCCAATTCTCTTATTGTCCTCTGTTAATTATATTTAAAAAAATAATTTGATCTGTTTTTACAGCTCCTCATCTTGTTGCTATGAATCAACTCATCTATTTTTTTTATAGGATCCGACCCGAAAGTGCCACAGCGGGTGGACCCAGTCTAGTGAAAGTGAAAATGTTTTAAACTCCCAGCGTCAACTTTCCTTCGAATGAGAGCGCTCGGAGTTTGTTTAAGTGGTTTTATAGGCCGAAAACTTTTGTTTCGAATGCGTCTGTTCTATAATAGTAGGGGGTTAACAGGGGCGCAACGTTCTAATCGTTCTTGGCAAAGACTGTTTATGTATCACAACTAGAGTGATCAAAATGGTCGAGTAGAACGTACGACAAACAAACACTAACAACAACAACAACAACAACAACAAGCAAGTGGCTTTATTTTACCATTTGATGTTTAATGAAGGTTCCCACCTTTTGACCGCAATCAAGTACGTACTACACTTTAATATTAGCCATTTTTAATTTCTCTGTTTGAAATCTGTTGTTGTTTATTTCCGGTCGGAATGTCACACAAACGTACAGTAGAAGACTAGAATTTAGAGCAAAAAAGAAACTGAGATGGTTGTCAGTCACGAAGGAGGAGCTGAATATGATATTAATAGCAGACTGAGATGGTTATCAGTCACTAGGAGGAGCTGAATATGATACTAATAGCAACTAAGATGGTTATCAGTCACGAGAGGATCTGAATTTGATATTAATAGCAACTGAGATGGTTATCAGTCACGAAGGAGGAGCTGAATCTGATATTAATAGCAGACTGAATAAAGCACGAAGTGCATTCATGACTCTTCAACGGAATGAATTAGTCTATAAGCTTCAGTACCAGGGTTAATATATACGCAGCTGTGATGCTTATCACATGTATTTAACGGATCGGAAAACTTGAGAATGATATACAATATGTTCAACTTATCAATGTCGTATCACTGTTACGAAACTTAGGCCAAGAACTATTTCAACAGAACTGCTTACACAGTGTCAGCATTCGAATTTGAACACCGTCATCAAAGAACGATGGAGATGGATCAGCATGTTTAACCCTGGAGACAGGCTTAACGAAATACAATGAGATAGCGACTAGCTAAATGAAAAGTGAGATTCACAATCAACTAGAGAAATACAGAACTGAAACTGAAAGAATGAATCACAACTGAGCACAATCAAAGGACCTTCAAGGGCGAAAAGAATAAGTGAATCTGTTGATGTTATATGCGTTAAGAACAGACTATGGAGAAGCTGAAATATAATTTAGATATCCTACACAATGGGTCCGAAATAATTAAAAGTTACACTTGTCTTAGGCGACGTCTATGGCTTAGGGGATAGTGACTCGGTCTATTAGCCCCGACGTTTTGAGTTCGAATCACGTTGCGAGCAGTTTGGTTGCAAATTGTTTCGCGTTGAATTTTACAAAGGACGATGGCACCACCCGTTCAGAAAGCAATGGCAAACTACTGAACGTAAAAATGCCTAGAAAAATAAAAAAACAACGTTAAAAAGCTGGGGTTGATTAGCAAAGTCCTGTAAAGGATATGCAATGAACTTTTTTTACACTTGACTTGGAGCACAAAACGACAGTTTTCCATAATACTTTAGGAGAAAAAAGTAAACAAGAAAAACGTAAAACTTGTCTTATAAATTCGTTCTGCATCCATCTTACTTTCTAATTATAGCATTTTTCAGCACTGTTACCGACTTGAACTGACGACAGTGTAACCACGATTAACCTCCGAACTCGACAAACATTCAACAAGACAAGGCTCATTAATGCAGGCAAACACATCACAAGATTGCAACTCAGTACACCTTGGTCATGTTTCAATAACGCCAGCAATCAATGAAGGCAATGATTTAAATAAACATCATTACATTTCTTAAAACCACAGGGATCAGCTCCACTTACGGTCACAATTTCTATGGCTTTTCAAATCCGAGGCTGTCCCAGAGTGCTCTTAATACCAGCACTGAGTTCACAGCTCGATCACGTCCCCGTAAGTCAACTAGTGTCAGATACCATTGCTATGTGACTTGGCACGCTCAGAAAAAATTGCTGAAAATCCAAGAGCTTATGAAATATTTTTACCCCCATCTTCCATTTACAGAACGACACAAATAGAAGAGAAATTAACGAAACCTTTGTCGCCATCCAAATTTAGATGCTGGTGTAACGATTGAATGAGTTACATTCACTTATATATCTATACATATATATATTGTAAAAGAATCTTGCAGTCTCTTGGATGACGCTAAGAGGCAAGACACCAACTTTCATTTTTCTATTTCTGTTTTACACACATGACGCAACTTGAAATTTCTCATTCTCTTCTATAAGAAATGAAAGGGAAACCGATTTGCAATTTCTTATTTTTGGGTGTAAAAATAAAATAACAACGTACATTTTCTTATATTTTTTTGGGACACATACATCAACTTGTAACTTCTTAATCCTGTGTAAGACGCAAGTTTTCAAATATTAATTTTTATTTTTATTTTGTAAGAAACAGATCAACTTGCAATTATTTATTTTTGTGCAAGACTTAAAGTTTCTTATTCTTGTGTAAGAAACAAGACATCAATTTGCAATTACTGATTCTTTTGTAAGAAACAAGACCCGAACTTGCAATTTATAATTCTTTTGTAAGAAACAAGACCCGAACTTGCAATTTATGATTCTTTTGTAAGAAACAAGACCCGAACTTGCAATTTGTCGCTATCTTGAAAGAAATAAAACACCAACTTGCAATTTCTCGCTATCTTGAAAAAAACACCCCCGCCCCCAACTTGCAATTTCTGAGCATTTTGGCAAAAGCAAACACCAACTTGCAATTTTCTCTTTTTTTTTCTAAGAAAGATGACACCAATAAGCAATTTCTCATTCTATTGTAAGAGACATTCAACAAATTTGCAATTTCTTATTCTCTTGTAAGAGACATTCAACAAATTTGCAATTTCTTATTCTCTTGTAAGAGACATTCAACAAATTTGCAATTTCTTATTCTCTTGTAAGAGACATTCAACAAATTTGCAATTTCTTATTCTCTGTTAAAAGAAAATACAATCAAGTTTTGAACTTGAGATGTAGAAAGCTTTCGACATTTTAACTCCGTGTATTGTTGTATGGCATTGTTCTTTCAATGTGGTCTAGTCCGATTTGAACCAAAAAAATAATAAAGTCTTAGTTGCAATATTTAAATATTTACAAAATATAGACCAATTGTTCATTTAGTTTTGTATAAATTGATATCTCGAGCATACATCCCAATTATTCAGTTCTACGATGTCAACATCCCAATTATTCAGTTATACGATGTCAACATCCCAATTATTCAGTTCTACGATGTCAACATCCCAATTATTCAGTTCTACGATGTCAACATTACTGTTACAACTGTAGGATGAGAATAGAAATTTGTGAACACCACGGGAAGCAACGGAAGACCCTAATATTTGTACGCTATCTAGTTAATTACAACTATACTGTGATTTAACACATTTGAAATCAATAATTGAAAGATTAAAACTGGACACAAGAGGTACAGCATAAGAAAAATTATTAGCAAGTTACTTAAATGAATAATCAGTTTGCATAACTATCAATATCTTGTAGAATGATCAAGCATGTATACGCTGTCTAGTTAATTACATGTATACTATGATTTAACACATTTGAAATTAATAATTGCATGATTAAAACTGGACACAAGAGGTGCAGCATAAGAAAAATTATTAGCAAGTTACTTAAATGAATAATCAGTTTGCATAACTATCAATATCTTGTAGAATGATCAAGCATGTATACACTGTCTAGTTAATTACATGCATACTATGATTTAACACATTTGAAATCAATAATTGAAAGATTAAAAATGGACACAAGAGGTACAGCATAAGAAAAATTATTAGCAAGTTACTTAAATGAATAATCAGTTTGCATAACTATCAATATCTTGTAGAATGATTAAGCATGTATATGCTGTGTGTTCCGCTTAAAAAAAAAATAAACAACAGAATAATTACGTTAGATAGTTTTTATGGATTCTAGTTTCCATAAACTAGAATCCAGCAAGCCAACAACATTACATACCAGCTTACCCCAATTTTGAAACACCCAGCTATTCCAGTAGAGACTAAAAGACAGATTATAAATGCAATCTTCATACCAACACTGTGCTACCAGTGCCAAACATGGTGGGCACTGACAAAAGAACAAGAAAGAAAAATTACCACATGCGAAACGAGATGCTTGTGGACAGCAGTAAATAAAACAAGAAGAGACCATATAAGAAATGAGGAAATTAGAAGAACAGTAGGAACAACACCTGCTATTAGATTTATTGAAAAACAGAGACTCAAATGGTTTGGCCACTTGGTCAAATAAACCCCGAATACACCAGTTGCAAGAGCGTACAACCTGAAATTGGAATCATCAAGAGGAAGGGGCAGACCAAGAAAATGATGGGGTGATGGAGTTACAGACATCTTAAAACTCCACAATACCACAACATACCAAGCGACCGAGCGTGCATTATCTCGGAAACCGATCATCAGTTAAACCTGCTACGCCTAGCAGCAAAAAAGCAGAGAAGGACAAAAGAAGAAAGAAAGATAGTTTTTATGTTTCTGAAATTCTGTAACATTTCTTTCATTGCGTTGTGTTGTGATATCTGTTACTGTTTACAGTTATCTTTTGTGTGTGTGTTTTGTTGCTAATTTATGTGTTTGGTGCAATAGATATTCTAAAATAATGATCCAATACAAATTACGAGATTTTTGTTGTTGACGGTAACGACTCTCAAGTCGACTCAGCTTCTATTGGGGCACATATATGTCGCTGACAACGAGAGAGCAGATAGGCTGGCTAGCTCTACCACCATATCAGCCAATGGATAGAGCTGACATTTTGATCACCCTCATAGAGTTTGGCTGCAAAGAAGATTTCATTCAAACCAAACAACGTCGACTGCTAGATTGCAAGAGCTGGGATTGAAGATTAGAGTGGTCAGAAATGAACAACGGAACAAGCATATGAGTAGGCTCATCAATCAAAATTAAACAGGTCTGGACGATGTTGGAGATATTGCAAAGGAGATCGGGACACCTATGGACATGTCCGGAATGCAACGAAGATATTCCAAACTGAAACTGAAACTGCGTACCAGAGAAACAACAGTGAGGAAAAAAGGTTACTAACGTGACCACATTACTAACAATGTACTGTTGGTCAAAGAAAAATACGGGCTAAACACCATCGTTACCAATATACATTGTGGTATAAAAACGGATTCCTTCACTTGTTGAAACTTATTTTTTTAATTAAAATGATATTTTTATATTTAAAAGAAAAATGTATAAAATAAATTGATGTTTGTATGATAAAAATAAAAGAACAACTAAATTTATTTCCTGCAATTTGATGAGCAGAGAAATTTTGATCCAATTAAAAAAATTAATATTCCACGTTCACAAATGGAACTAAGTTTTACCCTTTCACTGCTGCAAATGCGCACTGACCTAGTGTCATAGATGATTGAACACCCTGTGAAATGTATGCATTAAAAAAAACCAAATTAACTATCTTATAACTTGGTAAGGACAACACGTCTGCAAGAATAAGATGTCTACCTCTGAATGTCGAGGATAATGATGAAAGAAACAAGCCTTCACGCAATAGTTAGCAGGAAGCGCCATACTAGACGCTAGGACTACGCCTGAATTCATAGTTGGTGAACAAGAAGAAGAAGAACAAAATGTTTAACGTACATGATTTCAGAGTAGGACTCTCTTAATGTTTTGTCCTGTGATATACAAAGAGATAATCAGTTTTATAATTAAGATTGCGACCTAGAGAGCAGTGACATGATAGATGTCAGGCACAACGAGCTAGTACCAGTCAGGACTCTACTTTTCTTTCTTTCTCTATCTTCTTCTTCTTCTTCTTCATCTCCGTTCTCAGTATCATTATACGAGTTATTATACAATAAAGTTGCAATGAAAAGTATCAATTAAAATGAAAAATAGTCATTAAAGTAGCAATGATACATCATTGTTTCCACACAAAAATAGTTATTAAAGTAACAATGATACATTATTGTTTCCACACAAAAAATATCCATTGTTGCCGTTCTGTCGCCTTTATATTAATTGTTTCCCACTTCAGGTCCCAATCTTTCAACCCTTTTTACACTGTTCTTCTCCATGTTTTCTTTGAACGTCTAAGCTTTCTTTTTTTACTCGATGTCCATCAGAAAGCTGTCCTAGCCAGCGTTCCTACTGGCAAACCCAATATATACCCAATCTAACTCCTACGCCTTCTAATGATGGTCTCCAACGATGCATCGTTTGTATGTTTTAAAAAACTCTTCATTTGTTACCATATTTGGCAAGACAATTTACAGGATTCTTCTTAAACATTACTTTGGAATGTCTCCAGCTTGTGTATGATGTTGGTCATTTTTCAGCACTCTCTACTGTTGAATAACACTCCCAGGATACTGAAAATAGCTTTATACAGAACTACTATTTATACGGAGAGCCGCGGTAGCGCAGTTGTTAGTGAACTCGCTTCTCAAGGCTGGTGGTCTGAGTTCAACTCCCGCAGTGCACGGGGAATTTTTTCCCGACCGTGACGACTCTCAGGTCGACCCAGCCTCAACTGGGTACCAGACATGTTCTGGGAAAGTAAAGACGGCCGGCGTGATGCTGACCACATCGTGTGTCAACACCCGACGGTCAATGAAAATACAGGCCTAACACTGTATTGCCCTATATACCACGAGGTAGGAAAGGGTTCCTTTACCTTTACTTTTACTATTTATACACGCAGGCAATTATCGGAACTGCTCTAAAGTAACCTGGTCCTTTTCATTTGCCTCATTTAATGAATTTTCCGCGAAAAATAATCTTAAGTATGGGTTGTATTCTGTTTAATTTATCTCTTGCTTGATTGTATCCCAGCTATAACAACTATTCGCGTGTTTGGTTATAACTAACTACAACTGACATCGGTGCTATCTAAAAGCACTTTTCCTATATTTAAAAGCAAATCTCTTATACGCACGTTTGTTTAAACAAGCTTCACATTAAAACGACTAAACGTTCGTTACTTAGAATATATTAGTACATACTAGGATACGGTTGCATATAAACAAACAGGAACACGGCAAATGTAAAACAGGACTTACAATTTATATGCCTAAATGCAAATTCTGAGACCAAATCGGTAGTCTGGACATTTTCAAATGTCTGGTATCCTTAAATTTGCTGTGTTTTCCCGGACGGATTTACTGGAATTTAAGTCAAGTCAATTCACATGAGATTGAATGACAGTTTGAAGTTCTGTACACACGATTTTTGTAACAACTTGTAGTTTAGGATCACCAGTGGATATCGGGAACATTAAGTTGGACCGACTGCAGATTTGAAAAACAAAACTTTTTGATAAGTGCAGTCAGTCTAGAGCTCTAGATTACGATAGAGTTGAGAATTGTCACGTGATGGAGTTTCAGAAAATGAAGATTTTGTTGTTTCTTTTTTATGCATCGATGCCCAGGCAATATTTTTTTAGTATAAGGTAGTGTTCTTTATCAATGGGGTTCTTTAAGTTTATGTTTCTTTTCGAAATAAAAGTTGTCTACAATGAGACTGTTTAAGACAGATGTATCTTTTTTCTATGGAGTGGTTTTATATTTGAATGAGGCTTATTATTATTGTATTATTTTAATGGTATTCATTAAGAAATGTTTCTTTTAAACTGACAAATATTGCAGCTGTATTCTTTTGTTCATAACAACTGTGATCTTTTAGGAAGGTCTTATTGTGATTGTGCTAATTCTAAATGTCTTCATTACAATTCTGTTATTTTAGAATATTTTTATTACAATTCTGTTATTTTAGAATATTTTTGTAACAATAACTTTTTTTTAGGATGACATTTTTTGCAATTGTATTATTTTAAATTGTCTTTATTACAATTGTGCTATTTTGGAATGAAAGCAGTTAGTTTGTTACGACATTGGTTTTTGTTTTTAGACTGCGGGTTATGCAATTTTGAGAACAGTTATAGCGTAATGGATAGTGCTTCGTAGGCACTGGTCCAGGATGAAATTTTAGTAGCAAAAATTGTGTCTAACACGGTATTTACCCAATATACCTCATGGTATAACAGCGGGCTCTTTACCTTATCTGTACGGATAACGTACCTTTCAGATGTTTAAATATGTGAGCGTCAGAGTAATGCATATTAGTTCCGATGGCAACTAAGCTTCTTCTTCAAATGCTCCAAATCGACCACTTGTTAACCGCTCTGTGTGATTTGTATGTGGTCTGAGCCTAAGAGCGATTGTACGTTGTGCTACTTATGCGCCTACAAGTAGGCCAGCCCATCCGATTTCTGCAACGCTTTTTATTTACTATGGTAGCTTCCTAGGCCCCTAATTCAATCGCCTCTTGCGATATGCGTTGTAAGTTGCAGTGTCACTATTCTTTGCTCCCCTTGCGAGCCCCGGCACACACGGGCGGGCGACTAAGCTAAAATCAACTGTACCTTGAAATGAGTTCCGTTCACTGAAACATGATGCGCAAATAAAGTTCATTGTGACTGAGCTACGTCGGCGTCCATAACCTACCCTAGCTACCCTAAACCTACCCTACTAAATAAAAAGCGCCGCAGAAATCGGAAGTGCTGGCCTATTTGTAGGTGCATAACTGCTACACCGTACAATCGCTCTTAGGCTCGGATCACATACAATCACAAAGAGTGGTTAAAAAGTGGTCGATATGAAGCGTTAGAAGAAGAACGTCTTACGACACTATAACAACTACATCTACTACTAATCCTGCTACGTCTACTTCTTGTATTCTTTCTGCCACCACTTTATCATTTTGTTTTATTAAAGTTATTATATAGTGAGTTATTTCTATAACACGAAGCTACTTTTTCTTTGAAATGAAATCTGAAATATGCAAAGGATCATAATTGAAAAACCAGGCAGGTCGCGTAAAATGACGTAGCCTACATAAAACTACTTAACATATTAAACTGCGTACGCTATTCTGAGTCACGAGTGTGGAGATCTCCAGACAACATGAGCTCTAGATGAGTACTATTCAGATCTGCCTACGTGTGTGTGTGTGTGTGGGTGTGTGCTGTAGAAGATGAGCTACTGCTTGTGTGATAGCGATTGCGTGTGTATGCATGTTGTTGTACAGGCCGATGCTGTTTATAAAGGCGAGTGATGATGAGGATGTGGAAGCGAGAATGAGAAACAGGAACGCTAAGTAGAAAAAGGGTTTGAAAATGTTGCTGGATATTGTCGATTTTAAGTTCGTATTCTGTGCACGCACGTGTGCACACATACACATGAACACGCACACAAATACGAACACGCACACATACATACATGTATGCTTAAAAAGGGTTTTAAAGCCGAAAGATTGACTTCATTGCACTGTGTTTTACCCCATATGATTCGGTCCCTCTCCGCAGAAATGGCATGCCACCTGCCGAGAGTATTGTACAAAGCACGAACTCCGTAGCTCCGGCAACAATCCTAGGGTCTCTGGAAAAAACTGCACTCGTGAACAGAACGGCGCGGTCGGATTCGAACCCACGACCTTCGACTCGAAAGGCAAAGGGCGTAACCACTCAGACACAGAGACCCCCTATATGTATGCTTATACATATGTACTGGAAAAACACACATTCACACACATAATTAAATTCACACTTATACGTTCACACACAAAAATAAGTACCACGCCCACACATACCGACACAATCAAGTACTCTCGTACATCACATCACAATACTAGAAAATATCTCTGTAGTTTCCTACTCTACGCCATCACTTTGCTACAATACATCAATTTTTAACACTTCAGCAATTTACAACATAGCAGTACTTTACTACACTACAGCACTTTACAACATTACAGTACTTTAAACACTTTGGCACTTTACAATACCATATCACACCATTACACAACAACATTTTTACAATATTCAAAAACAGCACAGCACATCACATCACCTTTCAATGCAACAGCACAACACACCACAAAGTATCACATCACAACAGTACCACGGGACACAACACAGCAGCACAGTATAACACAGCAAACATCACACCGATGAACAAGAATACACCAAAGACCGTTCTACATAACAACAGTTATACAAATAGTTAAAATAAACATAATTTCAAAGTATTGTGTTTCCCAATATAGACTTCTGAATATCTTATTGTGAGAACCTCTGTTATACTCTAAATCACACGAAAAGCCAAGGGTATAGTTATGCTAAAGGTTGGAAAGAAAAAAATCATACTATAACTATAAAATTGTAACAAATTTCACAAAGAATAACCCGTCACCCACTTTTTAGTTGATCGGTTGATCCTTCAATAAATCATGCACGTGCATACCAGAAAAGCACAAGATAAGGTGGTTATATGCTACTCACTTTGACAGATGCCATTGATCCGCTTATAACCCATGACCTGAGCCTCTCGGGGTGTCCTCGGTGGTCTGTACCAAATCCCATAACGCACTGAAAAAAAGAGAAATTCACAGACTTCAGTACTTATATCTCGTAAACAAATTATTAAGTAGGGCAAAATGTAGAATTAGATACATTACCTTCTCTTATTTTTCTTCTTCGAACGCTCTATTTCGACCACTCTTTGTCAGTTGTATGTGATCCGATCCTAAGAGCGATTGTAAGTTGTGCCAATTATGCACCTACAAGCATGCCAGCACATATGATTTCTGCGACGATTTTTATTTACTAGGATAGCTTCAATAAACCCCTACCTTAGTCGCCTCTTACGACATGCCTTGTAGGTCGCAGTGTTACTATTCTTTGCTCCCCTTGAGAGCCCGGCAACACATGATAGAGATACACGACCAATTTATACCATAGCATAAAAACAGCATACAACAATCTTTCGCATAAGAACAGGTCACTGTAGGCTCAACCATCACATGCACATAATAAAGACTACTACGACTGCACAGTGTTCATGTCAGACAGAAACACATATTTCAGAGAACATCCTGCAGTCATGTCCTTCATGCATACACCAACGAAACGAAAATTGGCCTCATGAAAGAAGCTTATTGAGCAAGCTATTAGGAACTGTGGAGGAACTATAACTGACATGCATCTTCATAGAGGCAAACTATCTCATGGTTTAGATGAGCAAACGAAACTGACCGCAAAGAAGAAGAAGATACCATAGCACTCAGGGCAAATCTTCAACTATTGCCCTACCATGAACGTTGATTAATCTATTGACTATTGTCTATTGACTATTGTCTATCCCCAAGTGGAAGATGGAATTGGTTGTGCACTCTTGCCGTTAAGCGTAGGGATGGGAGCTTTAAGTTGCATATTAGGGCCGGATGAGTCGTCCTTGTGTTATATCCGACCGTATTTATGTAGTGTGGTTTTGATATTGTCTATCCATCTTTTCTTGGTCTTCACTTCACTCTAGTACCCGATCTCTTTTTTTAATGTATGCTGTTAGTGGTGGTTGGTTGTATCCCATTCTCATTAAATGTTCAAATCACTGCTTTTGTTGTCTTTCGATGTATTCGGTGCATGAAGCCATGCCCACTCTGCTTCTGATGTCGTCATTTCGTAGTCTGTCTTTCCTGGTGACCCACACTGCCTTCCTTTTCGTTTCACACGTGGTGAGCTTTCTGTGGTGTGTTGATGTTAGAGACTCGTTGTATAAGAACAGGTCACTGCAGGTGATTCATTTTGTCCACAGTTGTTAAGTTACAGGTACATTATAATTTCTTTCACATAGAACATTTTGTGTTTAAACATTTTGCATTAAATATTTGTGTTTAATCAGCGAGCCACAGGAACCATCAATATGTATACTCTTCGATATATGTTGGGGAAACTGAGTATCTGTGGGGCTGCCCGGAGTGCAATAACGTCAGTTTAATTACTAATAATCAAAAGCATTAGATATCGCATTAATATAGCACCCAATATCATCATGAAAATGCTAGAGAAGAGTACTTAGAATATCATGGCCAGAGAAAAGAACAAATGCTTCTGTTCTGCAACAGCTTGATATTAAAGAGAGATGGTTATTAAAGAGCATAACATCAAGAAAATTAAATATTTCGGACACATCAAACGACATGAGTGCATAGAGAGGATAATTTTGGAGGGAATAGTGCCTGGAAGAAGAATGAGAGGAAGACCTAGAAGACGATGGGTGCAAGATGTCATTGACAATCTGAGAATGACTGCTACTGACGCCGGCCATCTTGGACAGAATGAGAGTTTTTCAGGACTGCTGTCATGGGAGCCAAGTTCCGGAAGGGACAAGCTACTTGATGATGATGTTTTTATTGATTTAATCTAGACATGGGACGAGCAATATTAAAGATCCATCATCGTTGCATGCGAAGGTGACACTTGATATGATCTGATCTAGACTAAAGATATAAAATGTTGAAGATTCATAATAGCAAACCTTTGATGTAAAAATTGTAATTTTAATTTGTCGAGCCTAGGGATAATCGCGGATAAGAAGACATCGACTGTTCTCCATTTACCTTTCTATGTTCCTTATTTGTGATCTATTCCATCGTTAAATTATTATCAAAGAAATATTATTTTGTCTGTACATCTCTTGTTACTGAAGTATCATATGGCAACTAATTTCTTCAATATTATTTATACTTTCCTTTGTCATGTAATAATAATAAAAAGGTAAATGGAACCTGTTTTCATACCTCGAGGTGTATTGCAGAATACGGTGGTAGGTTCATATTTTTCTTTGTATAACGGTGCACTATATTTTATGGGGTCAACATCACGATGAATGTATGTAATATTAAACTGATATAATTATTTTTAAAAAGAATCATTTTCATACTTCGAGGTATATAGGAAATACAGTGTTAGACCCGTATTTTTCATCGTCGGCACGTGATGGGTGATGTGGTCAACATCACGACTGGTCGTCTTTAGTTCCCTATGTTTTCCTGGTACAAAATTGAGACCGGATCGAAATGAGAGCCGTTAAAGTCGGAACATTTTTTCATGCCCACTGTGGAATTGAATCCGGACAACGTGTCTAAGAAGTGAGTTCACTAACAACTACGCTACTGCGGATCTCATATAATCATATATAACCTATTATTGTCTGGACAAATTACTGTTCGTTGAACAATCTATTTAATTGGTTGTATTTTGTAAAATTACGTTACTTCAAGCTCTTTCTTTCGTCTTTGATAGTTTGATAGTTCACGGTGTTCGTGGCACCGAACCGAACGATTACGATGTCCATGGCACCGAACCGAGCAGCTGAAAAGCTCAAGTACTTCTGGATCATCGGGAAAAGAAAAGATTATTGTTTTTCGTTCTTTTTTTTCTACCAGTGTTCCATATTATTGATACTAGCATGGATGGCGATATCGAAGTCAATAACACTCTTCTATAGTAACCACTTGCCGTTCTAATTCCGGAAGTCAATAACACTCTTCTATAGTAACCACTTGCCGTTCTAATTCCGGAAGTCAATAACACTCTTCTATAGTAACCACTTGCCGTTCTAATTCCGGGGTTCAAGGCGATTTTGTACCAACAAATATTTTGGAATGCACAATTGTACTTGGTTGGACTTGAGGTCTTCTGATCATTTACTTGGGGATATAAGTTACAATGAGACGGAGATCTGAGCACCTATGTACATGCCCGGATGGCTGTGATGATAGTCCTTATATAACTGAAAACTTGATAAGTTTACAAGTATCTCAGAAGTCAGAGTAAGGCTTGCCTGAATAATGAAGGATGCTGATGGTAAAGAAAGCAAACATTCAAGTAAAAATTAGCAAGAGATGTCTTATTACGCCTGAATTCAAAACGGTCGAATTAAAAAAACAAACCCAAACCATACTGATAATAGTAATACTAAGCAAATGATCAACGAATATCAAAACAGGCATTGAAGTGGGATGCAAAGATCAAAGAATATCAAAGCAGGCATTGAAGAGGGGATGCAAAGGGTTCAAGAAAGAGAGGATAACCTAGGGAGACCCTGAAACGAACTTTGCTGAGAGAGGCAAGAAATATCGGTCTCAGTTCCATGGAGGAGATTGAGCGAGTTGACCAGGATAGAGCGGTATGAAGAAATTACTTGCAGGCCCTATATAACGTACAACGGTACGAGAGGAATTATTATTATTTCACAAACTAACACTGTAAGACATACAGAAAACGTGACGGCAACACACACAGTAAGAAGCGACAATCAAACAATATGTATGTTTCAAAAGACATAACAACAAGCAGTGTTTCTGTCCAACATACGCTATATTTAATATAGCAGACGCCCGAGTGGTTACCGGGGCCCAAATTTGGGGTGTAAAGAATAGAACCACTGTTACCTGCCACGCATGTCGTAAG
>CM036761.1:36835427-37077927 GCA_020796225.1 Arion vulgaris | reverse complement strand
TTGACCTGATGTTTTCATTTCTAAACCTGTCTTTTATTCATACTCCTAGCATTCTGAGTAGACTCTTCATTTCCGTCGTGACTAGCAAATTTGATGAGCAGTATTTCTGTTGCTGTTACTCAAACTATAACATATCTATATCTATATCTCATTTTCATAATTTAATAATTATTTTCTAATCTTTGTAGGATGCAATCGCTTTATAATTTTTAAATTACCAGCCATTATTCAAATCTCCATTACTTTACATCCCATCAATACAAAACCAGAAATAGACGGTGATGTTTCCTGATCGCGAGAGATCGTTTATGCGCGTGTACGCGGATATCAATCATACACCTGTGAGTTCCGGCGACGAGACATCGTAGGAGACACTCATCATTCTCATTAGGTCTTTTCAATCTCTCGCATCTTAATTATTATAACTATTTATACTTTTGCGTTTCATACACTTTTCATTATCAAGCGTACTTTTAATATCTTTACAATCTGAATCAACAGGCACTTAAATAATGGTAATTAGTCTAAATGGCTTAAAAGCGAATGATTGGTTATATTGCACCAGGTTTCCACATATTGCTCCTTTCCTCTCGACAGAAATGGCAAACCACACGTTGAGGGTGTTGCTCAAAGCCCAAACTATCAAGGATAAACTATTGCTGTTCAAACACATTGTAATTGTTTAAGTCAGTTTCAGTTATTTTAGTAGTATTGAAGTATGGATGTTGTATTTATGTGTGTTGGGAGATCCGAGGTGTAGAGACCATCTCAACTTTATGCTACTTGTGCTAAAATTAGACATTAACAGCAAATTAGAAAAGGAAGTATAGTGAGATTAGCATGGATCTAAAAATAATCAATTGAAGCTGTTAAAAACAGGGTAAGAGGCAATACCAGTTCTAGATCACATAAAAAACAGGGTAGAGGCAATACCAGTTATAGATCATATAAAAAACAGGGTAGAGGCAATACCAGTTCTAAATCATATAAAAAAACAGGGTAGAGGCAATACCAGTTCTAAATCATATAAAAAACAGGGTTTTTAAGCCGAAGGCGTGATTGATTTCATTGCTCGGGTTTTATCCCATATGGCTCGGTCCCTCTCCGCAGAAATGGCATGCCACGTGCCGAGAGTATATAAAGAAACAACAAACCAAATGGTTCTACCACATAACACGATTACCACAGAAGAGTACCACGTACCGAGCACTACTTCTCAGATGAAACGGGTTCAACGTCAAAGGTTCCCCACGTAATCGATGTATGCAGAAATATCATAGGCGATAGAAACCACTCTATACAAGACACACTCGAGAGAACTTTCCAGAAGTCTTAGAATACCATGACAAGCATAACATAAGCAAAGATAGAAAGAAAAGCATCTTATATCTTTAGCTGCATCTATTTCTCTCCATCTTTGTTTATCTGCACTACCAGTACGAAATTTGGAGTAAATCCATCATCGCAACTTTTAAGAACACTTCATCTACCGTACATCTTAACTTCCACCTCATCACTACATCCATCCTCATTTAACAGCATAAAGATGACATAAAATCACTAAGCCTGGCAAGACAATGACCTGACCTTTTCATTTCGTTTCCTAATACTCCACACGTTTTTCGCCAGTTGTCCGCCCCCACTACACTGGGGAAATATACAATTTTAGCCTCTTCTACCAAACAGCAATTTTCACTAAAACTATAGTATCACTAAATGGGTTCTGTTTGTCGCTTTGACTAAAACACATAATATTGTTAAAGCTTTAGAATAATTCCCAAAGCAATGTTAAAGGTTAGAACTAAATCCCATGGCGATTTCGCAAGCATGGCCGATGATTGATTCCCTTAGAATTGGAATAGACTCTTCGGGAAATTTTCGCCACGAACAAAACTTATATATCGTATTGCAGACAGTTGATTATAAACTTGATAAGAGTAATGATAATGGCAGATCTATAGAGAAGAAAATATAATTATTCTTTTCTCCCCTAGCGTATATCCCTCCCCCTTCCCAGCCCCAGCATGACATAAGTACAAAAATCAAGTGTTTAAGAGCCTGCGTTTTCCCTTGGCAACATATGTTTGTGAGACATGGACCATTGGCAAAGCGGCGGAGAAGATCATTAATGCTCTTGAATGCAAATGCTACAGAAGAGTACTTAGAATATCATGGACAGAGAAAAGAACAAATGCTACAGAAGAGTACTTAGGATATCATGGACAGAGAAAAGAGCAAATGCTTTTGGTCTGCAACAGCTGGATATTAAAGAACTGACTATTAAAGAGCATAACATCAAGAAATATTTTTCGGACACATAAAAAAGGCATGCTCAATTTTTCGGACACATCAAACGACCACTTGTTAACCACTCTGTGTGATATGTATATGAACTGAGCCTACGAGCGATTTCACGATGTGCAAGTTTTGCGCCTACAAGAAGGAGAGCACATCCGAATTTTGCGACGCTTTTTATTTACTAGGGTAGCTACTCTAGGCCCCAACACTAGTCGACTCGTACGGCATGCCTTGTAGGTCACAGTGGTACTATTCTTGTGAGCCCCAACACCAGTCACGGGGTCTGTGTAATGTATATGAACACCTAGTCGATTTACGATGCTTGTGGTCAAGGGACATTCCAGAAATTTGCTGACGCATGTTGTAGGTCACAGGGTAGCTATCTTGTGAACCAAACTAGTCGACTCGTACGGCATGCTTGTAGGTGACAGTGGTACTATTCCTTGAGCCCCAACACCTCACGGGTTTTAGTTTAATCGAAATGTTGATTTATCTTGATGTAAATTAGTTTGTAGCATGTCTTAGCTCAGGGTAGTGAGTTGATCACGAACACAAGCATACCTGGTTAAATCCCACGATGGGCAAGTTTGAAGCAAATTGTTTCCGGGAATTTATAAAGGTAAATAGACCTCACCATTCAGAAAGAAATGGCAACAACTGAACCTATAGTGGTGCTAGAAAATCAACGACTCGTTTACGTGGTTGATGGCTACGTCCTTTAGGATATGCCACGATTTTCATTTTTTTCATCAAAACTACTTTACGTTGTTCTTTAATATATTAACATTCATTTAGCCGTATACAAATATCTTCTTTTTTGTAGATATGAACTACAGGGTGTTCAACTTAAAAGCAGCCCCAGTCATAAATATAAATTTGCCAGGTACGCATTGCATCTCGTATATTTACTATTTAAACCGGTTCTAACTAGCTTCTCCTACGTCACATTTGTTCATCGCCCTTCCCGCACTACAATTACACACCATCACACAACCTTGACCTATACTACGCCATAACTGAACCTTCTCATTTCCATACATATATGCCAGATTAGCTCCATTCACAGGCTGCTTTTAAGTTGAACAATTGTTAGCTCAATTTAGTTTAGTTGGTTTGTAGATGTTATATCGTGCACACCTGCCTTCCATCATGGGCATGCTCAGACGGCTAGAACATGTGAGAAGAATGGACAATTGCCACATATCAAAATAAATATTGTTCTGTGAACTTAGATGGGGAAGAGGCACAAAGGCAGCCCACTGCTCAGGTCTGATGTCTGCCAGGCCTCAATGAAGAACTTTTCTATCTGTTATATAATAGGAAAAAACCGGCTGGTGACAGAGTTGTGTGGAAAGCGATGTTGTGAAATGACGGAGAGTCTTTTGAAAAGAGACTTAGGGATCTGAAAGATAAGAGAGAAAAGTTGTCACAACTCAGAAGTTCTCACAGTAAAACACTTGCCAATTTGCCATCTGTAAAGACGAAAAAAGATATATATATATATCAGAATATTGAAGTGAAGTTGAAAAGATATCGTTGTTTGCTATTGTCTATTGTCTTTCTCCAGGTGAATGATGGAATTAGTTGTCCACTCTTGCCGTTAAGCGTAGGGGTGGGAGCTTTAATTTACGTTCCTGGGACAAATGAGTCGTCCGTGTTGTATTATATCCGTGTTTATTTAGTGTGGTCTTGATATTGTCTATCCAAGTTTTGCTTGGTCTTCCCTTGGCTCTAGTACCTGATCTGTTTTATTGTAAGCTGTTATTGGTGGTTAATTGTATTACATTATCATTAAATGTCCGAATCAGAGCATTTGTTGTCTTTCGATGTATTCGGTGCATGAAGTTATGCCTAGTCTGCTTCTGATGTCCTCATTTCGTAGTCTATCTTTCCTGGTGACCCTACTGCCTTCCTCAATCATTTCATTTCACATTCGTTGTTTGCTATCATATATAAAGTTATCTATCATAGATTACAGTTACATACACCACATTTGTGATGAATTACATACATTCATCCTTATCGTTTTAACACTTTTCATGTAATTTGGTAACCGTGTTTATTTTGTGCATGCCAAATGTCGAGCTTGCACGATATAATAATATGTTTAACTCGTTACTTATGTTACTACACCACACAATGATTGCATTTATTCACTATATGTTAGCTATGAAATCTTAAATGTACACTATCAATCTGAATATTTTTGTTATCTTGTGTTCTTCATCACGGGGGAGTAAATATAATGTTAAACAATTCAAGAAAGATAGAGGGAAGAAGAAATTGTTTTCTTGATTGTATTGTAGCTTGTGATAAAATGTACGCATGTTTCTCTGTATGAGATATTTTGTTTGCTTGTTTGCACGCTAGGAAAGCAGGCGTAGTCATGGCGCCTAAGATGATGTCTTTGACTAATTTTTGTGTTCCTCGAAATTATGGCAAGCCTTACACTTACTTCAAATGTACTTGTAGTTTAGATCCTTACGTGAAGGTTGTGTTGAATGAAGTCAAGACACAAAGAAAGCTTATCATCAATATAAGAAAGAGACAATCGTCATTTCTCGGGCATGTGATGAGAAAGGGAGGTTTAGAACACATTGTAACAATGGGTAAAATCAAGGAAAAACGAGACAGAGGAAGACAGAGAGAGACATATTGTGAATAGCCTGACTTCATTCCAGGGAAGAGCGTCAACATCTGAGATGATATCAAACATCAGAGACAGAGATTAGTGGAGATCAAATGATCGCCTACTCCAGCCGGCACGGCACCTGCTGATGATGACATAAAGGATCAGGGAAAACTGTAGTTCGAATACATAATGTATGCACACCGGAATCTTTGACCCAAGTTGGCCTCGATACCTGACATTTTACGGCACGTATATATAAATACACATATATATAGTTTTTTTTTCCTGACATATGTTTTCCAAAAGCTTTGCGACATATCAATCATATGTTTTGCTATCATGTAATAATATTCACATACATTGTAGTTTTCTCCGCCGGCTACTACTCTAGCGCAGATCTACATTTACGATAACTTTAGTTATATATTGTACACTGTCCGTGTAGTGCCGGGCCCGCAAGGGAAGCAAAGAATAGTACCACTGCGACCTACATGGCCTGCCGTAAGAGACGACTGATGTAGGGACCTAGGGAAGCCACCCTAGTAAATAAAAATCGTCGCAGAAATCGGATGTGCATGCCTACTTATAGGCGCTTAACTGGCACAACGTACAGTCGCTCTGAGGCTCAGATCACATACAAATCACATAGAGTGGTTATTTAAAATTTTTTTTTGATCCAGAAGCACTTGAGCTTTCAGCTCTTCGGCTCAATGCCATGGACATCGTAGCCCTTCGGTTCGGTGCCACAAACACCATAAATCTAGAGAACCTGCGGCTCTTCTGTCAGCCCGTGGAATTGAACCGCGCACAGAGGGAGCTTGTTACCTGTCGTCCAACGCTACGAATACGCTGAGCAGGCGGGCATAGAGTGGTTAACAAGTGATCGATATAATGAGTTCGAAGAAGATATTGTACACGTTCTGAAGTATATTATGCTGCACAAATCTTTTTCTTCAAATGAAAATCTGTATATCTACGTTATATGCCGTGTATACACGGTCAGCTTGTCTTTTTTATCAAGGACAAGTGGTTCATGATGCCACAATATAAAGCCGCGAACAATTCTAGTTTTTAAATTTATTTTCTCTATAGGATTAACAGTATCGAGTTTCCTGTCACTCGATTTTGCTTAAGAAAATTGGAAGGGGAAGGAAATGTCGGTGAAAATTTAGAAAAAACGAAGACGATATTCGATTATGAGATTTCGTTTGAGCAAGCCAAGGGAAAATGACAGAATTAAGGGAAAATATATCTAATAGGAATTCTCTCTCTCTTTTCTATCTCCAGAGTTTGTTCAGAACTGTGGTTATGGATTGTTGCTCACAGATCTGCAATGCAATGTCCTTAACATATAAAGTTCAGATAAATAAGTAAGTTTAAGTCAATTGCTATCTCCATATTAAATGATGGCTGTGTTAGATCTCTATCATTTTATTCAGTTTAAGTTTGGAATCTTTTCATTGCACTCCGGACATGTCCATAGGTGATCCGATCCCCTTCGTAATATCTCCAACAGTGTCCATCGACTGAACGTACCAGTTCGATTTTGATTGATGAGCTACTTCTTCTGCGTACGCACGCTAAGAATTGTGGCGTAGCCATGGCGCCTGGTATGACGCTTCTGACTGATTTTTGCGTGAAAGCCTGCTTACCGTTTTATTGGTTTCTTGCCCTACAGGCAGGTCTTCTCGATCCGACTTCAGAGGTAGTGAGTCTATTCATATACCTGTTGTTTTGCTTTTTTCAGACTATTTCAGTCTTCAATCCTAACTCCTGCAATCTAATAGTTGACGTGGATTGGATGAAAATCCTCTTTGCGCCCACACTCTTTAAGGGCGTTCAGAATGTCAGCTCTATCCATTGGCTGGCACGCTGTTATAGTGGCAGAGCCAGCTAGCCTGCATGCCTCTCTTGCCAGAAACCCATGTGCACCGGAACGAAGATAATTTACTGCAACCACCATTTACCGGAACAGATAATTTCTGCCAACGACACCCATTTGCACCGGAACGAAGATAAGCGTAAATGTACACATTTTTGACGCTTGTAGTGATTCAGTCCATTGCCTGCAAACCGAGCCAGCGTCCATTATTTTCTTGTTTCTAGCAATAGTGGTACGTAGGTTGTTCACATTCTTGTCCGTTTTCTGACGCGTGCCTCAAATATTTCGGTTAAAAAAAACAACACGTACTAACGAAATTTTACTACAAGTACACTTTTCTCTCAGAGTAACACGATCGGATAATTAGGATCTGGATGTCACGAGAACCTTGATAACAAATGTTAATAAAGTGGATGGCTTCGTGGAATTAAGGGGAATAAAATATATAATTGAAATGTTGGCAGAAACGGTGCACAAGACTCTTTAAAAGTTTCACCTATGTAAGTTATACTACAAAGTGTGCAAATTATGGTTTAGATAACGTTTTGGAACTAACATGTAGAAACATTAATAAAACGAAACGTTACTTCAGAAAAGAATACAGTACTAGTCTGTATCATAAAAAAACATCTTATCTCTTTTATGAAAAGCTGCAACACAGACAATCAATGCAGATATTTAAACAAATTGTGTAGATCAAGAAGTTAAACGATATCACTAAGCCGAGTAAAAATACTTGTTTTGCTATACATTTCTGTTATTATTAAATTTATGTTAAAGAAGGAAAGACAACACTACACACAACCACGACCGACTATATTTATCGATGTATTGTCTAGATTAGCGTTTCCCAATAGTAACAGACAATAGTTAGTTTGTGAGAATACACCGCCTCAGCTTATGACGTCATATAAGAATATGACCGCCTGCGCTAAGGCCATTTTAGAGTCGGTCGTGCCTCAACTAAACATTATATGGTCATCACATGCCTTGTTTCGCATTTATGTCAATGTTCATTCGTATGCACGCCTTCGAGAACAAATTTCATTAGACACAGGCGGAGAACACTAGAAGAAACGGTAGAGCAAAAAGAAGATTAAGACGCACAGTGAAAGAAGAAATATTTGAATCATCTCTGATGTTGAACCTGGTATTGACGGACGTAAAAGTTAAGAGAGCATTGAAAGCCCTTGTAAAAGACCTCATGTGTCCTAAGACGTGACGAAAATTAATATTTAAAACATGCGAAGCAGAAGGTAGTTCTGTCAGTGAGATTTGTACGAAGTTTGAAAGTTATGATTTCTGATTTTATGTTGTCTACTATATAAACTAAAAACAAACTTGGTACGTCAACACAAATAATAAATTGACTATTTTGTAAACAACATGTCTATATCATATGATTTAAAAAAAAGTGATTTCTATAATGGTGGAGTATAGTTAAACGGTCACACGCATAAAGAAATTGTTATCAGAAACATGTGCCCGCCTGCCCAGCGTTTTCGTAGCGCGTTGAGCGACGGTGTGACACGCCATCTGTGAGTGTGGGTTAAATTCTGCGGGCTGGCAGAAAAAGCCACAGGTTCTCCAGATTTACGGTGTTCGTGGCACCGAACCGAAGGGTTACGATGTCTATGGCACCGAGCCGAAGAACTGAAAGCTCAAGTGCTTCTGGATCGGAAAAAAATAAGAAACATGTACAAAGCAAAGAAGTTAAGTTTTGTGAGATATGAAATTTAAGTAATTACGAGTGATAAAGTGCGAATAGATAGATAGATAGAGAGAGATAGAGAGGGATAGATAGATAGATAGAGAGAGATGAGAGAGAGATAGAGATAGAGATAGAGATGAGATGAGATAGATAGAGAGAGAGAATAGAGAGAGACAGAAGAGAGAGATAGATAGAGAGAGAAAGATAGAGAGAGATAGAAGAGATAGATAGAGAGAGAAGATAGAAAAGAGATAGATAGAGAGAGAAGATAGAGAGAGAGTAGATAGAGATATAGAGAGAAGAGATAGATAGAGATAGAAGAGTGATAGAGAGAGAAGAGATAGAGAGAGATGATAGAGAGATAGATAGAGAGAGAGATAGAGAGATAGAAGAGAAATATATATATATATAGAGAGAGATAGAGAGAGATAGATAGATAGAGAGATAAGAAGAGATAGATAGAGATGAAGATGAGAGAGAGATGAGAGATAGAGAGAGATAGATAGAGAGAGATAGATAGAGAGAGATAGATAGAGAGAGATAGATAGAGAGAGATAATAGATGAGAGATAGATAGAGAGAAAGATAGAGAGAGAGAGATAGATAGAGATAGAGAGATAGAGAGAGAGATAGATGAGAGAGGAAGAGAAGAGTAGATAGATGAGAGAGATAGAGAGATAGATGGAGAGATAGATAGAGATAGATATTATGTTCCACTAGAAGTAGAAAGTGTGAGAGAGGAAGGAGAAAAGTGCAGATTGAGATATAAGAAAGTGAATTAGTGGGGATGACAAAGATGAAGAATTAAAGAATACTTGTGGACTGGAGACATTTGCTGAGGCGGAGATCGAATGAGGCGGAGATCGAATGAGGCGGAGATCGAATGAGGCGGAGATCGAATGAGGCGGAGATCGAAGCACCTATGGACATGTCCGCAGTGATATGATGATAGTTCTCGTATAAATGATAACTGATAACGAGATATAGAGTGAGAGTCAAACGTATGTGTGTGATTGGAAGGTCAGAAGGATGAAAGGAAGGAGAAAGAAAGAGAGAGAGAGAGAGTGTGTTTGTGTGTGTGTGTATAAGACATAGAAGGAGAAAGAGTTTATATATGTGTGTGTGTATAAGACATAGAAAGAGAAAGAGTTTATATATGTGTGTGTATAAGACATAGAAGGAGAAAGAGTTTATATATGTGTGTGTATAAGACATAGAAGGAGAAAGAGTTTATATATGTGTGTGTTATAAGAAGAAAGAAGATTTATTATGTGGTATAAGACATAAGAGAAGAAAGAGTTTAATATTGTGTGTATAAGACATAAGAGGAGAAGTTATATATGTGTGTATAAGACATGAGAGAGAGAAGAGTTTATATGTGTTATAAGGTTTATAATGTTGTGTATAGACATAGAGAGGAGAAAGAGTTTATATATGTGTGTGTGATAAGACATAGGAGAAAGAGTTTATATATGTGTGTGTATAAGAATAGAGAGAGAGAAAGAGTTTATATAGGTGTGTATAGACAGAGGAAAGAGTTATATATATGTGTGTGATAAGACATAGAGAGGAGAAAGAGTTTATATGTGTGTGTATAAGACATAGGAGAAAGAGTTTATATATATGTGTGTGTGTATAAGACATAGAGAGAGAGAAAGAGTTTATATAGGTGTGTGTGTATAAGACAGAGGGAGAAAGAGTTTATATATATGTGTGTGTATAAGACATAGAGAGAGAGAAAAAGTTTATATATGTGTGTGTGTATAAGACATAGGAGAAAGAGTTTATATATGTGTGTGTATAAAAGAGAAGATTGTGCCATCTCTGTAAAGCAAAATTGACAATCAGGAAAAAACAAATGTTTACTTCCCAGTTCGATATTAAATGAGATATATACTTGACAACTCTAAAAAAAAATGAGACAGGAAGGATAATGTTAATATAAATGTTGAACTAGATTAGAATCCGTCTACGACTTGAATATTTACACCCGCATTAACATTTTCGTCCACCTGAAACAATGCATTTTAATATTAACTTCCTGCTATCTTCTCTCTCTCTCTCTCATGCCTTTTCAACCCCGATTGGAGCATAGACCATCAACCACCACATGACGTCTTCCTATCTTTAGCTTCTCCTGCAGCCCTTCAACTCTTTTTGTATTGTTGATCTCTACCTTCAAATATCGTCTCCATGTATTTCTACCCTGTTTAACACAGCCATGCCCTGTATAACACAGCCATGCCCTGTTTAAAACAGCCATACCCTGTATAACACAGCCATGCCCTTTTCAGCTTTAAACAGCCAGCCTACACCCACTGTTTAACACAGCTATGCCCTGTTTAACACAGCCATGCCCTGTTTAAAACAGCCATAACCTGTTTAAAACAGCCATACCCTGTATAACACAGCTATGCCCTGTTTAACACAGCGATTATTTTGAGAAAAAAAAAGAAAATAAATAATCCAACCACGTGACTTAATCTGCCAATCACGTCATGAGATTTCCTGCAGCGCGCCGTCTGAGAGGATAACGTGGTTTATCATGTCTGTGAGTGTTAAACCGATATCTTGCTCAAAGTTTTGACAGAGTAAAGATGAAGAAGAGGGACAGTAAAGAATATGTGGATGTAAGAAAAAATACTGGATATTCCGCGACAAGTTTGAAAAATGATGGGAGTTGGAGTGGAAGGATGAGTTGTGAAGTCTTCTATTGCCTATTGCCTTTCCTCAGGTGGATGATGGAATTGGTTGTCCACTCTTGCCGTTAAGCGTAGGAGTGGGAGCTTTAATTTACGTTCCAGGGTCATATGAGTCGCCCTTGTTGTGCTATAAAAAAAAGTAAAGGAACCTTTCATACCTCGTGGTATATAGGTCAATACAGTGTTAGGCCTGTATTTTCATTGACCGTCGGCACACGATGGGTGATGTGGTCAGCATCACGCCTTTACTTTCCCAGAGCATGTCTGGTACCCAGTTGAGGCTGGGTCGACCTGAGAGCCTTCGCGGTCGGGAAAAATCCACGCGCATTGCGGGAGCTGAACCCAGACCACCAGCCTTGAGAAGCGAGTTCACTAACAACTACGCTACAGCGGCTCTCATATATCCCTATTTATTTAATGTGGTCTTGATGTTGTCTATATTCGCTCGTCTGCCCAGCGTGTTCGTAGCGCGTTGGACTACGGGTAACTATCCCTCGTGTGTGCGGGTTCAATTCCGCGGGATGGCAGAAAAAGCCACAGATTCCCCAGATTTACGGTGTTCGTGGCACCGAACCGATGGTTACGATGTCCATGGCACCGAGCCGAAGAGTTGAAAAGCTCAAGTGCTTCTGGATCGGGAAAAAAAAATGTTGTCTATCCATCTTTTTCTTGGTCTTCCCTTATCTCTAGTACCTGCTCTCTTTTTATTGTATGTTTGTGAAGTTTTAAGTGTTCTAAAATTGATAATGGAAAATAATTAATTTAGAATTACGATTGTCATGGACTTGGGAAAGCGACTCCGAACAAAACGTACGTCGAAATCAGAGGTGATTGTTCTAAAGGCATACATGACACAAATACACATCAAACTGGTAGTACAAAATGCACTCATTGCTGTAAATCATAAATATATCACAAGTGATTTATTAGTGGTTCTTTACAGAGAACGCAGAAATAATAGACAAATTTAACATACGTCCCCTTTGTTTTGTTTGTTTTACAAAGGAATTCAAGCACACACACACCGACTTATACTCAGGCTTAGCACACACATATAAATATGGGTGTTCTACAGCTTTGATAAATATAGTTATTTTACAGCTGTGATAAATATAATTATTTTACAGCTGTGATAAATATAGTTATTTTACAGCTGTGTTAAATATAGTTATTTTACAGCTGTGATAAATATAGTTATTTTACAGCTGTGATAATACAGTTTTACTGCAGCTGTAATAGTTATAGTTATTCTAGAGATGTTATAATGTTGTTAATCTACAGCTGCTATAAATACAGTTATTCTACAGCCCTTATAAATAGTTATTCTACAGCCGTTATAAATGCTGTTATTCTACAGCTGTTACAAATGTTGTTATTCTACAGATGTTATCAATATATTTATTCTACAGATGTTATAAATATAGTTATTCTACAGCCCTTATAAATAGTTATTCTACAGCTGTTATAAATAGTTATTCTGCAGCTGTTATAAATAGTTATTCTGCAGCTGTTATACATAGTTATTCTGCAGCTGTATAAAGGTATTCGCTTATATAGTACTACAGCTGTGATAAATTATTCCAAGCTGGATAATATAGTTATTCACAGCTGTTATAAATAGTTATCCTACAGCTGTGATAAATTGTTATTTCACAGCTGTGATAAATATAGTTATTCCACAGCTGTTATAAAAGCTATGATAAATCTATTTATTGCGATGGACAAGATTAAAACACGATAAGAGGAAAAAAAAGCATCCGGTCTTTTACTGGCGCGCACACAGGAAACTTTAGAACTTGATGACAGTAGAAGTATGACTTCTTCTTCCGATAATGTCAAAATTGTGGCTGACAGAAGCTATGGAGAAGTCAGATAAAACAACTGACGAGATAAGGGATTTCTATTTCTGTCATTAAAGCTGAAAGAATTGCGCTTGATAATTAGATTTGTTATAGATAGGTTTGTGTCGTAGTAGACAAAATTAACTAGAAAACTTGAGAACATTGATGAATGCGTGTGATACTATTGTTTAATTAGAATTCTATTTGACAAAAAAAGATGCAAAATTAAGAAAGAAAGAATAGATTTAAATGTGTCAGGTAACAAAATAGTTGACGAGAAAGGAATGAATAATTAGATCTGGAGAGAATTTAGGCTAAAATTGACATCTGGGTTTAAACGGCTCAGTTTGAGATACAAGATGAATAGATGGGAATAGATGCGGAGAATATATATATATATATATATATATATATATAAACTCTCGCCAATGATGGTTCCAAGCCAGCCCGGATGAAAAGGAGGAGGACTTGTGAGTGAGGCCATCTAGATCATCACAAGAAATTTTGAGAGCTACAGAAACTTGCAAGAAAGGTCGGAGAAATGTCTGGTCAACAACTAGTAGCATCTGTTATAAGAAGGAGAAGATGAAGATATGTTGGGCGTGCTTTGAGCAGAAATGATCAAAGAATAGCAAACATGCATTAAATGGGACGCAAAGGGTTCAAGATAGAAAGAACGCCTTAGATAAAACCTTGAAACGAACTTTGATGAGAGACAAAATAAACTCAATTCCATGGAAGAGATTGAGCTAGTTGACAAGGACAGAGTGGTATGGAGAAATTACTTGCTAGCCCTATGCAACGTATAACAGTACTAGAGAAAAAAAAATATACAATATATTGATGTGTCGAAAGCATACAGACAGCGTGGAAGCAGCAATATTACTTTCCATGGAAACAATTCAAAATTTCAGAAATTTGATTGAGAATAATGCATCATCTCGTAATCGGGTGACTAATATGACGCTTTGAATGAAGACTTTCTTTACTTATCATCAGTGTTCTTCGTTATTCACGCGATCTTCTCCAACTATGAAGTATTGAGTAGTATACCTCTATCTTGATAAAAACCATTTGGTCGAAACGTTGTCAAAGTTGCTTTATTTAGAAACAATACAAAACTATAGAAAAAACATGTTCGTTTTACATAATTTGTCATCCGTCCCTAAACAATTGTTACTCAGTTTTATTGCAATCGTTCTTGTTCTGGACAACGGGTTATGGACAATAAAACATATGAATTTATTGAATGCCCGTAGCAAATTTGTGATATTGTTAGCATGGCGCCTACATCATGAAGCGAACCCTAACTGAACGATCTTTGGCGGGCCCCCCCTACCTACTGCTAAGGTTAAAGAGCAGTGAGATGCTATGCAAGATTTAAGATAAGCTATGATAATCTATAAACTATGATAATCTATAAGCTATGATAATCTATAAGCTATGATAATCTATAAGCTATGATAATCTATAAGCTATGATAATCTATAAGCTATGATAATTATAAGCTATGATAATCATGCTATGATAATCTATAAGCTATGATAATCTATAAGCTATGATAATTATAAGCTATGATAATCTATAAGCTATGATAATCTATAAGCTATGATAATCTATAAGCTATGATAATCTATAAGCTATGATAATCTATAAGCTATGATAATCTATAAGCTATGATAATCTATGTTGATAATCTATAAGCTATGATAATTTAAAGTTAAAATGATGACACAAAATGAATATTTAGATTTTTTTTAAAACCGATGTGAATTTACATTAAAAAAACCTGAATAATAATAACACATTATCTAAAAGATATTTTTATAGTTTCTTTTGATGCTAAAAGTTTAATAATTTCAGTAACAATGAACTTGTTTGGATAAATCATTTTTGATATACACACAATGTATAGTCACACTTTATCTTTGTCTGCACTGCTGCCAAAACACATTATGAGAATACAACGACAAATAATGTGCATATCTTTACCTACATTTATCTTTCAACTAATTTTGTTGAACTTTGACAAGATGCTGTGTTGTTATTTCATCACACTTTCCAATAAATTATAAAACTTGTAAGTTTGAGAATGAATATCTCCAATATTTGCTCTTCTTGTAATGACTAAACTTCTAGGCCAATATTTCTCTCTCTCTCTCTCTCTCTCTCTCTGGTATTTGCTATCATCTCAGATGTTAATACTTTTCCGTGCCATAAAGTTAGGCTATCCACAGTTTTTCTCTCTGTCTTCCTCTGTTTCGTCTCCCTCGATTTTACCGATTATTACAATGTGTTTTAAACATCCCTTTCTCATCACATGTCCGAAGAATGATGACTGACTCTTTCTTGTATTGACGATAAGTTTTCTCTGTGTCTTGGCCTCATTCAACACCTCCACATTAGTACTAAATTATATCCTAACCCCAAAAAACCATGATTATTTAGACATTTTTGTCCCGCCCCACCAACAAATCGATTACGAGCCGCCGCTGTATATATATAAGCGGAAAGGAAACCGCCAGGCCTGCGATAACCACAGGGGATCTCCCTCCTGTCAATCGCTGGCAAAATACTGGCCAGTGTCCTCCTCAATCGATTAATCGATCACCTGGACAGGACTTACTCCCTGAGACCCAATGTGGCTTCAGAGCAGGTCGTGGAACAGCAGACATGATATTTGCTGCTCGCCAACTACAGGAGAAATGCCAAGAGCAGCACCGTAACCTCTATATGGTCTTTGTCGATCTGACAAAGGCTTTCGACATGGTTAACAGGGAGGGTCTATGGAAGATCATGGACAAATTTGGATGCCCAAGGAAATTCATCAAGATCGTCCAACAGTTTCACGAGGGCATGATGGCACGTGTACTTGACGAAGGGAGCTGTCGGAAGCCTTCCATGTCACCAACGGCGTCAAACAGGGCTGTGTACTGGCCCCAACACTCTTCAGCATGATGTTTGCTGCCATGCTCACGGATGTCTTTTGGGAAGGCGACGAATGTATATACACATGCACACGCACACATACATATATTCTTGCTCACACAAACTCTTTCCGCCTCGCTCACCAACACCAAACCTCACCCATAACCACACACACGAACTCTCTCCATCTCTGACATCAACACTCAGTCTCACTCATAATCACGCACACACAAACTCTCTCTGTCTCTCACCAACACTCAAGTCTCACCCATAAACACCCACACACAAACATTAATTAACGCGCACAATTTGATCAGCAAAACCTTAATTATACTTCTTTCCGCTATTATTCTATACATTCTTAGTGGTTTCTACTTTTAAGATGCAAAGTAAATAAATAAAATCAAACAAGATTCACTTATCAACATCAACAAAATGACTAGATTTATGCAAAAACGTCAACTAATTTCCTGTTTCTTGTTTGAAAGAAGCAATCTCTGATTTCTTATATATCGATTTGACTGCGGTGTAAAGTTATTTTTTCATACTAAGATAGATTTACTCTAGATGGCCTAAAGCGAAGTTATTCATTAGATAGTCAGACACAAGCTACGGTCTCTAGTGAAATAGTGTTTGAAATTCTAGCTGCCGTCCGTCAGCATGCTATGATGAACGATGCATATCTACGATCCTGGGCCAGGGAATGGGATATTTATTTATTATTAGCGGTTTATTCAGGGCAGGGTGTAGTCTTGTTGTTTATGGCTGGGGTAAAGGAATTGTGACAAGGCACGTGGTGGTAATGATGGTAGATTAAAGGAAAATGTTGAGCGAAGTGTGGGTTGACTAGTAGAAGGGAAGGGAAGCTGGCAGGTAGATATACTTACTATAGTGGAGACAGACACTGACAGAGAGACAGGGAATTTGATGTATAAGTAGATATGTAGAATTATTATATATATATGAACGTATTTATACATGTGCAAACGTGTTTACACGTGTGTAAATGTGTGTAAGCGTATGTAAATGGGTGTAAGTATGTGTAAGCGTGCGTAAGCGTATGTAAGTGTGGGCGTGCGTGCGCATGTTTGTATACATGTATACGTGTGTATGGAAGTAGGTATGTAAGCAAATATGTTTGTGCGTGTGCTTGCATGAATTTATGTATGTATGTATGTACATACGTATGTATGTATCATGTATGTATGCATTCCTCCTGCCCAGCGTGTTCGTAGCGTTGGACGAGGTGAAGTTCCCTGTGAGTGCTGCTCAATTCCGCGCGCAAGCAGAAAAGCCCCAGGTTCTCCAGATTTACGTGTTCGTGGCACCGAACCGAAGGGTTACGATGTCCATAGTACCGAGCCGAAGAGCTGAAAGTTCAAGTGCTTCTGGATCGAAAAAAAAATGTATGTAAGTATATATTTGTATATATTGTTAACAAATAACGGGATTGCTATAATATAAATTAAAATAAGGTTGAACATTGCTTTGCAAAAACTAAAAGAACGAACTAACCTATGAAAGGAAACTGACATAAGAACACAAATCAAATGTTTAAGAGCCTGCGTTTTCACCTTGGCAACATATGGTTGTGAGACATGAAACATTGACAAAGCGACGGAGAAGATCATTAATGCCTTTGAATGCAAATGCTACAGAAGAGTACTTAGAATATCACGAACAGAGAAAAGAATAAACGCGTCTGTTCTGCAACAGCTTGATATTAAACAGAGTTGGCTATTACAAAGCACAAAAACAAGAAAAATTAATTTCTTCGGACACATCAGACGACATGTGTGCCTAGAGAAGATAATTTTGAAGGGAATGGTGCCTGGAAGAAGAATGAGAGGAAGACCTAGAAGACGATAGGTGCAATATGTCATTGACGATCTGAGAATGACTGCTGCTGACGACGGCCAACTTGAACATAACAGAGATATTTTCAGGACTGCTGTCATGGGAGCCAAGTTCAAGAAAGGACAAGCTACTTGATGTTGATTGTTATCAAGAAAAGAAAAATATCAGAAATAATGAAATCAACTTCAATGGAGCCATCGGGATATTATCCGGAGATTCCCTAATCTCGGTGTAGGGAGATAGAGTTCATAGTCCTATCGGAGACGGATGCTAGAACGTATGTCCTGTGTTCAAGTTCAGAACATGAAAGAACCCTTGCCAGTTGAAAATCTAGAAGAGCATGAAGGAAAGTCGCTGCTCGGGCACAATTCATATAAATTATTTTCATCATCTTTTAAACTACAACGGGGAACCTCGCTTGTGCTACGGAGTTCATGCACTACCGTTGAGATCTTCCTGTGTAAGAAAGAGATCGGAGCACACATGATTACTCACCGAAGAGCAATGATGATGATTCTATCAATCAATCAATCAATCAACAATAATGCAACAATTTTAGCCTATATATTCGCTACTACATCGTGAACTACTACTACATCAGCGATATAGTTTGAGCTTTCAAATACAATACACATCACATATAATGTCACATCGTTTATTTACGCTCAGATTGAAGTGGTTCTTATCCAAAATTAAAATGTTCTAGCATCAGTCATATGATTATTAAAAAACGCAGAGAACGGATTAAATAACATGGGATTTCAAACAAGCATTGTCATTGAGATCTTTGCATTGTTGCATAAACGGAGTCCTCAAACCGAACGTTGAAAGGCATTTCAAATCCACTCACAGAGTGAAGATGATTTATGAAATATGTTCATTCAGCCAATCATACTCTCCAGCCCCCACTCCTCTCCCCAGTTCTCATGGAGTTGATATGATATTTTTTTATTTCGCTTTACGCGAAATAAAAATATTTCAGCAAAAAGAAATTTCTGGTTAAAGTTTTCAAAATGTTCGAAGTTATTCTAAAGAAATATTGATAATTTGATTCTTTCAGTTTGTTGTTGAACTTCGCTAAAAACATAACACATTGTTAACACGCGTTGATCTTGTTTCTTATACTTTAACAAAAAAAATCAAGTTCAAATTACAAATATGAATTCATTCACGAAAGTTTTTTTTTAAAGATTGAAGATCCTAACATATTAACTTAATTTAATATTTGGAAGTGGTTTTAAATAGGTCTTTGAAGCTGTGCTCAAACTACGAACATTTTTGATATTTTGTATAAGACGTGGAGTTTGTGGAAATGAGATGAGAAAATGTAATTATTATATTGATAATATCATCATCATCATCATCACGGTACGTGTCCTTTATAGAACGTTGCTCTCTTAGCAGCGCATCTGAAATTCACTCTGTCTCTAGCCAGTTCACCCACTTCGCCGATGGTCATAATCATGGTTTCTTTAATATCTTGTAGCCATTTTCTTCTTGGTCTGCCTCTGCGTCCTGGGACCCTGCACTCCAATATTGTTCTCTCCAGGCCATCGTGACGCTTGATGTGACCAAAGTATCTAATTTTTCTGTATAGTATGTTGTTTATCAGCCAATTGTCTTTAACATTCAGTTCTTTCAGGACATCAGTGTTCTTCCTTTTTCTGTTCATGGTATTCGTAGGATCTTTCTGTAGCATTTAGTTTCGAAGGACTGGATTTTCGTTCTTGTTGTTTGTGTAATGGTCCATGATTCACAACCATAAGTAGCCACTGGAAAATGCATTTCTCAATATTTTTAATTTTAATATTTTGCTGGTGCTTTGCCACATGTTCTTCATATTGTTTAACTTCCTGATTGCTATTGCCAATCTTCTTGAGATCTCTTGGAGCAGACGTCGTTTTGTTGACTATTGATCCCAGTTATTCGTAGCTCTCTACACTTTCAAGTTCTTCATTGTTTATTTGAGTGTTAGGTTAAACATTTTGCTTTTTACGTTGACATTATTTTTATTTTTTGTGTGTATTCAAATATAGATGTTGGTCTTCACTATGTTTCTTGGTCGTCATGATTAGGTTTTCCCAAAACCTCTTTGCTGGTGGATAATAATACTGTGTCGTCTGCGTATCTCTGCTAAGCTCTGGTATGGATTTGCAGCATTTAGTGAAAGGGCCGTAATTCACATAGATGGCATCGTCTTTTACATTTCTCATACTGTTTCACATATATGTTGAATAAGTATGGGGAAGAATACACCCTTCTTACCCCTATTGAATCTCGAACCATTCAGCTATTTCACATCCTATTATTGCTATTATACTATCTTGAATAATGCAACATTGAATATTGTGGTTCTGTCGAGTAGACATATTGAAGTAAAAGCAGTGATACGATAGTGTGGTTCATGAAGTTGTCATTAGTATATTCTAGGTAGTGTTGATTTATGTTTGTTAGAATAGTTGTTGGTTTTAGTGATGTTAATATATAGTTGGTGGTTTAGTGGTGTTTATAATAGTTTGTGGTTTAGTGGAGTTTATAATAGTTGATGGTTTAAATGAGGTATAAGATAGTTGTTGGTTTAGTGAGTTGTCTTATAATTAGTGTTTGTTTAGTGGTGTTTATAATAGTTGTGGTTTAGTGGTGTTTATAATAGTTGTTGGTTTAGTGGTGTTTATAATAGTTGTTGGTTTAGTGGTGTTTATAATAGTTGGTGGTTTAGTGGCGTTTATAATAGTTGTTGGTTTAGTGGTGTTTATAATAGTTGTTGTTTAGTGGGTTTATAATAGTTGTTGGTTTAGTGGTGTTTATAATAGTTGTTGGTTTAGTGGCGTTTATAATAGTTGTTGGTTTAGTGGTGTTTATAATAGTTGTTGGTTTAGTGGTGTTTATAATAGTTGTTAGGGTTTAGTGGGTTTATAATAGTTGTGGTTTAGTGGTGTTTATAATAGTTGGTGGTTTAGTGGTGTTTATAATAGTTGGTGGTTTAGTGGTGTTTATAATAGTTGTTGGTTTAGTGGTGTTTATAATAGTTGTTGGTTTAGTGGTGTTTATAATAGTTGTTGGTTTAGTGGTGTTTATAATAGTTGTTGGTGGTTTAGTGGAATTTATAATAATTTTGTTCACTGTTGTGTTAAATATAACTTGTGTTTTAGTGGGCTTTAGAATAGTTTGTTGTTTCTGGGGGGCTTGCAATAATATTGGTTTTCTGTTGTATTAAATATTGTTGATGTTTTAGTGAGGTTTACGCCCATGTGGTGCCGGGGACCGCAAGGGAAACAATGTATAGTAACACTGAAACCTATAAGGAAATTCGTAAGAGGCGACTGATGTAGGACCTTGGCAAGCTACCCTTGTAAATAAAAAGCATCGCAGAAATCGGATGTGCTGGCCTACTTGTTAATCGCATAACTGGCACAACGGACAATCGCTCTTAGGCTCGTATCACACACAAATCACACAGAGTGGTTAAACAAGTGGTCAATATGAAGAGTACGAAGAAGAAGAAGAGGAAATCATATTATAACTCGGTGATGATAAAGTTAATAATAAAACTTTAAAACACAGAACACACAAAACGTAAGAAGACACTGAAAAACATATCAGCAATGAAACCGCCAAAAATACAATAGAAGTATCTTGCGATGTAAAAAAATAAATATGAATCCTTATTGACAGGATGCAGGAAACAATACAGACGAGAGAATCCATAGGAGAAAGTAGCCAACAAGTGAACCTGTCTAAAAAAAATGAGCACCCCTACAACAAATGATGACATGTCTGTCAAGCCAAAGTAAAACAAAAAAATGGAGTGACAGGTATGAATGAAGAAACATATAAACACATGAAAAGAAGAAAAGTAAAATGACACAGGATGACAGAAGAAAACATAAATCACTATTGAGAAAGACAGAAAAAGCAAAAGTATGGATGTACAGGATGACAGAAGAAAACATAAACACTATGTGAGAAAGAAGAAAAGCAAAGTATGGATGACAGGATGACAGAAGAAAACATAAACACATAAAATGTGAGAAAGAAGAAAGGCCAAGAGCACACCTCTATTTAAAATGTTAGACAAAGAAATACGTAAATTGTGCAAAGACAAAAAGAGAATATATTAAGAAACAAAATACAAGGAAATAGAAATGTTCTCACTAAATCACAAGCCAAATATGCACAAACAAAGACACTGACATTGTTCTATATCAAATAAGTCACATGCACACATTATCAAAGACCCAGACATTGTTCTATATCAGAATACAGTCCCATGCACACATCATCAAAGACCCAGACATTGTTCTATATCAGAATACAGTCCCATGCACACATCATCAAAGACCCAGACATTGTTCTATATCAGAATACAGTCACATGCACACATCATCAAAGACCCAGACATTGTTCTATATCAGAATACAGTCCCATGCACACATCATCAAAGACCTAACATTGTTCTATATCAAAATAAAAGTCACATTCACACATCATCAAAGACCAGACATTGTTCTATATCAGAATACAATCCCATTCACACATCATCAAAGACACTAACATTGTTCTATATCAGAATACAGTCCCATGCACACATCATCAAAGACACAGACATTGTTCTATATCAGAATACAGTCCCATGCACACATCATCAAAGACACTAACATTGTTCTATATCAAAATACAATTCCATTCACACATCATCAAAGACACATCATTGTTCTATATCAGAATACAGTCCCAGACTCATATTATCAGTATATGATAATTGCGTAATAAATCCGGAATTTGATGTCTGTGGTTATGTTCTTGCAGTCACGTACATCCATTATCAAGATTACTGAAGTCACTTGAGCTGCAACCTACTGTATTTGATGCATAAAACATTGGACTGGTCCGTCCCTATGAGATGACTACGTTCAGATAACGCATACATCGTTGTTAATTCTAGCTGAAGTACCTTGGTAGTTCCTGGATGAAAATCATGAGTTTTCCGAAGTGCATTTGCATATAGTCTCTGCAAGTATTGGGCAGCAGGACTCCAAGGGATTGTAGTGCTATTAATCTCTATAAAATCAGATGTGATGAGAATTCAATAGTTAGATGATATTACTGTAAATCATATAGACAAAATAGAAATCTGGTCTGTTTTTTTACTGAGTAAAGTCCGCAGTGTTGTTTCTGTTACAACTATTGTTACTATCATTATTACGTATCATTATTAATACCATTATAACTAATACTTTACTGCGCTATTATATACTATACTGTGCTTTATTACGCTACCCTATGTTATGCAGTTCTAGGCTAGGCTGCGCTAGGCTGTATTTTGCTCTGCGTTTGCTCAACTCTACTCAAATTCTACTCAACTCTAGTAAAATTTCTACTCAAATTCTACTCAAACTCTACGCATATTCTAGACAAATTCTACACAAACATCTACTCAACTACTCTACTCATCTCTACTCAGCTCTACCCAACTCTACTCTACTCTTCAACTCAACCACTCAACTCTGCTCAACCCTACTCAGCTCTACTCAACTTAACATATTCTAGTCAAATCTACACAACATCTACTCAACTAACTCACTCACTCATCTCAACTCAGCCTCTACCAACTCTACTCACCTCTCAACTCAACCACTCAACTCTGCTCAACCCCTACTCACTCTACTCAACTTAACTCAACTCCCCACTCTCTCATCAACTCAACCTCTCTACTCAACTCTACTCACTTACTCACTCAACTCATCAACTTAACCACCTACTCAACTCTACTCAACTCTACTCAACTCTACTCAACTCTACTCAACTCTAATCAACTCTGCTCAACTCAACTCTACTCTTCTCACTTAACTCTACTCTACCTACTCTACTCTCACTCTACTCAACTCAAACTACTCTACTCAACTCTACTCTTCTCCAACTTAACTCTACCCTACTCTACTCAACTCTACTGTAATGCTGTAAATAAACAACACCAGAGATGACTAAATGACATTCAAGCTCCTTTTTATTGACTTTGATTTCAATCAACAAATATAAACTACAGTACTAAAGTTATATTCTGTCATTGACTAGTATTTTCTCATTCAGGATTTCTCTGCAACTATTATAGTGAGAATTCCATGGACTGCTAAAATGACTAATGTTGAGGTGTTGAATGAGATCAAGACACAGAAAAAGCTTATCATCAATATAAGAAAGAGGCAGTCATCATTTTTCGGGCATGTGATGAGGAGGGAGGTTTAGAACACATTGTGACAACCGGTAAAATCGAGGGTAGACGAGACAGAAGAAGACAGAGAGAGAAAATTTTGGATAACCTGACTTCATGGATCAGTAGAGCTCAACATCTGAGATGATAGCAAACACCAACGACAGAAATTTGGAGATTCATTATCGTCAACGCCACCCGGCACGGCACCTGATGATAATGATGATGTGTAACTATTATGAAAAAAATGAACAAATAGAAGTAAAATGTCTAATCTCTTCAATGTTTATTTTTTTCCCGCTAGAAACAAACGCAGACATCAAAAAAAAAAAATTATCATATAGTTTAGTGCGAGCAAATACATTCTCGTGAGGGTTACGTGCATATCTCTGTTGACATCTCTAGAAGAGGAAGATAAGGCCCGTAGGCGATCCTGAGCACAACGATAGATAGATTAGGAAAGTTTAGGTGTGTGAGTTTGCTTAGATAAATATGAGTAGTGCATATGTATTTTAAAACAGATTTATGATTATAAAGATAATATACAAGCATATAACTTGACTGTGATTCAGATAACAAAATAGAGACCACGACCGGGATAGAGCAACGAGAGGGAAAGTGCAAGAGAGAAATGAACATTAATTATACTGGTAAAAACGCCCCGTTTGTTGACGGGGTTGCAAGGGAGCAAAGAATAACAATAATGTGACCTACAAGGCATGTCGTAATATGCGACTGAGGTAGGGGCCTAGGGAAGCTATATTAGTAAATACAAAAATCGTCGCAGAAATCTGATGTACTGGCCTACTTGTAGGAGCATAAGCGCAGTACAATGCTCTTAGGCTCAGATCACATACAAAGCATAAAGGGTGGTTTAACAAGTGGTCGATATGGAGCGTTCGAAGAAGTAGAAGATATTGGTAAAAGTTGTTAGAAAATATAGCAAATACAATTATGTTATACAATCCACTGCGTATACAAAAAGATATCTCTGCTGTCCTTCAAAGAATGGAACTTACTCACTTCCACAATGCTACATAGACCCAATACTGACATATGAATACGAGCTATGGAAATATATAAATATACAGCAAAATCTCTGGATGCCGCAGAGATGTGGTTTTACTGGAAAATGTTACGAATCCCATGAAATGCTAAAAGCACTAAAGGATGTTTTTGAATATGTCAGGGCACAGAGAAAAACTACTATTATTAAGAAATATTCCATCATCATTTTTTGGGCATGTGATGAAAAAGGGAAACAGACAAAATCAATGGGAGACGAGAAGAGGACTACAAAAGAGAGAGAGAGAGAGAGGGATAGATAGAGAGAAGAAAAAAAGAGAGAGAGAACAAATTCTGGGCTGCAAGACTTAGTGATATTTAAGAGTGTTAACATCAGAACTTATAGTCTGAATTAAAGACAACAATTGTGAAGATTCATGATCACCTACGCCAGCCGGAAGGCACATGATGATGCTTATATCACATACTTCTTCTGTTGTAAACATAACTTTCTTATCATTCATTCATTTATGTCTTTTTTTGTGTATTTATTTCACGTGGCCAAACTAAATCATCCAATTTATTTTCAGGATATTAGTATTTACTCGGTGATTTATAAAATGTATGTCTAGATGTTTGAAATAAATAAATGTGTGATAGAGTGCCTTCGTATCAGCCATGATAGCATCGTGGTGTGCTGAGGACGCCATTGGAGAAGACAGGGGTGATAACGTCAATGAAATATGGGTGAACAGCCCAGCATGGGATATGGTTATCATGAGAAACAACTTACAGAGTCCAGTTCGGGCAAATAAAATTCAGAAATGCAGATTATATTTGTAGTTAATTGCAATTCTCGAAGGAGTGCTAGCGCTAACTTTGTTTCCTGTGTCAGAATGCTTAGGTTCTTCGTCCTGGAAAAAATATCTTTTTTGTGCATAACTGGATTGTCTGCAAGGGTTAATTCTTATCTTTTTATGTTTGTTCCAATACGCTTTGATATAACAAATAAAAGATTTGTACTTAGGTCGAATGGACGTACCTCAGATTAAAGAATCTGCTAGGTAAAGAGAGAGAGAGAGAGCTTTGGCACTGTCGCGTATGCAGTGCCGACCCTGTTGTACCGACCTCTTTTCGTACAAAGTAAAACAAGAAGAATGTATTTCGTTTTGAAATGAATGGATCAAGCTTGAACTGTAACAATTTAGGCTATTAGTACGTAAAGTATATTTTGTTTGTTTAGGATTTTATCAAGTTTATGAACAAGTTTTATGATGATTGTTTTTTTCGTTTTGCTCAATATTGAAACAATAGCTAAACATTTTCTGAAGCAGCACGCTCACTAATTTTATATACGAGACGCCACTGATACTGTCAGTTCCTTAGCATGGGCGTCCACATAAATTTTTCTAGAGGAGGGGGAAGCTTAAACATTTTTATTTGCAGTTTACTATAAGATATGAAGATCAGATTTGCATAAAATTGTTATCAAAAAGTAATATTGAAAGGAGGTGGCATCTGTGGCGTAGGGTTCTACTATCGACGTTCTGAGTTCGAATCACGCTGCGGACAGTTTGGTTGCAAATTGTTTGCGTGGATTTTAACAAAAGGACGATGGCACCACCGTTCAGAAAGCAATGACAAACTACTGAACGTAATAATGCATAGACAAATCACAAACAGCGTTAAAAGCTGGGTTGATTCGCAAAGTCCTGTAAAGGATATGCAATTAACTTTAATATTCCAAGGGGAAGAACTTGCGCCCCTCTCCTGGCCTTATATTGGTATGGTGCCAATGTTTCCTTGTCTACTCAAAAGGAAGTGGACACAGATACTTCTTGAGTTGGAAGAAAATTTGGAATAAAATGTCTATCAGCTAACTAAATCACACTGAGCACCTATGGGAAAACTTTAATATCAGTATCTAACCTGTTTTCTGGCTACCTCTACAGTTTGCGTTGCTATGATGAAAGAGAAATCAGTAATAATTATACAGAATGTTATTAGACGTTCATCGAAGATAATTTCAGTAATAAATTATAGTCACGTAGTTGATTGTAGTGGTTCTGTTTTTATGTAAGGTCTACTCTCAAACTATGCATTAATTCGTACATGTTTGATTTCACCCGATTGAATCCATATCACTTATTTTGATAATTATGTTATCAGTTCCAATCGATGCTTTTTATCTACCTTGATTTTTGTGTGTGTATTTTAGTCTTCATTGCTATTATTTTCCTGTTTGCGTATAGATCCTTATTGGTAGCATTGTTTGTTGAGAGAATGTAATGAATCGTTTCTAGTGGATTGTATCTAGTGTAATATGAGTGTTGGACATTAAAACCTCTTCGATATTCTGAGCTCATATATACTCACAGTCAGTGGCGTCTCGTGATCTTTTTTGTTGGTGGGGCCAGACACACATTTTCGGAAAAATCATGGTTCTAGATTAGGCAAAATTTTAATTTATTAAATATTAAATGCACGTTACACATTATTTTGATGGGGCCTGGCCCCACTGGCCCTTAATGACGAGCCGCCACTGCTCATAGTATATTTTAACATGACGCAAAGACAGTATACAGGTTAATTTAGTATACATCGTAAAGTAAATGCGTCAGGAGGTACAAATAAATTACGGAATGAAAGGGTTAATGATTGAGAAAGTATATACTTTTCAAATAAATAAAATCGTACGATTCCTGCCTGGACTCTCAAGGGGAGCAAAGAATAGTAACACGGGGACCTACAAGACATATCACAAAAGTCGATCAAGGCAGGGACATAGGGAAACTACCCTAGTAAATAAAAAGCGTCGCAGAAATCAGATATGCTGGCCTACTTGTAGGCGCATATCTGACACAGAGTACAGTCGCTCTTATTCTCGGATCACATAAATCACAAAGATAGATTAACAAGTTGCCGATATGGAGCGCTCAAAGAAGAAGAGAAAATAAAATGATGACGATGAAAGTTGCAGGTTAGAGAAGGAGGTGGAAAGTATACAAATTCTAAATGAGATTGCTTAAATTATTTTAAAACAAGCACAGACACATTGAAGTTGAAGCTATACACCGTTCACATTAAAATTTAGAGAGAGATGCCAATGAAATGATATGGAATTCGCATTCTGGAATCAGTTGACATTTTCTGCGATATTTGTTTTTGAATTGCCCAGGAGATAATCGTATTTGTTCAGCGTTTTTTGACGGGCTCAATATTTGAAACCGTGGTGCTGTATAAGCTTGCCATTCCGTACGCAGCACGAACCGGCTGTTTGTTGAGCAGAGCAGAGCCTATTGGACAAGCAAATACGGTTTAGTCAAATCTGAGGAGTAGGTTACAGCGGAGTTATACGCTAAGTTACGTCCATACTAAGTATCACGTGGGCAGTGTAATAATATCCAGCGCATCCACTGTTGAGATAATGGAAGTATTTTGAACGTATAAAAAGATATGAAGAGTTGGAGAAGGAGGCATCCCAGTAAAGAGGAGAAAAGGAAGACCACGGAGATGATGTAAATGATGATTTGAGAAGACGGCTGCAGAGGTTTGTATAATGAGAGAAAGAGATAAACTCCGAAGGTATGTTAGAGTATCATATGTTCTGTGCAGGACAAGCTATTTGATGATAACATCCACTATAGTGGTAGGGGTTTCATTATCACGGAGCTATAAGATATATTCTTACCTCTATTATTGTGTTTTTTTTCTATCCAGAAGCACTTGAGCTTTTCAGCTCTTCGGTTCGGTGTCATGGACATCGCAACCTTTCGGTTCAGTACCACGAACACCGTAAATCTGGAGATCCTGTGGCTTTTCTGCTAACACGCTCAATTGAACCGCACTCACAGGGGGCTTGTCACCCGTCGTCCAACGCCTACGAACACGATGGGCAGGCGGGCTTACCTCTATTATAAAGAACACTCTTGACAAGATGGAGTATCGTAGACCTGGGGATCTCTGTGGTCAAGTGGTTAAGCCCTTGCTTTGCGTTCCGAAGGTCGTGGGTTTGAATCCAGACCCCACCGTTCGGTTCACGAGTACACTTTTTCCAGAGATCCCTAGAATCATTGCTGAAACTACGGGGTTCGTGCAATACTCTCGGCATGTGGTGTCAAATTTCTGCCGAAAGGGTCTGTGCCATATGCGAAAACCCGGTGCAACGAAGTTAATCTTTAGCCCTTTTTGAAGAAGATGAGGTAAACTAGACGGAATGAAAAAGACAACAGAACAAAGAAAACAAGAAGCCAAGATGAACAGGAGGAACAAGTATATGTTGAAGAAATTGAGATAATTGTAAAGAGAAAGAATGGCTACCAAATAATTTCAGATTCGGTGAAAGTACTTTCATTTTGTGTTTGTTCAGTAGCCAATAAAGGCCCGTTTCACACACGAGCACACAGTGTGTTCAAGGAGGGGATAGTGAACATTTTCACGCTGTAATTGGATGGATTTGGAACAAGCTGAATTGGACGAACTCTTTGTTGACAGAGGTCGTCAAAGGGAGAACAGTCGGGCTAAAAAAACAAACGTTCAATTACGCAGTTCTGAGTAATTGCCCTTGGTACGTGACTGGAACGTTGTCGAATGAGAGCTTCAACAGATTTTGGGTGATGATAGTATTGGGGGTCACGTGGAGACAACATGTGATGAGACAAAGAGCATCTGATGTCTAGAACTCTTTGCCTGGTTGTGTATACTTCCTATTTGTTGACAGAATGTCGCAAAATGTCACAAAATCGTGGTACACGTTCGTGTCTTAATAAACATTGGATTTGTTAGAAAAAACAACTGGTTCTTGAAAAGCAATGTAATTGGCTTGGGCAAAATGAAGATTGCCAATGTAATTGTTAAAAAAATAATAATAATGCTTGCGTTCGTATAAAGTTATACTGCTCGGAAGAGCATACTTCGTAACTTATTTGTACGATCTGAAAATCGTGGCATATCATTTACAGGACGTAGCAATCAACCACAGTAAACGAGTCGTTGATTTTCTAGGCACCACTTATACGTTCAGTAGTACGACATACCCATCAATAATATCAATAGTATAATGTTCAAATCCCGGTAGGTAGATTACTCAATCTATCCTGCTTTAAATGGGTACACTAGCTTTTCAAATGAAGAGGAAATTTAAAAAAACTTAGTCGGTGCCAAGGTGTAAGTGTTCTTACACAGTTAATTTTAACCTTATTTTATTATATTCTTCTCGTATCGTTAAACGTTACATTGAATCTGCAAGTAATTTATCACTACCGCCCTATCCTGGGCAACTCGCGAAATATTCTTTAAGAATTGGTCCGATATTTCTCGCCTTTCTCAAGTTCGTTTCAAGGTTTCCCTAGTGCGTTCTTACCTACTTGTACCGTTGTCTCCCACTTCACTGCTTGTTTTATGATTCTTTGCTCCTTTCTTCTCAGAACATGCCCAACATATCACCATCTTTTCCTTCTTATAACAGTTTTTTCTAGTGGTTAACCAGACATTTCTCTCTAGTGGTTGACCAGATATTTCTCTCTAGTGGTTAACCAGACATTTCTCTCTAGTGGTTGACCAGACATTTCTTTCTGTGGTTGACAGACATTTCTTTCTAGTGTTGACCAAGACATTTCTCTCTAGTGGTTAACCAGACATTTCTCTCTAGTGGTTAACCAGACATTTCTCTCTAGTGGTTAACCAGACATTTCTCTGATTTCATCACTTCTTCTAAGTTCATCGCACTTTATGTTCATTATTTTCCGCAGACATCTATTTTCAAACGCATTTAACTTACTTTCTATATCTTTAATCACTTTCCAACTCTCGCTGGCATTTGTTAGGATTAATACAATATTTGAACTGAAAATTCGTAATTTACTTTTAAAACTACATAACTTCAAGTTTCATATTTTATTTATAAGTCTAACAGCTGATGTTGCTTTAATTTTAACATTTTGACAAATATTCTTCACTTATATGGATGTTTTGAATGTCTGGACTTCCTTTATAAACAGTTTTTCACTTACTTAGTACATTCTAGGGCACTTATATAATTCATGTTATAACGTTTCATTGAGAAGTAAATGTACACTTCAATATAGTGAGTGAGTGCATTTATGAGATGAAAAAAACAACCCATAGTGTTCAGGAACTCACTACCAACGTCAATGTCTAGACACAGTTTAGTAAGTTTACATTTACAATATCAGCCCCTCGCAAACATTTGAATTGTCACTTAATTGGTTAGTGTTTCTTTTCTTTTTGTTTACCTGGTTCGCCTGTTATTAGTTCACGCGTAGTTATAGTACCTAATATGGCACCTTTGACTGATTTTTGCGCGAAGGTTTGCTTTTCGTACGATTAATGATTAGTGTTGCTCGTCATTTAGGTAAAACGTACCCCAACTTCAGAGGTAGGATGGTGTTTAATTTACGATGATCTGGATTCTTCTGTCGCCCCCCCCCCATCTCCTCGCAGATGATGATGAGTAACCAGAAAGTCTGTATGTGGAGCGGCCGAGAAAAGTTAGGATTTGTGGCTGGGTATATATGTGACACTTCCAGCAAAATGAAACAGTCAGAACATATATGACGGGCACAAGATAAGGAGAAAGGGATTGAGAGAGAGAAAGAAAATGAAATTGGAATATACATTGTGTGTGTGATGAGGAGAGAATAGGTGGATAGAAAGAATGAGAAAGATTCATCATCATCAGCTGCCGTCTCCACATCGAAGGTTGGCTGCAATAAATCTCCAGCATCCTGTGTCTTTCGCCTTGGTGTTGCACTCTGCCAGACTGTAACCTGTCCATTTCTTAAAGTTTCCCTCCCACTTATCTCTCGGTCTTCCTCTTGCTCTTCCCCCAACTTTCCCCTCTAGTAAATATTTTATCATGGTGTCATGTCTTTTTATGTGCCCAAAATACTTGTCTGAATGTTATTTCTCTTAATAATTGTTTCTTCATGCCTAGTTTTCCTAAAACTTGTGTATTGAGAAAGATTAAGAGACAAGAAAGATTAAGAGACAAGAAAGATACAGAGCCAAGAAAGATAAAGATACAAGAAAAATAAAGAGACAAAGAAGATTAGAAAAGAAAGAAAGATTGAGAGACAAGAAAGGTTAAGAGATAAAGAAGAGAGATAAATCTAATAACTTACCCCAAAAATACCAGTTGTGTAATAAAGTTATATAGAATGACAGATTAAAAGACTTACTCCCAAAAAAACCCACAGTTGTATAATAAAGTTATATAGAATGACAGATTAAAATGAGTGGGAGTAGGGAATGACAATTGTTTTAGGATTCGTTTGGTTTTCAGAAAAACAGCAAATACCAGACTCGTTCCTCGTATTAGCCGCAGAGATCAACCGTGACACTGATGTAATATGGTGCTGTCACATTCAGAGAGATAGCTTGAATGGACGAACAAAAGAAAGAAATATCTCTTCTTTTATCTGTGATATATTTTTACAATTTGTTGTTGCTTTATTTTGATATTTTTTTCTCCTTCTACAATTTTTTGTGCGTGTTTGGTGATAATTCATTTTAAAAATCCCCCAATAACAAGTGTTTTAGATGGAAATGGAATGAAGGAAATTAAAAGAAGAACAAACATTACTTTACACAAAATTAAACAACTGAAAACAGTATGGAGCGTAACTGATAGGAAAACAAAGTTCAGAATACTAAAAGCGTGCATATTCCCAGTGGCAACGTGTGGATGTGAAGCATGGACACTTAACAAGGAAGTGGAAAAACATATAAGCGCTTTTGAATATAAGTGTTACAGAAGAGTTCACCGTATATCATGTACAGAGAAGAGAACAAATAGATCTATCCAGAAAGAACTCAAAATCAAAGAAAACTGGCTAATACTACAAATAAGAAAGAGAAAATTGAAATATTTTGGACATATAAAAAGACAAGAAGGGCTGGAAAAGATCTTCATGGAAGAAGGCATACCGGCAAAGAGGAGACGAGGAAGACCACGGAGAAGATGGATTAAGGATGAAACTGATGGTTTGAAAATGACGGCTGCAGAGGCGGGACATCTGGCCTATGAGAGAGAGAAATTGAGAGACTTATTCTACTTTAACCCATTTGTCCTTCGAAGCTGATATACTTGCTCTCAGTATTTGTTAAGATGACACAAAGCCAGTATACTGGATTATTTCAGTAAGCATTGCAATATAAATGCGTTCAGAGATGGAAACAAATAACGGAGTGAAAGGGTTAAAATAAAATCTAAAAAAAATTCGAAAAAACTTCATTGGTTGTAGTCAGGCATGATCAGGAAAAAGTAGATCGTATTTTTTCATTAAAAATATCGTCATATATTTTAATTAAAATGTGAAACAAATTTGTAAAAAAATAAAATAAAATACAGTCTGAATATTGTTAAAGTTAAAGTTAATTGCATATCCTTTACAGGACTTTGCGAATCAATCCCAGCTTTTAACGCTGTTTGTGATTTTTCTAGGCATTATTACGTACAGTAGTTTGCCATTGCTTTCTGAACGGGTGGTGCCATCGTCCTTTGTTAAAATCCACGCAAACAATTTGCAACCAAACAGTCCGCAGCGTGATTCGAACTCAGAACGTCTGTGTTAATAGCACGAGTCATTAACCGCTAAGTCACAGACGCCACCCTGAATATTGTACTAAAAGGAAATGAGCTATGAGAATGCAGAAAAAATCTGATTCCTTCCACATTTAATATAAAAATAGTATTTAAAAAAAATCGTTGCTGTTTAAACAACAGAATAAACAAACCGCTATAGGGACAAAAATGTCCATATCAGAAATGGTTACTCTGGTCAGACAGAGGCAGGATAAATTTACTGATCACCGACGGTTGTCCCTGTCCCTACGCTTTGAAAGAGATCTAGTATATAGATTTAAGCAAATTGAGAGTTATTGATCCGATTGATTAATAAGGGTTCAATTTTCGAACGTTACTCATTTGTATACACTATTGGAAGAGTCACATATGTCTTGTTTAACCAACTTCCAAGTCAAACACACATTTTTTTTCCACTTATCTTTTATGTTTTCTTCTTTTTCTTTTTCTTCTTTTTCTACTTCAAACCCTCCATGTCGACCACTTGTCAACCAATCTGTGTGATTTGTATATGATCTGACCCTAAGAGCGAGTGTACGTTATGCCAGTTATGCGCTTACAAGTAGGTCAGCACATCCGATTTCTGCGCTGTTTTTTAATTTACTAGGGTAGCGTCATTAGGGTACCTACATCAGTCGCCTCTAATCGCATGCATTGCAGGTTGCAGTGGTACTATTCTTTGCTTCCTTGTGGACCCCGGTATCACACAGGCATTTCTGGTTTGAAATACATACCTGCTATCTATGACTTGATTTATTCCTCTCCGCTCCTCGTGCAGGATAGAGCCTCGACAGTTGTTTATCACCTTCCCAGGTCTCGGACTGTTATCGTTATGGATTTCCAGGATAGTCCAGCATCCTTCAGTTTTTCAAGAAGACTACGTCTAGAGGTCGGTTTAGGCTGTTCCCTTTTCCTTTTTCTTGCGGTTTTCCAATAAATTGCTCGTCAACTGTAATTATTATAATTTATTATGTTAATTAAGTTCTGTCAGTCAGTTGTTTTCTTCGCCCGCAATGAATTCATAATTCATACGTAGACATGACGAATAATAAGATACACCTGACTGATTCTTGCACAAATATCACCAGTGTTACTGGCCATTCAGGCAAAACTTATTCCGACTTCAGAGATACTTGTAAGTTAAATCTCCAAATAAAGAATAAATGTATTATGTAGTCCGATGGAGTACCGACGGAGCACACTGAAATGTTTTGGCTCAACCTGGCTTGAGTCTCAGAATTACCACGCCACGTAGTCATAAGTGCATCGTTTTTTCAACTTTGTTATCAGTGATCTCGGTCAGATATATTGAGTTTGTTCCTGTTTGTAATTCCTTTTTTTCGTGACCGTTTTCTACGTGTGGTGTCTGAAGTGCTGTGAAATTGCTACAGTTAAACTGACGCTTTTAACTTGTAATTTTCACTGTCACTGAAAGGAATAAATTTATTTTGTTTAAATTTGTACTTGGACGCCAGTAATAGTTTAATCAAAGTGTCTAGTTGTAGCTTATTTATTAATAGTTTTAAAAATAGAAGTCTAAAGGCGAAGTACTGGCTTCATTGCACCAGGTTTCGCCATACGCCACGGTTACTCAATGACACGACACCTGCAAGAGTACTGCACAAAGCACGAGCTCCGTAACTCCAGCAGCAATCTTAATGAATCTCCAGAGGAAACTAGTGAACCCAAGGATGCGATCCGAACGCAAACCCACGACCTTTAGAACGCACAGCAAACTGCTGAACCTCTTTCCCTCTCCTTTAATAACAGTAGTAATCTATTTATCAGTGTGTAGTAGTAGCTTAAATAGTAAGAGCAAAGATAAATTAATCAGTGTATGTAGCAGTAGCAGCATTTTTCAAGTAATTTCTCTATGCCTCTCTATCCTGGGCAACTCGCTCATTCTCTTGTACGGAATTGAGTATAAAATATTTCTTACCTCTCTCATTAAATTTCGTAGCTGTTTTAAATCGCATCTTCGTAATTAGTAATATTAGTTTATGATCCAGCGCACGTTTTTTTCTTGTATCTTTTTCGTTCTAGTTTTATGTTCGTACTTGATAAAGTTGATTTATTGGGGTCTCTGTGTCTAAGTGATACGTCTTTGCTATGCGTTTGCCTTACTAGGATTGTTGCCGGAGCTACGGAGTGCGTGTTAGGTGCAATACTCTCGGCAGTTGGTGTGCGATTTTTGTGGAGATGAACCGAGCCATATGGGGTAAAACCCGGCGCAATGAAGTCAATCCTTCGGTTTTAGACCCAGTAAAGTTAATTTATTCAAGCTCATTGATGTCTCCTACTGTAGTAGACAGATTATAAATGCAATCTTTATACCAACACTGTGCTACCAGAGCCAAACATGGACTTCGTTAAGACCAGAAAATTATATTGAAGTCATTGATGTCTCCTACTGGTAGACAGATTATAAATGCAACTTATACAACACTGTGCTACCAGAGCAAACATGGACTTCGGATTTAGACCCAGTAAGAATTTATTGAAGCTCAATGATGTCTCCTACTGGTAGACAGATTATAAATGCAATCTTTATACCAACACTGTGCTACCAGAGCCAAACATGGACTTCGGTTTTAGACCCAGTAAAGTTAATTTATTGAAGCTCATTGATGTCTCCTACTGTAGTAGACAGATTATAAATGCAATCTTTATACCAACACTGTGCTACCAGAGCCAAACATGGACTTCGGTTTTAGACCCAGTAAAGTTAATTTATTGAAGCTCATTGATGTCTCCTACTGTAGTAGACAGATTATAAATGCAATCTTTATACCAACACTGTGCTACCAGAGCCAAACATGGACTTCGGTTTTAGACCCAGTAAAGTTAATTTATTGAAGCTCATTGATGTCTCCTACTGTAGTAGACAGATTATAAATGCAATCTTTATACCAACACTGTGCTACCAGAGCCAAACATGGACTTCGGTTTTAGACCCAGTAAAGTTAATTTATTGAAGCTCATTGATGTCTCCTACTGTAGTAGACAGATTATAAATGCAATCTTTATACCAACACTGTGCTACCAGAGCCAAACATGGACTTCGGTTTTAGACCCAGTAAAGTTAATTTATTGAAGCTCATTGATGTCTCCTACTGTAGTAGACAGATTATAAATGCAATCTTTATACCAACACTGTGCTACAGAGCCAAACATGGACACTGACAAAAGAACAAGAAAGGAAAATTACCACATGTGAAATGAGATGCCTGAGGAAAGCAGTAAATAAAACAAGAAGAGACCATATAAGAAATGAGGAAATTAGAAGAACAGTCGGAACAACACCTTCTATTAGATTTATTGAAAAACAGAGACTCAAATGGTTTGGCCACTTGGTCAGAATGAACCCGAATACACCAGTTGCAAGAGCGTACAACCTGAAAATGGAATCATCAAGAGGAAAGGGCAGACCAAGAAAAAGATGGGTTGATGGAGTTACAGACATCTTAAAACTCCACAATACCACACCATATCAAGCGACCGAGCGTGCATTATCTCGAAAACCGATCATCAGTTAAACCTGCTACGCCTAGCGGCAAAAAGCAGAGAAGGACAAAAGAAAGAAAGAAAGACTGTATTTATGTCAAATTATTTTACTTATTGTTGTAGTTTATCTATTCTTCTATCTCTCACGTGGTCATCATCAGCTCTCCTCATGCAAATTAAATATGATGGTCTCATCCTATGATTTTTAAAATGATGGTCTCTAAACTACGCACACTGATCTACTGTCCTGGACATGAGGGTGTTGGCGGAAACGAGAGGCCAAGCTTGCATCGAAATCACCGATTGTTAGGGAGTTCAGGATGGAGAAAGGGGATGATTTAGATCTCTTGGCAAACTACTGTTGGATGACGACGCTAACATTTTTGTTGAATCAATCCAGTGATTTAAGAAGTATGAAATTACACGTTGTACAAGTAAAGATGTGAGCGTCTGTAGCTCAAGCGGTAGTGAGCTCGATCACGAACCCAAGCGTACCTGGTTCAAACCCACGTTGGGCAAGAATTCGTTTCCATAGAATTTTTACAAAAATGTAAATATAGACCTCACCGTTCCTAAAGCAATGACAAACTACTGAACGTATAAGTGGTGCCTAGAAAAAATCAACGATTAGTTTACTGTGGTTGATGGCTACGTCCTTTAGGATATGCCACGATTTTCATTTCACAAGTAAAGATGGGTGCTTGAAGGACAAAGAGAGGCGTGTGTTAAACTGGCGAGTCACAGGGACCGTCCTTAAGCATAATCTTTGACATATGTTAGGGGAGACTGCGCACCTATGGGTCTGATCGAAGTGCATGTCTATAATAGTTTAGTAACCATTAACCTAATGAAACATAAGGCAGAGACATCAAATTGGAACTTAGTTTTGATGACCAGTTTTGGGTATTCTCTGTTTCTGTAGCTGTTTGCTTTTGTTTACAGTATTGGGTTGCTTATCCCATCACAACCCCTATCAATCACCGTTTACGAGATGAGAGAGAAGCGACTGGTTCTATTCTTCACTAACCAGAAACTACATGGGGGATTTCTTGCGCAGTAAATGGTGATATTTAACAAGACAAAAACGAAAAACACAGAAAAACTAAGGTCAAAATTACACTGAGAAAGCTGAAAGTCGACCGAACCCATGACCCTATTATATTCACGTGCATGTCATTAATTTACTAGACCACCCAGAAAGGAATGATATTCCATCTGGTAACATACCCCATGCCCCTCGCAACTCTCCAAATGCTTTCATTCAGTTTGCGCCTGCACTTATTAACACAAATACACAAAAGCATGCTAGCTGACGATCGAAAACAAAATTAATACATTTAGAATTCAATATCGGTATGAAACCCAACCTATTATTTATAGAGAAAATCTGTGTTAAACTGTAAAATTGAAAAGATTCAATAGCTTTGCACTGAGGACGTTCTCATGAGTGTACGGTCCCCTTAAGTACGCTAGACTTTGGCTAAAAGTGTCAACGATGTACACAGTATTTCCAGTAACGATCACAGAACTTCCATTTAACACGGGAGTCCGTGACCCATCTTCAGTTGACTGACATAAACAAACTGAATAAACCTTCTGTCGATTGGAGACATCAGAATAAACATAGTCCAAATGTTGATTGGAGACATCAGACTAAACACAGTCCACATGTTGATTGGAGACATCAGACTAAACACAGTCCACATGTTGATTGGAGACATCAGACTAAACACAGTCCACATGTTGATTGGAGACAAAAAGACTAAACAAAGTCCCCTACTTAACTGCAGATATAAGGTTGAAGGCAGTCAATTGTAGCGCAAATCTAGCTGCCTGTAATTTGGCTAAATGAACTCTTCACTACATTGGATAAATATTGTCAAGTGCAACAAAAATTTTACAATGTTTGCACGTGTTCTTGAAAACCACAACCACTGTAACTGCTGTGGCAGTGTTACTGCCACTACTACTACTGCTACATTTTCTACTACTACTGTCCATGCCACTGCTGTTACTACAACCACTAGTACTACTACTACTACTACCACTACTACTGTTACTAATACTACTACTGCTGACACTATTTCTACAACTACTGTTACTGCTACTATTGCCATTGTCACTGTCCGCGCTTTGCTTTTCGAAAGTCGTTTGTTCGAATCCGCCGGTCGCGTTGTTCTGTTCACGAGTATATATTTTCAGAGACCCCTAAGAGTGTTGACGGAGCTACGGAGTTCGTGTTTTGTGCAATACTTTAGGCAGAGGAAGTATCATTTCTGCGGAGAGGGACTGAGCAATATGGGGTAAAATCTGGTGCAATGAAGTCAACTCATTAGCCTTAGACGTTTTCGTTACAGCTCTATATTACAGTTGGAATACAAAAATGTAGAAATATATTTATTTGACAATTTTTGTCTTCCATAAATATTGTGAGAGGAACCACGCTTTAGGAAGAACTTCTTCTTTGTTTTTCTTCTTCAACAACTGCTTGTTAATTAATCACTGTTTGTGATCCGTGTGTTAGTTTCCTCAAGAGTGTTATGTACGTTATCAATCATGATCAACAACACCAACACTGACTGCCAACAAGTGGTTTTTTTCCACAGATTCACTATCCGTTCTGCTGACCCTCCAGAGTAAACTCCCAACCCTGAGAGAGGAGCTCAGCAAGATTTCTGCCAACAAGAGAGTTACACTCCAATGGGACTTTCACACTGTGGTGTGCCAGGTAACGAGAAGGCAGACAAACTAGCAAAAAAGGTAGCAGAATGTGAACAAGTAGAAAACGAAATTCCTTACTTTGAAAAAAAAAGAGCTACCATGGACTTCAGAAAAGAACCTAAACTATACAACGATGACTACCACACACTTGACAGACAAGGACAGACTATCATCTTCCGACTCAGGATAGGACATAACAGACTGAACAAACACCTACACAGGCTACGATTGTCCCCATCCCTCCTGTGGCACCGCTGAGCAAACCACAAAACATGTCATGCAAGACTGACTGCCCCTTGTATGTCCTCCCTAGAAATGAATGCTGGCCCTACAACCCAACACTACATTCAAATCTACATGACACCAGAGATGAGCTCCAGACAACAGTCGACTTCATCATAAGAACGCATCTAACGGTATAATCATCAAAACTACATGGCACTAGAGATGAGCTCCAGACAACAGTCGACTTCATCATAAGAACGCATCTAACGGTATAATCATCAAAACTACATGACACCAGAGATGAGCTCCAGACAACAGTCGACTTCATCATAAGAACGCATCTAACGGTATAATTATTAAAACTACATGGTACCAGAGATGAGCACCAGACAACAGTCGACTTCATCATAAGAACACATCTAACGGTATAATCATCAAAACTACATGGCACCAGAGATGAGCTCCAGACAACAGTCAACTTCATCATAAGAACGCGTCTAACGATATAATCATCAAAACTACATGGCACTAGAGATAAGCTCCAGACAACAGTCGACTTCATCATAAGAACACATCTAACGGTATAATCATCAAAACTACATGGCACCAGAGATGAGCTCCAGACAACAGTCGACTTCATCATAAGAACACATCTAACGGTATAATCATCAAAACTACATGGCACCAGAGATGAGCTCCAGACAACAGTCGACTTCATCATAAGAACGCATCTAACGGTATAATCATCAAAACTACATGGCACCAGAGAGAGCAGACAACAGTCGATTCATCATAAGAACGCATCAAGTATAATCATCAAAACTACATGGTACCAGAGATAAGCTCCAGACAACAGTCGACTTCATCATAAGAACACATCTAACGGTATAATCATCAAAACTACATGGTACCAGAGATAAGCTCCAGACAACAGTCGACTTCATCATAATAACACATCTAACGGTATAAATCATCAAAATAGCGATCGTAAAGAAGAAGAAGAAGATGTACGTTATTCTACTATTTAACTGGGCCCTTAAGCACACCACACATCCAATATCGACGTGGGGGAAGAACTAAAATTCATAAACCCTCTTCCCTCCATTTCCTTATCTTACTTTAGATTCAAATTACAAAATGTGGAATATAAACAGCTGGCTACTTGTTGTCTTTTCATTACAAGAAATCCATGTTAGCAATTCAAGCAACGAGAATTGTATTGAGTCTAAAAGCGCTCTCAAAATACTCCCGTAAGGTTCATTTACCTTGTGTGATAGGTCAACTGTCGAGAAATGGACGCTCACTAAAACAAATTTGTCCGATATCCATGGCAGCTACAAGAAGAGATCTGTGACAAAATTGGCTAAAATGATTGATGTTCTCCCTCTGGTCGCCCTTGTAGACATTTAATAAACGTGGGAGACAAGGAAAATATTTGCGGTATTGATCCAGAAAGACGTTGGATCTTCTGTTAGCTCTCTCAGGACAGTCAAATGTTAGAATCGCATATGCGTCATTTATTTTAATATTACTATTATCTTTATCTTAGACGAGTCATCATTTTCTAGTGTGGCTGGAATTTATGTTTCGTGTTTTTGATCTGAGAAAATAATATCTGAAGCTTTGATGCGAACTATTCTAAACGTAACGTATTGTGTGTGTATTATTGTATAATGTTAGACAACATCTTATGAAATTGCTCACAACTTAGACTAGAAATAAATAGTATGTATTCAGAGTTAAATGGAAACGTTTAAAAATCTAGTGTTTTAAAGTTTTATATTTATTATTACAGTCGATAGTGGCAGAAGAAGAGAACGACAAGAAAAGCAAGGGCTGATTATACAGGGTGTTCAAGATAATTGCAGCCCCATTAATAATTCGAAAGTTGCCAGGTACACATTGAGTTGTGTTTATTTACTATTTAAACCGGTTCTGACTAGCTCGTCATACGTCACATTTGTTCATCGCCCCTTCCCGCACTACAATTACACACCGTCACACAACTTTGACCTATACTACGTCATAACTGAACCTTCTCATTTCCAACATATATGCCAGATTAGCTCCATTCACGGGCTGCTTTTAAGTTGAACACCCTGTACGTCTATATAATAATAATTCCTCTCGTACCGTTATACGTTACATAGGGCCTGCAAGCAATTTCTCCATACCACTATATCCCGGACAACTTGCTCAATCTTCTCCATGGAACTGAGACCGATATTTCTTGCCTTTCTAAGCAAAGTTCGGTTTAGAGTCTCCTTAGTTCGTTCTCTCTTTCTTGAACCCTTTGCATCCCACTTCAATGCCTGCTTTGATATTCTTTGTTCATTTCTTCTCAATGTGTGTCCAACATATCTCCATCTTCTCTTTCTTATAACAGTTGTCACTAGTGGTTGACCAGACATTTCTCTGATTATACTAATATATACACATCATTAAATAACGTCATAGTGACCATCTAATCGGAATGAATCTATTTGAAAGTGTTTTATAAAGATACATTATTAATGATGATGATGATGGTGATGGCATCCTGTTAGTCTCGGGAGGCAATGGTTCTTGGTTGATTTTATTTCTGATTTCTCCTGGCACGTTTTTAGGTATAAAGCCGAAAAATTGACTTCATTGCACTGGGTTTGATCTCATATGGCTATAGAACGGATTTTTGTGTGTGCTTCATAAATGATTTTTTTCGTCTCCTCTATCTCTGAGATCCACCTTTTGCATCTACCTGAGACGGCCTTTTGCTGCGAACTCACTGTATGGGAGTGACATTGCTCTTTAAGGCGCAATGTTTGTTGATAATCTACTTATGTGTTCTAACCATTTAATTTGTTGTTTCTTGATGAAGTTCAGTACTGATGTTGTACTCACTTTTTCCTGATGTCTTCATTTCTAAACCGTTATCTCCTTGATACTCCCAGCTTTCTGCGTAGACACTTCATCTCTATTGTGACTAGTTTCCTTCAATCACTTGATGTCATCATCCAGGTTTGGCTCTGCTAACATAATGTTGGGAGACACATTGTGTTAAACAATGCTCTTTTGGTGTTCATGGTGACATGTTTGCATTTCAAAATTGGCACCATTTGTCCTATTATTTGATTTGCTTTATTTCATTTATGGTGGATTTAGTTAGTTAGTTATACTTCCGTTTTTCTGGAAAAAAATGCTCTCTAGGTATGGAAAGTCTTTGACTTGTTTAATGGATGTTTGTCGTTGGAAATATTGGTGACATTTTCCTCTCTAGCGAATGTCATTACTTTTCATGTTCATATTATACATTAATCATAACCAAACATTGTGAGCCGCTGTAGCGTAGTTGTTAGTGAACTCGCTTCGCAAGGCTGCTGGTCTGGGTTCAGCTCCCGCAATGTGCGTGGAATTTTTCCGACCACGATGGCATGTCCAGGTCGACCCAGCCTCAACTGGGTACCAGACATGCTCTGGGAAAGTAAAAGGCGGCCGGCGTGATGCTGATCACATCACCGACGGTCAATGAAAATACAGGCTAACACTGTATTGACCTATATACCACGAGGTATGAAAGGGTTCACGTTTTTCTACTTTTTACTTTTTTATAACCAAACATTACCTAATATTAAACATCACAGTTTAATTCATCTAATTCTGTTTGCTATAGAAAAGTTGTGAAATTTTTCACGGTAAAAGCTTACAGATTACTATTTCTATGTTTGTTTAGACGTGTGTTGCTTTGTATCTTTGTTCCTTCATCTAGAAGAGATTTGAAATAAATATTCAATGTACAACTATTAGTTGCTGTTTCAAGCATGTTTGAACTGTGTGCACATCTGTATGCATTTGTCATGTTAACTGTAGTTGATATCTCTCCAGAGATGCTGATCACAGCTTCAAATATTATTTTATTGCTGTCATTTTCTTGTTAGATTATAAATGCAAAAAAATATAAAATTATGTGCCATCTGATATCAAAGGGAAGAAGATAAAAATAAAGCACAACGAGAGAGATAGAGAAATAGAGAGAAGTAGTAGGGACAGGAAATATATAATTGTGAGTTCTAAGCGTGCATAAGGAAATGCTAATTCAGATCCCACGGAATTATTATGATGAAGAGATAAGAGGAACAGAAGAGAAAGAGAAGAGATAGAGAAAGAGAGAGAGAAAGAGAGAGCGAAGTACACAAAAAGAAAGAAATTATCAAATTAGAAAAATAGAAAACGAAGCAATAATGAAATATCAAAATTTCGATTCGTGAATTAAGAATTTACAAACATAAAAATCAATATAATGAAATTAATGAATCCTGAAAAGCACAACGAGACACAAGCAGAAAGATAGCGAGGGAGAGAGAGAGGGCATAAACGTACTGCTCGATAAAAGGTCTTCTCCAGAAATCACATTTGTAATGGCCGATTACACATGTAATCTGGTGCGAAATTTGTGAGTCACGGATCGTGCGTGTGTTTTATTTCAACTTTTGAAATTTGCAGCTGGTTGTAGTGTTTCCGGTAACTTGACCATTTTGAACAATGTCGAATTAATACACTAAATCTTCATTCTTTCTCTACATCCGCTTTCACTTTAGTAACTGAAATAGTAGACTTACATGTTATGATATACTATTGGATTCTCCACAAGGAGATGATTCTTATTTTCATGTTTGATTGATTGATAGGACCATCATCATTGCACTTCGGTAAGTAACCATGTGTGCTCCGATCTCTTTCTTACACAGGAAGATTTCAACTGTAGTGCACGAGCTCCGTAGCACTGGCGATGGTCCCCGATGTAATTTTAAAGATGGTGAAGATATTTTTATAGGAATTTTATTTTCAATCTATTCTAACGAATTTTGCTTGGGCAGCGGCTTTCCAGCCTGCTCTTCTGGATTTTGAAATGCGAAGGGTTCTTTTACTTTCTCAGATTGAACACGGTACCTATATTTTATCGTGCATCTCTGATAGGACTAGGAACTCGATCTCACCTACAATGAGGTCATGGATCTCTGGAAAAATATTCCGATGGCTTCACGAGGTGGTGAACCTGGTACCTTTGGCACGAGAGACGATCACTTAACCTCTATGCCACAAAGACCCATATTTTTACACGTTTGTTTGCCTACATGCTTTGAGATAACCAATAAAAGGTTTATTCTAAGGTTGAAAGCGCTGTGACTAGGCTTAAAGAGGCTTTAATCTCTTATACAACAAGAACAAAACACGCCTTGATATACCCAAAAGAAGGCTCGTCCTTGGGTTGAAAGCGCTGTGACTCGGTTTAAAGAAATGTACAATGTTTATTTATTGATCATATTCTTTGCTTCCGTTGCTTTCTCTGGAGGTTCTTACAACTAAAAAAATTCATTATTCTCAATTCTTATACATAACAAACATTAGGCTCCAGACAATTCTCGGACAGTTTTCATGAAAATAAACACGCTAAAGCAATGTTTTGCTCAGATCACGACCGTATTTCAAGCTTTGATTCGCCAGTGCTGAGGTAGGTGACCACACGTAGAACTTGGTTGACTTATTAAAAGGGTTTTAAAGCCGAAGGATTGACTTCATTGCACCGGGTTTTAACCCATACGGCTCGGTCCCTCTCTGCAGAAATGGCACGCCACCTGCCGAGAGTATTGCACAAAGCACGAACTCTGTAGCTCCAGCAACAATCCTAGGGTCTCTGGAAAAACTGCACTCGTGAACAGAGTGGCGCGGTCCGGACTCGAACCCACGACCTTCGACTCACAAGGCAAAGGGCTTAACCACTTAGCCACAGATCCCCCCGTTGACTTATTCATGGTGGGTTGAGTCAGAGCCAACTATAAACTTATGGGCCTTCGGACTCCGGGTAAGAATTATGGGAAATCAGACCACAACCACGTGACCTCGCATTCCAGTATTGTTGTGTATAGACGAATTCATTAAAAAATCAACACAAAATGCTAAATCGAAGTTATATTATGCAACAAGTTAAGTTTAACAATAAGGAATATCAATATTATGAATATTTTTCACCAATAAATAACCAAAGACTCACAAAATTAAGTAAAATTGCAAAAATGCTTGCAGTGTTCTATCAAGCATCTATATTTTCCAGCTCCCTTCTCTGATCTAGGTCAGGGACTCCCTAGTCAGTTGCCTGGCCTAGTTATCTAGAGTTGGCTGTGGTTGAGTACTGGACGCAGAAGGTCTATCTAAGCTTGGTATCATATCTTCTGTTCCTCTTATTCTTTCCCTAATTCTGTTTTGTCTAACAGTCAGGATAAAAATAGATTATAGAACGGGCTTTTGTGTGTTTTTCGTACACGGCGTCTTTCATTGGGTGTGTTATTTTTGTCTTAAACTTTCTGCATTGTATCCATCAACTGTTTCTGAGAAGCATTGTCTTTTGATGTGCACTGTGTGTTGGTAACTTTCTTATGTGGCCAAACCATTTAATTTATTGTTTCTTGATGAAGTTCAGTACTGCTAGTTACATATTTTTTTCGCGAAGTCTTCATTTTTAAACATATCTTTTCTTTGTGTTCCCAGAACTCTGTGTAGAAACTACATCTTTGTTGTGAATAGTTTTCTTCTATCGGTTGATGTCAACGTCCAGGTTTGGCATTGGTTGCATACTATCTGGAAAACGATCATCTGATACGTTTGTGTAGTGCCAGGGCTCGCATGGACAGCAAAGAATGGTACCACTGGGACATACAAGGCCTGTTGTAAGAGGCGACTAGTGTAGGACCTATGGAAGCGACCCTAGTAAATAAAAAGCATCGCAGAAATCGGATGTACTGGCCTACTTGTAGGTGCATAACTGGCACAACGTAAATCGCTCTTAGGCTCACAACACATACAAATTACACAGAGTGGTTAACAATTGGTCGATATAGAGCGATCAAAGAAGAAGCTCTCTGATATGTTAGTGTTCATGGTGATATGAGAGAATTGGTGCCGTTTGTCCTGTGATATGATATTTTAGTGTTCATGGTGACATGCGATAATTGGTACCGTTTGTCCTGTGATATGATATGTTTTATTGCATATATTTTGAGTTTAGTTATTAACTCTTACATTGGCTGAAAATATTCTCCTCACATACGTAAAATCTTGAACCTGTTTTAATTTATAATTGCCGTTAAAGATATTGGTATTGTTTTCCTTTTTAGTGAATGTTATTACATTAGTTTGTATTACATACATAGTTGTCTGTCTTCAGCTTTTCTAAGAAGCAAAGGAGAAATCGTACACTAACCAACTCTTGATGCTGTCATTAAAGAATTGTTTCTGTCCTCATTTTCAACTTTCACCATCAACTGTCCCGTGTAAAATAGTTCCTGATAATGAGCAGCATTTCATTAGTTGTCAGAGCCAGACAAGCTTACACCGTTTCACGATTGCCAAACGGGTCTCCTCTCTGCCTGCGAGAATATTCCCCCTGTGTGTATATTTATATATACATATGTCTGTAGCGATAGTGAGCTCAATCACAAACCCAAGCGTACCTGGTTCAAACCCCACGGTGGGCAAGTCTGGAAGAAAATTTGTTTATTTTGATTTTTCGAACTGTAAAAATAGACTACATCGTTCATAAAGCAAGGAAAACTACTGAACGTATAAGTGGTGCCTAGAACATCGACCGCACGTTTACTGTGGTTGATGGCGACGTCATGCCCCGATTTTCATACATTTTTATACACACACACACACACACACACACACGCACACACACACACTTTTATTGATAGATGCAGTAGTGTAGATGTTAGTGACCTCGATTCTTATCTAGTGGTACGGGTTCAATTTCATACCAACATCAGCTTGAAATATTGTTATATAAGGGCTCTCAGGTCGACCTAGCCTCATATAGGTACCAGCAAAAGCACTGGGAAGTAAAAGTCGGACGGCGTGATGTTGAACACATCACCCATTCCGTGCCAACGTTCAATAAAAAATACAGACATTACACCGTATTACACAATATACCTCGAGGTATGAATAAGGGTTCCAAAGGAAAATCAAAAGAAAAATTTTTTATCAATACTATTGCAATGGCAACAATAATAACTGCAATTACTACCAAGACTGCTAACACTACTAGTACTCCTACTTTTGCAACCACTAACAATACAACTGCTTTTACGAAATCTATTATTTTTTTAACGAGTTACCACTACCACTGTTACCACCATTATTATTATTATATTAATGCTACTACAACTAATGTTTCCAATATTTCTTCTCCAACCAACATGATTACTACTTGTACTACTACCAACAGTACCACTTCACCAGGTACTAGAACTACTTCTAATATTCACAGAATTACTAGTTTATGATACTAAAGTTACCAACACTACCACAAATACTATTATTAATATTAGCACATTTGCTATTTCTGCCACCAAGACTAACAATTTCTACTCTCCGCCATTACTGCTACGGTTATTAAATATTGGTTATTGAACCGATATCAAGACACTTCGGACCAACCCATAAGTGCTCAGTATCCTTCAGCAGATATCAAAGTGTACACAAAATAATTGTTTCTGTGCCTTGAGGTGTAAACACACTTCTTGCTCTGCTTCTGGGGCTTACAGTCTAACAAGAATAAAGCTATATTCTAAAGGTATGTAACCGTAGTATAGATAACCCATCAATAGTCGTGTCTTCATACAAGTGGTCGCCAAATATTGTATATCTCTCTTTAGCCTGTTACGCCCCTGGCGTTTAGGGCAGCAACAAACGTACACCATTCTTCCCTGTTCATGGCCTTCCTCTGTATTGTGTTCCAGCTATGATTCATTTCCTTCAGCTCTTGCTCTATCGTTCTCCTCCAGGTTGTCTTGGGTCTTCCACGCTTTCGCCTACCCTCTGGAGTCCATCTCAGTGCAGTTTTCGTGTCGGAGCCAGTCTCCATGCGCATCACATGTCAATCCATCTCCAGCGTCGTCTTCGGATGATAGTGCCCATATTCTCTTGTTGGCATCGTGCAAGCAATTCTTGATTCGAGATAGTAGTCGGCCAGTACACGCGTAAGATTTTTCGCAGACAAGTTGTATGAAGGCGGAGAGTCTGGACATATCCTGTTCTGTCATTCTCCAGCATTCCGATCCGTACAGCAAAGTTGACAGCACACAGCTGTTATAGATACTAGTCTTGGTTCTGATGCTGTATTGGGCAGATTTCCAGGCGGTCTGAAGGGTCATGAATGCACTGCGTGCTTTACTCAGTCTGTTTTTAATGTCAGATCCAGCGCCTCCTTCATTGCTAATAACACTTCCAAGGTATGTGAAAGCGGTTGTATCTCGGAGGGTTTTACCTTCTAGTTTGACTGGTGCTGGGGTTGCTATGTTCAGAGTCATTACTTCAGTTTTCTTCTGATTTATTTTCAGCCCAACCATCTCACTATATTGGTTAAGGCGGCAGGTCTTTTCCTGGATATCTCTATGTGTATGAGATAGAGTGCGATGTCATCTGCAAAATCTAGGTCTTCCAGAGTGGTTGTGAGCGTCCATCTAATACCTCTTGCCTTATCTTCCGTTGTTTTACGCATCACCCAATCTATGACAGTGTTGAATAATAGGGCTGACATAACACATCCTTGTCGCACGCCTGTTTTACTTCAAACTTTAGTTCTGAAGTTTCAACACTGCATGCAAACTTGCTGTAGCAGCTTTTATAATATTTATAAAACACAGTGGGATTCCATACCATCTTAAGATACGCCATAGACTTTCGCGGTGTATGCTATCAAAAGCCTTTTCAAAATCTACAAAGTTGATATAGAGTTTGCTTTGCCATTCTGTGCATTGTTCTATGATATTTCTAAGAGCAAATATTTGGCCTATACAGCTCCGTCCTCTGCGAAATCCTGCTTGTTCCTTTCTCAATTTCTTATCCACAGCGTCAGTAATACGTTGTACGATGATTTTGCTTAAGATTTTACTTGGGACAGAAAGCAGTGTTATTCACGCCAATTATTACAATCGGCAAGGAGCCCTTTTGGGTATCTTGATGATGACTCCTCTGTTCCATGCATCAGGTATTATTTGGGCATTCCATATAGTAGTAAACAAGGGTTGCAATATATTAGCTGCAAGTTCTGGGTCTATTTTGAATAGTTCTGCGTTTAAGTTATCATTCCCTGGTGCCTTGTTATTCTTAAGAGATTTAATTGCTGTAATGATCTCATCCTGGCTGGGTGTTTCAATGCCAATTTCTAACTCCTCTGTTGGTTCTGGTATGTCTGCTACTACCGTTGGAGGTGGTCTGTTTGTAATTCTTTAAAATGCTCTGTCCATCGTATTTCTTGTTCCTTTTCCGTTGTCAATAGTATTCCATTCTTATCCTTTATGAGTATTTGATCTTCTGTAATGTTTCCGCTTATTAGCTTTGTAATTTTGTACACTGTTCCCTGATCACACTTTTGCTGCTTCTTCTGCCTGTACTGCCAGGTCTTCAACATACATTCTTTTGTCGGCTCTCACAGCCCGTTTGATTTCTTTACTTGCGCTTTTGTACTGTTCTTGGTATCTTGCTTTCAGTCTTTCGGACTTTGCTTCTAACAATTTCTTTTTAATATTCTTCGGCTGTCTATTATTTTCCATGTTGTTGGTGTTATCCATTCTTTTCTTTTCTTTGTGCGGTACCCTAGACATGTTTCACTGCTCTTGCTATATATAGATGCTATGTTGTCCCATGTTCTATCTATGTTGTCAGTTTCATCCATAGTTTCATTACTTTCTAGGGCTTGGAATCTGTTCTTTATCTGCATTATAAACTTATCCCTTACTTCCGTGTCTTTTAGTCTATCCACATCAAACCTCTTTTGGAAGTTTTCTGTTGTCCTGTTTTTCTTAGTTTAAGTTTGACATAAGCTGTGACTAGGTGGTGGTCACTACCAACATCTGCACCTCTCTTGACTACAACATCTAGCAGCGAGCGTCTCCAGGGTCCATTGATCATTATATGGTCTATTTGGTTTTATCTCTGCCATTAGGGAATACCATGTTAATTTGTGGATATCTAAATGTTGAAATAGGGTTCCTCCTATAACGAGATTGTTCATGCTGCAGAAGTTTACTAAACGTTCCCCATTTTCGTTCATCATACCACATCCATATTTTCCCATAGTTCTATAACTATGCGTGTTGTCTTGTCCGACCTTCGCATTTAGATCTCCCATAACAATGATAACATCATGGGATGGTGACTTGTCTAATTCTGCTTGTAGGTTTTCGTAGTACGAGTCTTTCTTTGTATCTTCGCTATCATTAGTTGGCGCATAGCATTGTAGGATTGTGATGTTTGTATGCTTCCCTTTAGTCTGATCTTAATCAAGCGGCTGCTGATAGGTTTCCATTCTAACAGACACTTTTCCACGCCCTTTCTTAGGATTACTGCTACTGCTTCATGGTGTAGGTCATCGTCTCGTCCAGAAAAAGGACTGTTTCACCTGTTGCAGTGGTACTTCTTCCATTTCCTGTCCATCTGCTCTCCTTAACCCTAGGATATGTAGATTATATCTTCTCATTTCTGCTGTTATTTGTGATAGTTTTCCGGTTTCGTACATTGTTCTTACATTCCAGCATCCAATTCTGGTCTTGGTTTTGGCATTCAGGACTTCCGTCCTCATGAAAGTAGCTTCCTTTCGGCTTTCACCACTTCCAGTCATGTGAGTCAATGACTCTGGTAGCCCTTCATGCCCGTAGATAGGTTGTATGTTTGTTGTTGTTTCCGTAACTTTAATTTTTTTAAAGGATGGGATCGTTAGTCCCAAGCCCAACCCCCAACCTGGAGGACCAGGAGACCATGCTTCGTCTGTCCCCTCCTCAGTGACCTTTCCGGCTTGGTAACCCTTCCGGGAACATACGTTCCCGCCGTCATAGCTCACTGTATCATTGGAGCCATCAAGCCTCCCCACCACTACAAGGTAATGGCCTCATGGGGAGTCCTGTGATATGATATGTTTTATTGCATATATTTTGAGTTTAGTTATTAACTCTTACATTGGCTGAAAATATTCTCCTCACATACGTAAAATCTTGAACCTGTTTTAATTTATAATTGCCGTTAAAGATATTGGTATTGTTTTCCTTTTTAGTGAATGTTATTACATTAGTTTGTATTACATACATAGTTGTCTGTCTTCAGCTTTTCTAAGAAGCAAAGGAGAAATCGTACACTAACCAACTCTTGATGCTGTCATTAAAGAATTGTTTCTGTCCTCATTTTCAACTTTCACCATCAACTGTCCCGTGTAAAATAGTTCCTGATAATGAGCAGCATTTCATTAGTTGTCAGAGCCAGACAAGCTTACACCGTTTCACGATTGCCAAACGGGTCTCCTCTCTGCCTGCGAGAATATTCCCCCTGTGTGTATATTTATATATACATATGTCTGTAGCGATAGTGAGCTCAATCACAAACCCAAGCGTACCTGGTTCAAACCCACGGTGGGCAAGTCTGGAAGAAAATTTGTTTATTTTGATTTTTCGAACTGTAAAAATAGACTACATCGTTCATAAAGCAAGGAAAACTACTGAACGTATAAGTGGTGCCTAGAACATCGACCGCACGTTTACTGTGGTTGATGGCGACGTCATGCCCCGATTTTCATACATTTTTATACACACACACACACACACACACACACGCACACACACACACTTTTATTGATAGATGCAGTAGTGTAGATGTTAGTGACCTCGATTCTTATCTAGTGGTACGGGTTCAATTTCATACCAACATCAGCTTGAAATATTGTTATATAAGGGCTCTCAGGTCGACCTAGCCTCATATAGGTACCAGCAGAAGCACTGGGAAGTAAAAGTCGGACGGCGTGATGTTGAACACATCACCCATTCCGTGCCAACGTTCAATAAAAAATACAGACATTACACCGTATTACACAATATACCTCGAGGTATGAATAAGGGTTCCAAGGAAAATCAAAGAAAAATTTTTATCAATACTATTGCAATGGCAACAATAATAACTGCAATTACTACCAAGACTGCTAACACTACTAGTACTCCTACTTTTGCAACCACTAACAATACAACTGCTTTTACGAAATCTATTATTTTTTTAACGAGTTACCACTACCACTGTTACCACCATTATTATTATTATATTAATGCTACTACAACTAATGTTTCCAATATTTCTTCTCCAACCAACATGATTACTACTTGTACTACTACCAACAGTACCACTTCACCAGGTACTAGAACTACTTCTAATATTCACAGAATTACTAGTTTATGATACTAAAGTTACCAACACTACCACAAATACTATTATTAATATTAGCACATTTGCTATTTCTGCCACCAAGACTAACAATTTCTACTCTCCGCCATTACTGCTACGGTTATTAAATATTGGTTATTGAACCGATATCAAGACACTTCGGACCAACCCATAAGTGCTCAGTATCCTTCAGCAGATATCAAAGTGTACACAAAATAATTGTTTCTGTGCCTTGAGGTGTAAACACACTTCTTGCTCTGCTTCTGGAGCTTACAGTCTAACAAGAATAAAGCTATATTCTAAGGTATGTAACCGTAGTATAGATAACCCATCAATAGTCGTGTCTTCATACAAGTGGTCGCCAAATATTGTATATCTACTACTATTATTGCTGCTACTACTACCACTACCCTGCCCGACCACTGCTACTACCACTGCTACTACCACTGCTATTACCACTTCTACTACCACTGCTACTACCACTGCTACTACCACTGCTACTACCACTGCTACTACCACTGCCACTACCACTACTACTATCACAGCTACTATAACTGCTACTACCACTGCTATTACCACTTCTACTACCACTGCTACTACCACTGCCACTACCCTACTCTATCACTGCTACTCCACTGCTGCTACCTGCCACTCCACTCTACTCTGCTACTACTCCATGCTACTACCACTGCTACTATCACTGCTACTATCACTGCTACTATCACTGCTACTACCACTGCTACTACCACTGCTACTACCACTTTTAAACTATATTACCCTTTTAGAGAGGTATAGGACAGGGAGAGGGGCATGAGCATAAAGGAAAGTCATGGCCGCATGGCTAGTGCAATCGCCACGAAGCTGTTCTGGTTAAGATTTTTCTTTATGCCGACGACATAAAAAACTTATTGGCCTTACCGTGGATCGAACTCGGGTCTTCCGAATGGAAGCCCGCTCTCTAATCCATTCGACCAGACCCTCCTCACTACTACCACTACCACCTTAAATCATGCTCGGAAGTGTTGCTTATCTGGTGTATGAGTGTATAACATTCCATTGATTTCTGTCGTAGACATGGATATGACTGCAGAGTACATGTGCTAGAACTTGATCTCAAAGAGCTAGCCTTGTAATTCCATTACTGTAAAGACATCTAGGATTGTTGCCCGAGCCACGAAGTTCGTTCTTTGTGCAATACTCTTGGCAGGTGGCGTGCCATTTCTACGGAGAGGGACCGAGCCATATGGGGTAAAACCCGGTGCAATGAAGTCAATCCTTCGGCTTAAAAGCCTCTTTAATCCAATACTTCAAATTTACCTCTTTTCAGACAGTCTGAGTGAAGATGCTTTATTGCCGTTGTCAGTTTTTCAAACTCGGGATTCAGACAAGAACAATGCTAATATTTTGATTATTATTCTAACAGTGAGATTCACACACGAGCAATGGTAATAGCTTGAGTATGGTTCTAACTATAGGGTTAACACAAGAGTAATGGGATAGCCATGATATGTGTTCTAACTTAGGTTACAAAGTCAACGTGGTACCATTGTATATTTTAACCATGGTTACAAAGAACAATGGTCCCATAGTTGGTTTTTCATCTCTAAACATTACAACAGAACAATGTGAATACATAAGTTAGTTTTCCATCTCTGAACATTACAAAATAACAATGTGAATACATAAGTTAGTTTTCCATCTCTGAACATTACAAAATAACAATGTGAATACATATGTTAGTTTTCATCTCTGAACATTACAAAATAACAATGTGAATACATATGTTAGTTTTCATCTCTGAACATTACAAAATAACAATGTGAATACATAGTTGGTTTTCATCTCTGAACATTACAAAATAACAAGTGAATACATATGTTAGTTTTCCCATCTCTGAACATTACAAAATAACAATGTGAATACATAGTTAGTTTCATCTCTGAACATTACAAAATAACAATGTGAATACATAAGTTAGTTTCCATCTCTGAACATTACAAAATAACAATGTGAATACATAAGTTAGTTTCCATCTCTGAACATTACAAAATAACAATGTGAATACATATGTTAGTTTCCAACTCTGAACATTACAAAATAACAACGTGAATACATATGTTAGTTTTCATCTCTGAACATTACAAAATAACAATGTGAATACATATGTTAGTTTCCATCTCTGAACATTACAAAATAACAATGTGAATACATATGTTAGTTTTCATCTCTGAACATTACAAAATAACAATATGAATATATCATCCTATTACACGCAACACACTTTCCACTAGCTCATGAGGGCGGGGCACTTCTGGGTGCGCCCCGAGTGTATAGACGACGATTCCCTTCCAAATTTATAACAAATTTCCATTTCCTATCTTAATTTCTTCATTCCATTTCTAGTTTCTCTTCATCTATCACATTTTATTAAGAGACAACTTGGGTGTTTCAATGCTGTAGTTTAAATTTAAACAAGCACGCGAAGTTGCAGTGCATCTTGTTAAAATAATTGTAAAGGATTTAGTGTAGACAGCCGCAATTTATAGTAGAGAGACACAAGTATATAGGACAAGAGTGATAGAAGAGGGAATAACAAAAAATAAATGGAAGAACACATAAAATAAACAGGTTAAAGTAAGATTTGAAAGGAATGATAGAGACAAATTGACACACTAAACTTATGAAGTACGTGATTCGAATTTTAGAACGAGCAATCATTCAAGTTGTTATTTTGTATACGACACTGACAACATGTAGAGACATCTTTCTTAAATGTTCAAATATATATATACATATATGTAGATAGAGAGAGAAAGAGAGAGAGAAAGAGAAGAGAGCGACACACACACAAGAACAGACACAGATAGACAGACAGAGAAAGAACTAGTTTTAACGCTGTTTAGTTTTCCAAAATTTACCATCTTTCAACTTAAACTTAGATTATAAGATTTTTTTCGATTTTTTCCCGATCCAGAAGCACTTGAGCTTTCAGCTCTTCGGCTCGCTGCCATGGACATCGTAACCCTTCGGTTCGGTGCCACGAACACCGTGAATATGGGGAACCTGTGACTTTTCTGCCAGTCCGCGGAATTGAACCCACACACACAGAGGACTAGTCGCCTGTAGATCAACGCGCTACGAACACGCTGGGCAGGCGGGCGGTAGTATAAGATAAAGACACAGATACACACCCCTTAGATAGCGACACCGCGCGTGTATTGCCGGGGACTGCAAGGGAAGCAAAGAATTGTAACACTGCGACCTTCAAGGCATGTCATAAGAGGCGCATGAGGTAGGAGCCTCGAGAGGCTACACTAGTATATAAAAAGCATCACAGAAGTCGGATGTGCTGGTCTACTTTTAGTCGCATAACTGGCACAATGTACAATCACTCTTAGGCTCAGATCACATACAAATTACAAAGAGTTTGTTAACAAGTGATCTATATAAAGCGTTCGATAAAGAAAATTACAACAACAAAGTAGTGAGACAAAAACATTCAGAAATGAAATAATGGAAGGGAAAGATAACGATAAATAAATATATATATACATAGAAGATCAATCATTATAAATTAAAATATAAGAGAACTAAAAAAATAATTTGAGGAATAAAATGGTGATTTACATTTACTGTATTTGGTAACAATTGTCTCTGGTCAGCTTTTGTCAACAAATATCTTCATCTCACATAATATTGTCTTCAATCTACCGGCCCATTGTACGGTTCCTGACTGAAATGTATTAATTTAAATCTTGCCACATCACCCATCGTGTGCCAACGGTTATTAAAAACTATAGACTAACACCGTATTACCCGATATACCTCGAGTTATGAAAAATGATTTCCCTCCTTCCTTGTCGCAAGCAACCTATTTTTCCACGCATCCATATGCATCTACATGCTTCATTTAGCCTTTCTGTGCAGAAAGTAGCTTCCTTGATAAGCTTTAGATTTCTAGAAAATCTCCGCATCCTTCGTCGCTGCGTTCAAGGTTTTAATGATGCAGTGTTTCCTCCGTCTTCTTTGTCGACCCCTACCTTGTCTTCCAGAAATCATAACTTCTATTATTGCTCTATCTGCACCACTGTGACGATCCACATATTTAAGTTTCTAAACGTCATATGGTGGCGTCTGTGGCCTAGGGGATAGGGACTCGGTCTATTAACTTCGACGTTCTGAGTTCGAATCACGCTGCGGACAGTTTGGTTGCAAATTGTTTCGCTGGATTTTACAAAGGACGATGACACCACCCGTTCAGAAAGTAATGGCAAACTACTGAACGTAATAATACCTATAAAAATCACAAACAGCGTTAAAAAGCTGGGGTTGATTCGTAAAGTCATGTAAAGATATGCAATTAACTTTAGACTTCATATTATTTATGCTTCAATATTACCTGATAGTCAGGTTTTGGACGAATTCAATATTTGTTCTCTTCTCTATTCAATTTTTACCAGAATATTTTTGTAGCCTCTGTTTCAACATATTTCAATTTCTGTTTTATGAATTTGTAATTGTCGATGATAGACATCCATATGTTATCACAATAAACATGCATGGTGTTCTTTATTTGTCATGATTGTGTAATACTATACTTTTTTTTCATACCTTATAATGTTTGAATTTTTATACATGCATAAATGCCCGTCTGCCCAGTGTGTTCGTAGCGCGTTGGACTACGGTGACTATCCCTCTGTGTGTGCGGGTTCAATTCGCGGGATGCAGAAAAGCCCAGATTCCCCAGATTTACGGTGTTCGTGCAACCTGAACAAGATTGATGTCCATGGCACCGAGCCGAAGAACTGAAGGCTCAAGTGTTGGATCAACAACAAACAATACATGCATAAATAAAAGTTAAGAAAGAATAAACTCGTTCAGTAAAACTCAAATGGTTTGGTCACTTGGTGAGAATGAACCCGAATACACCAGTTGCAGAGAGTACAACCTGAAAATGGAATCATCAAGAGGAAGGGCAGGCAAAGAAAAATGGATTAAAGGAGTTACAGACATCTTAAAGCTCAACAATTCCGCAGCATATCAAGCGACCGAGCGTGCACTATCTCGGAAACCGATCATCAGTTAAACCTGCGACGCATAACGACAAAAAGCAGAGAAGGACACAAGAAAAAGAAGAAAGAAGTAATAGAAAAGTAATACATTCCACGAAACAGCTTCGCAAACACAGAAGCAGAAACGTTTTTGCGAAATGAAAGGGAACAATTACAATGAAGTGTTGAGCATTGATTCTAGCAACAACATGAACACATAATAGAAGATAAGAAAATGAGCTTACTTTCATCTGTACGTAATAGACATATTAAAAATTACCGAGAAACACAGTTAATTTTTGACGTCTTATAAAAACGTACAATTTACCAAGATTTTGTTGTTGTCACTTTGTGAAATGATTCAAAATAGCACAAAGTCTTCTATATTTTGTCATCTATTTATTACTCGTTTGATGCATCTACCCCGTGCGGTCTCCGGGGAAAGTGAAGAATCGAACTATTGTCTCGCCTGTGTGGTGCCAGGGCCCGCATGGGAAGCAAAGAATAGTACCACTGTGACCTACAAGGCATGTTGTAAGAAGCGACTGATGTAGGACCTAGGGAAACTACCCTGGTAAATAAAAAACATTGTAGAAATCGGACGTGCTGGCCTACTTGTAGACGCATAACTGGCACAGCGTCCAATCGCTCTTAGTCTCAGATCACATACAAATCATACAGAGAGGTTAACAAGTGGTCGATATGGAGTGTTTGAAGAAGAATCGAGCCATTGTCTCGTCTTGCTTGTCACAAAAAGCTTATACGAGTTGTTGGGTGTTGTTAGGTTGGCGACAATGCAATGTTAAAATAAAGGTAGCTGGATGTGTTGTTAAAAAAACTCTTGTCTTAAAAAATGAAGAAAAAAATGCACTAGTACTGTTCCTCTCCGAGTAAATTATGTTGGTGAGATATTAGTCTATATCATAGATTCCACGGGTAGTACCAGCCCACCGGGCTAGAAGTTGGAAGGGGCGCTGGGTTGAAAGTAAATTTTGTTGGTGAGATATTGGTCTATATCATAGATTCCAAACAATATGTACTGGGTATGGTTGACCTGGTCTAAGTAAATTATGTTGGTGAGATATTGGTCTATATCATAGATTCCAAACTAAATTATGTTGGTGAGATATTAGTCTATATCATAGATTCTCAAACTAATTATGTTGTGGATATTGGTCTATATCATAGATTCTCAAACTAAATTATGTTGGTGAGATATTGGTCTATATCATAGATTCTCAAACTAATATTCGTTGGTGAATATTAGTCTATATCATAGATTCTCAAACTTAATTATGTTGTTGGGATATTGGTCTATATCATAGATTCTCAAACTAAATTATGTTGGTGAGATATTAGTCTATATCATAGATTCTCAAACTAAATTATGTTGGTGAGATATTGGTATATATCATAGATTCCCAACCTTTTTCAGCCCACCGACAACTTTGCACAACATAAACTTTGTAACGCCCCTCTCCACATTATAACAGTTTGCCAAAGCCCCCACCCACCTATATATACATGCTCTATTTTCTCTTTGACATAGAAAATTGATATATATTTCTGTTCTACATGGTCAATTTTCAAATGATTATATGCATTAAATAGAAAATTGATGAAAAAATGGATCATGTAAAGCGGGCATAAGAAGAATTAAAAGTTTAAATGATTATTCAATCGTCACATCACGAAAATAATTTATTTTAATATATATATATATATATTATTAATTATTTATTAAAATAATAATCACTGAACACTACAAATTCTTCTAACTATATTCTGCCTCCCCCTCATTCTATGAACCTCAGCCTCCACTGAGAACCCATGCCCCCCTTTGAAACGCTTTAGTTACTATCTCACTATCTCTTCTTGAAACCAAGTTCAATGTTGCATAGTCTTTACGTTGATCGCAAGGACAGACATCTACTCTGTTCTTCATTAAAATAATTCGCATCGTTTCCATTTAATTTGTGTTGATCTAACGTAAGTATTTGACCTATAGTATATTCCAACTTCTTAGTCCACACAAATAATCAAAAATGGAAACCAGACATTAACCCTATTTTGCCTTTATCTAATAAAACACCAGGTCTTGTGAAACATCAGGTTGATCTTACCGACGTTGGAATCCACGTTTGACATTTGTAACCCGCACTAAGGTAGAGGATATTTGTAAAGTAAATGTCACAAATCGATGGTTGAATGAGTGCAGGAAAGTGGATGAGAATGACATTTGTATAAGTTCTGATCCTTGTCTCGTGCTCCTTAAGAGGGAGATTACCACAGGCCTTGCTGTGTCAGATAATCACAACGATCATCAGAATTTACTTCCCTTTATCTGGTTCTTCTCTGGCTGTACTCATTGCCTTATGCAACAAAATATCATACTAGGATATTCTTAAATCTTCATATAAATATATATCTATGTATCTTATTCTACAACCATTATCACAATAGTAGTAACGAATTTTGTATAATAATAATAATTCCTCTCCTATCGTTATACGTTACATAGGGCCTGCAAGAAATTTCTCCATACCGCTCTATCCTGGGCAACTCGCTCAATCTCCTCCATGGAACTGATGCCGATTTTCTTACCTCTCTCAGCAAAGTTTGCTTCAGGGTCTCCTTAGGTCGTCCTCTGTTTCTTGAACCCTCTGCATCCCACTTCAATCTTATCTTATCTTATCTTAACCACATTTGCCGTGAAGCGCCGTGGGAGAGTTAGTTTTCTATCTTGTGCCAGGTGTGTTGCGCTTGACGTTGTCAATCCATGCTTTCGCAGGGACTCTGAGATGTTATCTATCCATCATGCTTTTGGCCTGCCTCGTGCCTTATTGAACGTGTCGATTATTGTAGGCACGTGATGGTAGTAAATGTGGTTCCATTCTCATTAGATGGCCAAACCACTTGATTCTTTGCTTCTTGATGTACTGTATGCATGGTATAGTACCAACGATGTTTCTGATATTCTCGTTTCTCACTCTATCTCTCCTTGAAACGTTGACAGCTTTTCGTAGACATCTCATTTCACATGTTGTAATCTTTCTTTCTTGTGTCTTAGTCAGGGCCATGTTTGGCACTGATAGCAGAGAGTTGGAATAAATATGCAGTTTATCAGTTGTCGTTTGACTGTCATGTTAATGCTTGGATGTTTTAATAGTGGTGACAGTTGATATGTCACTGCGTTTGCCTTCTGGCATCTAGTCTCGATTTCTCTGTCCATCTTTCAATCTGCTGTGAATATACTACCGAGAAATTTTGAATTCTGGAGTCTGTTGTATTTTGACATTATTCACGTGTATATTTAGTTGACCTGTTGACCTACTTATTGTCATGACTTCTGTTTTGGAGGTTTTAATTTTCATGTCATATTTTTCGCATGTCGCTTGCAGTACATTTATGTGTTGCTGAAGTCCCACTTCAATTCCTGCTTTGATATTCGTTGATCATTACTCCTCAAGGTGTGCCCAACATATCTCCATCTTCTCTTTCTTATAACAGTTGTCACAAGTGGTTGACCAGATATTTCTCTGATTTCATCACTTCTCCTGAATTCGTTCCATTTTATGTTCATTATTTTTCGCAGACATGTATTTTCAAATGCATTCAACTTACTTTTTATATCTCTAGTCATTTTCCAACTCTCGCTAGCATATATTGGGATTGATACAACAATTGAATTGAAAATTCGTAATTTAGTTTTAATACTATATAACTTGCAGTTCCATATTTTATTTACAAATATTACTATTCACTGGACCAATTTCTCAAGTAAAGTGTTCAAGTAAGGATCACCAGTACAGCAGATCTGGCCTTACATAAGTCGACGATCTGACGTGTACCACAAAAAACAACTGGCTCATCTGTCAAGTCGATGATATATATATATATATGATTGATTCATTCATTGATTGATATGACCATCATGATCGCACTTCAGTGAGTAACTACGGGTGTTCCGATCTCTTTCTCAGCGGCAGTGCACAAACTCCTTAGCACCGACGAGGGTCCCCGATGTAATTTTGGAGATGATGAAAATATTTTGTGGGAATGTTATTTTTAATCTTTCTAATGAACTTTGCCCAGACATCGGCTTACCAGCTTGCCTGTTTCGATTTTAAACTGCCACGGGTTCATTTTTATTATGATACGAATTGGCAAAGCAACATCAGCTTTTAAAAGTCTAAATAAAATATGAAACTGCAAGTTATATGGTATTAAAACTAAATTACGAATTTTCAATTCAAATGTTGTATCAATCCTAACATATGCCAGCGAGAGTTGGAAAATGACTAAAGATATAGAAAGCAAGTTGAATGCATTTGAAAATAGATGTCTACGAAACATAATGAATATAAAATGGAATGAATTCAAAAGAAGTGATGAAATCGAGATATGTCTGGTCAACCAAGTGACAACTGTTATAAGAAAGAGAAGATGGAGATATGTTGGGCACACCTGAGAGAAATGATCAACGAATATCAAAGCAGGCATTGAAGTGGGATGCAAAGGTTCAAGAAAGAGAGGTCGACCTAAGGAGACACTGAAACGAACTTTGCTGAGAGAGGCAGGAAATATCGGTATCAGTTCCATGGAGGAGATTGAGCGAGTTGTCCAGGATAGAGCGGTATGGAGAAATTGCTTGCAGGCCCTATGTAACGTATAACGGTACGAGAGTAATTATTAAATGGGTTCTTTTACGTGCTCAAATTGAGCAAGGGACCTCCATTTTATCGTCCGTTATATGCATATATATATATATATATTTGACGATAGGCAAATGACAGATTCACAAAAAAACGAACACAAAATAAATAACAAATTAAAAAAACAAACTGACGTATTAACTGATAGCTCTTCATCATGAAATATCAAAATAAAGCAAAGAACAAACAAAATAATTAGTTTTAGAAAAAGAAAGGTGATGTCACTGACAGGCGGTATTCACTCTTTTTCTTCATATGTTAAGTATTGTGTTTGTTTTGTAAGTTAGTGCTATTGTTTCTTGATCAAGATTTATCGGTTTACATTGTTGCTTTTTTTTAAACCTTATAGCTGATTTATTCTATTCCTGCATATTTGTGAAAATGCCATTTACACGTCTTCATATATATCGGTGTTGTTGTTGTTCAATGTCACCATAGCAATGCATGTGGGTGTTTGCGGCAAATGAGAGAGCGGACAGGTTTGCATCAACAGCATCGATTGTTGGGGAGTTGAAGATGGATAAGGGGATGTTCTTCGGTCTCTGCGCTGCTGCCTGTTGGACGAAGACACTAAGATAAATGTTGAATCTACCTAGTTTCTTCCTTTTCTTCGAAATCTCATTCGAATAACACTTCTTAACACTCTTGTGAGTTGTATGTGATCCGAGCCTAAGAGTGATTGTACGATTATGCGTCTACAAGTAGGCCAGCATATCCGATTTCTGCGATGTTTTTATTCATTAGGGTAGCTTGCCTAGATCCTACATCAATCGCCTCTTACGACATGCCTTGTATGTTGCAGTGGTACTATTCTTTGCTTCCCTTGCGGTCCCCTTCACCATACGGGCGGATTGAATCTATCTATCGGTTTACGTTGTTTGGAGTTGCCCGTTGTACAAGTAGAACTGGATGCTTGGGGGCAGAGTGAGGAGTTTAACCAGCGAACCACGGGAACCATCATTATGCATACTCTTCGATATCTGTTGGGAAGAATGAGCACCTATGGGTTTGCCCGGAGTGCAATGACGTCAGATTAGTAACCAATCATCATCATCATCATCAGGTGCCGTCTCCACATCGAAGGTTGGCTGCAATGAATCTCCAGCATCCTCTGTCTTTCGCCTTGGTGTTGCACACTGCCAGACTGTAACCGTCCATTTCTTAAAATTTCCCTCCCACTTATCTCTCGGTCTTCCTATTCTCTTCCCCCCTCCTCAACTTTCCCCTCTAGTAAATATTTTATCATGGTGTCATGTCTTTTATACTGTCCAAAATACTTTACTTGTCTGAATTTTATTTCTCTTAATAATTGTTTCTTCATGCCTAGTTTTCCTTAAACTTGTTTATTTGTCTGTTTTTCTGTCCATGAAACTCTGCCTATTCTTATATATATCCACATCTCAAATGCATTAATTCTGTCTTCTAACTGCTTGTTCATTGTCCATGTTTCCGAGCCATACATAATATAGGATATATATAGCATTTGATCATTCTCATTTTTAGCCTGTGTGTAAAGTAACCAATAACTATAGCAATCTTGTCTGTCCTTTATTTCTGTATCAAAGTACTTTTGATCTTTTAAAAATGTGGATATTATCAAGTTTTTCAAATAGTTCAGAATGTGTTTATGTACTTTAGTTATACTATCCGACGGTATTGACATGTCTAAGTACGATACCTTCTGTACGTTCATGATTTGATCAAATCTCTATCACTTCACACCCGATGTCAGAGCTCAGAATACTATACCCACACCACGAGCGCGTGGCGTTGACAGATGGAATTTTATGGTTAGAAAGAAAATAAACCATGAAGATAATGACTGTAGTTATTTCTCTTGATTGCAAATAATTGTACACATCTTGTGTTTGTTCTCTGCTATCTTGATTTTCATCAAAATTACTGTCTTTCGTTCTCTTTCAGAATGTTGAACATACAAAATATGAGATACTGCCCCTTAGCTATAGTTTGTTACAAGTTCATGATGTTGAAGATAATAATCTTACATTACTTTGGTTAGCAAAAGTTTCAAATATTTTTGGTTAAATTTCTTATTTCTCTCCGCTCCCTCTGAAGCATAGAGCCTCAGCAGTTATTCGCCACTTTTTCAGGTCTCTGTCAATTATACAGAGTGTTAAAGATGTGTACAAAGGAAAACTTGCCAATCGGGCTACTTTTATCTTGAACACCCTTTAGTTATGGCTTCCATGATAGCACATATTCCTTCAGTTTCTCAAGCAGACTCCGTCTCCAGGTCTGTTTAGGACGTCCTCTTTTCCTTTTTTGTTCCCCTCAAGTGTTTGTCTAGTGACACTCGACTGTGTCCTCCGCAGGATATGCCCGACTATTCCTCATACATATTTTAGAATTATTCTTTATCTTGTTTTTTCTTCCTCTTCCCATTTCTTCTTTTTTAATAAAAAGTGTTTAAAAGCCAGAAGGATTGACTTCATTTCACCGGGTTTTACCCCATATGGCTCGGTCCCTCTCCGCAGAAATGGCACGCCACCTGCCGAGAAGCACGAACTCCGTAGCTCCGACAACAATCCTAGGGGTCTCTGGAAAAAACTGCACTCGAATTCGAACCCACAACCTTCGACTCGCAAGGCAAAGGGCTTAACGACTCAGCCACAGAGACCTTCGACTCACAAGGCAAAGGGTTTAACGACTCAGCCACAGAGACCTTCGACTCGCAAGGCAAAGGGTTTAACGACTCAGCCACAGAGACCTTCGACTCGCAAGGCAAAGGGTTTAACGACTCAGCCACAGAGACCTTCGACTCAAGGCAAAGGCTTAACGACTCAGCCACAGAGACCTTCGACTCCAAGGCAAAGGTTAACGACTCAGCCACAGAGACCTTCTACTCACAAGGCAAAGGGCTTAACGACTCAGCCACAGAGACCTTCGACTCACAAGGCAAAGGGCTTAACGACTCAGCCACAGAGACCTTTGACTCGCAAGGCAAAGGGTTTAACGACTCAGCCACAGAGACCTTCGACTCACAAGGCAAAGGGCTTAACGACTCAGCCACAGAGACCTTCGACTCACAAGGCAAAGGGCTTAGCGACTCAGCCACAGAGACCTTTGACTCGCAAGGCAAAGGGTTTAACGACTCAGCCACAGAGACCTTCGACTCACAAGGCAAAGGGCTTAACGACTCAGCCACAGAGACCTTCGACTCGCAAGGCAAAGGGCTTAACGACTCAGCCACAGAGACCCTTAATCTCTTTTTAATGATTAACTCTGTTTGGATAATAATATCTCATCTTCTGTGTGGCCGGCGATCATATAAACATAATTGACTTCTTTTTTTTTTGGGGGGTTCATTATCTTCGTCTTCTTCCTCCATGTTATCTTTTGTTTCTACCAGTGGCGGCTCGTCATTTAGGGCAAGTAGGGCCGGCTCCACCAAAAATAAAGTGTATTTATTATTTTATACCTTAAAATTATCTAAGAAACCATGATTTTTCTAAAAATATATGTTTGGCCCCACCAACAAAAATGATAACGAGCCGCCACTGGTTTCTACTATTTCTTACTTGTAATTTCCTGACACAGCGAAGACTTTAGAAATATATATATATATAATCTGTTCTTTTCTCTTTTAGTGCAAATGAATTTACCATACACACATTAAACACTACAATATGAAACACGTTTACATGAGATAAGTATAATGCTCTGTGGATACATAGTAGGATCAAGAAAGTGCAATTTACGAATAAACCAGCTTCTACTGTGCTTTTCCCCATTCCCTTTCTCATAATTTTTTGTGTGCATTCTCTTATTTTTTATTCCCATCATTCTTTATATCTTTTTCATGTTTCCGACTGTTTATATTAATTTTTCATATTACTATTATTTTCATAGAACTCTAGATAAATTCTCATTTTATTTTGTGTCCATTATCTTAACTTGTATTATTGTTTTATTTGTCTTAACAAATTTAATTGTTATTATTGATTTTTTCCCTCTCTATATTTCTAATTTATTTAGACTGTCACTTACTGTTTTCTCTTCTTCTGATGTTACATCTTCTTCTGATGTTACATCTTCTTCTGATGTTTCATCATCTTCTGATGTTTCATCATCTTCTGATGTTTCATCTTCTTCTGATGTTTCATTTTCTTCTGATGTTTCATCTTCTTCTGATGTTACATCTTCTTCTGATGTTACATTTTCTTCTGATGTTACATTTTCTTCTGATGTTTCATCTTCTTCTGATGTTTCATGTTCTTCTGATGTTTCATCTTCTTCTGATGTTTCATCTTCTTCTGATGTTTCATCTTCTTCTGATGTTTCATCTTCTTCTGATGTTTCATCTTCTTCTGATGTTACATCTTCTTCTGATGTTTCATCTTCTTCTGATGTTACATCTTCTTCTGATGTTTCATCTTCTTCTGATGTTTCATTCTTTTCTGATGTTTCATCTTCTTCTGATGTTTCATCTTCTTCTGATTTCGTCTCCCTTCATCTTTATCGTCTATCCACACTTTTCTAAATATTCGTATCGGCATATTCTTTTTCTTCACTTCAGAACAATTTTCCTACCCACAGATAAAGTTTGTATTAACACCCACATATAAAGTCTGCACTAACACCCACACATGAAGTCTACATTAACATCCACAGATAAAGTCTGCACTAACACCCACACATGAAGTCTACATTAACATCCACAGATAAAGTCTGCACTAACACCCACACATGAAGTCTACATTAACATCCACAGATAAAGTCTGCACTAACACCCACACATGAAGTCTACATTAACATCCACAGATAAAGTCTGCACTAACACCCACACATGAAGTCTACATTAACACCCACATATAAAGTCTGCACTAACACCCACACATGAAGTCTACATTAACATCCACAGATAAAGTCTGCACTAACACTCACAGATAAAGTCTGTATTAACACTCATAGATAAAGTCTGTATTAACACCCACATATAAAGTCTGCCCTAACCCTCACAGAAAAAAGTCTACATTAACACCCACAGATAAAGTCTACAATAACACCCACAGATAAAGTCTGCACTAACACACACAGAAAAAGGTCTGCATTAACGCTTGTAAGGATATGTTGTCGTTGCAGATGTCCCAGAGATTAGGACGGTAATCAAAAAGGAAACTAACATAGAAAAACAAGCATTGCTCAAGTCTGCAAAACTAATCACATTTCATCGTGCCACACACTAAATTCCCGCCCAACCTTACCGAAACTTCACATTCTCTTTCTCTTCTTTATACTTCACATTAAATTCTCTCCTGCGAATAATTGAAGGAAATCTCTTATAAAATAAACCTTTGTATTATGACCACCCAGAACGTTCACTTCCGGGATTGAGAAACGATATGGTTATGTTAACAAGAAGAGCCCAGTATGATACCTTCATAGGATGATCGTCTTAAACGGAACATCTTGACTGTTCACAAATAGATGGTTCTGGTTTTCTTTCTTTTAAGGACTAATTGCTAACATCCTTGCAGTTCAACTCTTTCCGTACGCATTTATTTCCTCAGTTGTACACGGTTAATTCAAGGGAGGTAAAAATAAAAAAACATGAACAAATAAAATCGTAATTACTCGTTAATAAATAAACATATTAATATATCTGATTATATAGTAATTTGAAGAAAACTGGACAGCCTATTAGAACAACAAGATTAAATAAAGTAGAAGTAATAAATAGTAAAAGTAAAACTAGAAAGACTTGTCTAAAGGGAAACAACTCGAATTTAAGCCCAGTGTCTTGCAAGTCAAAGGTCTTGGATTCGAAGCCGGACCGCTCTTTTCGCGAGGGCAGATTTTTTTTCTAGAGACCCCTAGGATTGTTGTCAGAGCTACGGAGTTCGGGCTTTGTGAAATACTCTTGGCAAGTAGCGTGGTATTTCTGCGGAGTGGAACCGAGCCATATGGGGTAAAACCCGGTGCAATGAAGTCAATCCTTCGGTTTTAAAACCCTCTTTAAACTCGAATTGTGCAGTGTACGGCGAATGGCGTTAAAAGGAATACATTGTAGCGCAGTGTGCAACGACTGGCGTGGAAAGAGTTAAAAGTCATGTTTGAGACGAGTGTTTTTGTATATATATATAAACAGGATCTATATAATTAGCAGTAAAGAAAAGAAAGAGAGGAAAAATGGATACGCTTGACTACTTAAGCAAAGTCTTCTAGTAATTTAACGGAACTTAACGGAAACAAACCCACCGCACCGAAATTATCTCCCCTGGTAGATATTAAAAAGGGGGAGATAAATGTTGAGAAGGGAAATAATAGCGACGTGTGAAAATTGTCCCGTTTACTCCAAGAGCAACATTGTGCTAATGCCAGAAGTCGTAATCTTGCTACTGCTGCACCGAGAATGAAAACACGTGTACTGGTAGCAGATGTAGCAGATGTCTGTTAGAGGATGCACTATACATCTGAGAATGCTCGGTTTGCACCGTGTGTTTTGACGATGTATAGCTTCGCTCGCTTCAGAAAAAGACAGTTGGCATTTATGGGCGTATGTCGTAGTGAGAAAAAGTAGGTGCATAGAGGCGGTTAGTGCTTCTTCTCATGTGAGATTATTGTCAGGGAACACATACTGGTCAAGATATTGCTTCACATCACTCATGCTGGTAGGCGGGGTTGGGGAGTGTAAGGTTTCAATGGTATAGTAGTTAAAGCGTTTGCCTGTCGTTTTGAAGTTTCTGGGTTCGAATTCAGACAAAGACACACGTGCAATTTTTTTTGGAGATCCCTAGGTTTGTTGCCAAGCTACGGCTTTCTTGCTTTGTGCAACACTCTTGGCAGATGGCATGCCATCTCTACCGACAGGAACGGAGTCATATGGGGAAACCAAGAGCAATGAAGTCAATTCTTCGCCTTTGGACCTTCAGAGTTAGGTAACCTTCCGATATAGAATTGCCTGATCTGACTTAGATTGACACGATTTCCAAAGTGATGAAGTTTATTGGAGATGATTCGACATATTCTATATGAATGACGTCATGAGTTCAACTTAAATGTGCATCGATTTCGCAAGAAATCCTCGGCAAAGTTACATTTTAAGTACAAAACTGACTACCTCGTGAAATTGTACTGATCATTTCTTTGAGACAAGCAGCACTCCAGAAGTTTAAAGATAGTTCTGGAAACCTTACCTGGCCAGAAAGAACAGTCGTCATGTGATCTACCAATCTAGCGTCATAAGTACATTTACCAATCTAGCGTCAGAAGTACATATACAAATTTAGAGTCAGAAGTACATCTACACATCTAGAGTCAGAAGTACATCTACACATCTAGAGTCAGAAGTACATCTACACATCTAGAGTCAGAAGTACATCTACACATCTAGAGTCAGAAGTACATCTACACATCCAGAGACAGAAGAACAAACTCCATTGTCTGGCATAAGGAACACGAGAGCAAACTTGTACTAACTCAAGGATCGAGACAATAACATTAACAGTAAGAAAACAATGGCATACAACATCGCTAGAAAAGATCAAATACTTGAGAAAAGATGTAGATATATGTATTCTGAAATAAAAGATATGAATTATATAACTTTCATGATGAAAAATGATTTGATATCTATATATATAAAAAAAGGGTGGCGTCTGTGGCTTTGGGGATAGTGACTTGGTCTATTAACCCCAACATTATGAGTTCGAAAAACGCTGCAGACAGTTTGGTTGCAAATTGTTACGCGTGGATTTTTACAAAGGACGATGGCACCACCCGTTCAGAAAGCAATGGCAAACTACTGATCGTAATAATGTCTAGAAAAATCACAAACAGCTTTAAAAAGCTGGGGTTGATTCGCAAAGTCCTGTAAAGGATATGCGATTAACTTATTATATATTAAAAAAACATATTTCGTGTTGTTTATGAAGTCCATACTAAACGGATGTACTGTTATAAGAGGAGTGTCTGTTTTGCGCAACGAGGCTACCTCGAGGGCTGAAAAACATTAGTGCAGCTATGATTTCTTTACCAGTTGAGGTCTGGGAGATAAACTTATGACTTTAGCTATTAGTGAGTTACATATATTTCCGTCTGTTTTTAGATCTGGCTTTTTAAATTTTACCTGATGTTTTCTGTAATATTAGTATCGGAATGTTCATATTTCTAACGCGTCTTTGTCGTATTTATCTGTTGTTGGTTTTATTTCTTTTTTTTTAAACAATTGTCTTGTTCTGTCTGTAGTTTATCTTGTAGTAGGTACAATCTTCATCAACATCATTTATTGTCTATTTGTTGATATCTCTCTTCATTCTTCTTGTTATGGTTTGGTTTTCTTCATTATATCATTATGTGTTAACCGTAAATCTGTATTAACTACTACTAACACTATTGTTTTGTCTAGCCCATTTTTTGTGTCCTCTTTTTGCGCTTTCTGTTTGTCTTTTTCTTTTCTAATACAGAAGACGTCATTAGAACCATATACTTCTTCTTTGCGTTCGTTCTTTACGACTAATTGTAATCACTCTTTGTGATATGCTTGATCTTTGTCAAGAACGTGTATACGTTGCACATTGGTTTGGTAGGCCCATAAACGCATATAATTCTACATGTTTAGGACATATACATCGATTAGACCCAAACCTCCTTACGACATGCTTGGCAGGTAACAGCAGTTCTATTCTTTGCATCTCAAATTTGGGTCCCAGTAACCACTCGGGCGGAACCATATACAAATAGCGATATAATATGACACGAAATAGGATAATTTTTACGAAGAAAACGATGGAAAAATCGTTGTATGATAAAAGCATTTTGGAAGAAACGTTTATTTAGTCTATTGATGTAGAATGTTAAATATAAAGTTTAAACACTGATATGTCATGTGTAAACGTTGAACAGTCTCTGAAGCTAACAAACTGTTGTAAATATCAAAATATATTGTCCGTACTTCTCTTTCTCAGAGCAATAACATTCTTGTCGTCTGTTCCTCTGTCTTCTAGTGTAAATAAGGGCGGATTTATCTTTCGACTGATATTTCAAGTTAGCTCTGCTGCTTTTGGCTTAATTCCCAATCATTTCTACGCTCGATGAAATAAACATCGTTTCTCATACACAATTTGTGTATTCAACTTCAACTTCTAAAATTGCCCAGGATCGGAATGCAATTACGAAGATCTGCCAGATACTAAACACTTTTCCTTCTGTTTCCGTTTTTCTCTGTCATTCTAAAAGACAGAAGAAACTGTGAACTGCCTTTCTTCAGGGTTGTCTGCAATAGGGTTGAGATGACCTGTGACAGTATAACAATATTCCAGGTTCCGTCTCCCACAGAGAGTTTCACCACTGAACGCTCTAACAACCTCATTATACACCTCGACCTTGCACCAGTTCGACTATCACCGAAACGTGGCTCATACTCGAAACCACGATACTCCTCTTCATTGTAAGAAAAAAAAATAAAACAGCCACAGAAATATTAAAATAAAAAAGAATCTTTTATTAATTCTCGTCAGGCACACAATTTTATATCTCAATAAAACTTGGCTTCTTCATCAAAATAAATTGGTCAAATTCACGAGAAAAAAAAAAGTCAAGAAAGGAAAGAAATCACGAAAAGAGAACACCCAGATGGCGCAGACGTCTGAAGTGCATCATCAGTTATGTCAAGCAATAAGCTGGTAAACTTGAGAACAAAATTGTCCTATAGAAATAAAAAAAAAGCACTTGTAGTTTACTAGATCACACTTGAAGATGAAATGTACCCATGTCTGAGTGGACATCCCAACAAATCTTCAGTTATATCATCGTCTTTGTTACCATATCTTTCAGGTCGTAGAGTTACGCAAGCAAACCTTACATTTAAAACATGAATCAGGACAAAAAAGAAACTGCAAAATTAAGTTCTTATAATGAACGTGAAACGTCAAGCTGGGATATATTTAAAGTGATCTTGCTTGGGTTATTTACGCTGTGCTCAGAAAAGGTGTGCAAATATGAGAAATGAATTTGAGTGGATAGACATTACAGTGTCGGATTCGGTCAAATAATAGTCCATTAGAAGGCACATGCTGGGTGCTAGAAAGAAATATAATCTGGGTATCGGAGATATCCAAGTTTTATACGGAAGGTTCTAGAACGAAAAATCAACTTTTTAAAATGATGTCTAGAATGTAGAATTTTCTTGTTTGAAATGTTTTATGTATCATGTTCTATTCCTTATCATCTAGCTTGTATCTTTCGGAACTTGGTTCCCATGACAACAGCTCTAATTATCTACCTGTTCTGTGTTCGGTGTCTGTCAAACTCATAAACAAGTCGTCTATAACATTTTTCATCCATCTTCTACGTGATCTTCCTCTTCTTAGTTTGTGCTGTATCGGGTCAACAAGAAAAATATTCTACAGAGAATTATGTCTTAATACAAAAGTACATGAAACAATACAATAATAATACAAAAAGAATATGAAATATTACAATTAAAATGAGATATTTGAAGAAACATAAATCTGAGCATGAAGAAACAAAGCATTTTACATACATAGAAAAACAAGTTTTATACATATGATAAAACATAATATATGTGGAAGAAGCACATGATTTATGTAGGGAACAAATACATGATATATGAGAACAATACATGATATATGTGGAGGAAGCACATGATTTATGTAAGGAACAAATACATGATATATGTAGGGAAGAAGTACATGATATATGTGGAAGAAGCACATGATTTATGTAGGGAACAAATACATGATATATGTAGGGAACAAGTACATGATATATGTGGAGGAAGCACATGATTTATGTAAGGAACAAATACATGATATATGTAGGGAAGAAGTACATGATATATGTGAAGAAGATGATTTATGGAACAAATACATGATATTGTAGGGAAGAAGTACATGATATATGTGGAAGAAGCACATGATTTATGTAGGGAACAAATACATGATATATGTAGGGAAGAAGTACATGATATATGTGGAAGAAGCACATGATTTATGTAGGAAAAATACATGATATTGTAGGGAAGAAGTACATGATATATGTGGAAAAGTACATGATTTGTATGAAAAATACATGATATTGTAGAAAAATACATGATATATGTGAAGAAGACATGATTTAGTAGGAACAAAAATGATATGTAGGAACAAATCATGATATATGTGGAGAAGCAATGATATATGAGAAAAATACATGATAGTAGAAAACAAGTACATAATATATGAAGAAGCACATGATTATGAGGAACAAATACATGATATAGTAGAACTAATAATGATATATGTGGAGGAAGCACATGATATATGTAGGGAACAAATACATGATATATGTAGGGAACAAGTACATGATATATGTAAAGGACGCACATAATATATGTAAGGAACAAATACATAATATATGTAGAGGAAGCACATGATTTATGTAGAGGAAGCACATGATATATGTAGGGAACAAATACATGATATATGTAGGGAAGAAGCACATGATATATGTAGGGAAGAAGTACATGATATATGTAGAGGAAGCACATGATATATGTAGGGAACAAGTACATGATATATATAGAGGAAGCACATGATATATGTAGGGAACAAATGCATGATATATGTAGGGAACAAGTACATGATATATGTAGGGAAGAAGCACATGGTATATGTAGGGAACAAGTACATGATATATGTAGAGGAAGCACATGATATATGTAGGGAACAAATACATGATATATGTAGGGAACAAATACATGATATATGTAGAGGAAGCACATGATTTATGTAGGGAACAAATACATGATATATGTAGGGAACAAGTACATGATATATATAGAGGAAGCACATGATATATGTAGGGAACAAGTACATGATATTTGTAAATAATACAACTTTGTATATGAAGAGAAAAAATATTGTAAATGCAGAAAAGGAAACAGTGCATATGAAAGGAAAAAAAGGTGGCAAATGCAGAAAAAGTAACAGTGTTAATGAAGAGAAAAACACGGTAAATGCAGAGAACACAATGCATATGAAGATAACAAAAAACTACACATAAAGGTAGAAACTTTAATAAATTTGAAAGACAATATATGACATATAGAACAAAATCACGATAAATAGAAAAAACAAACAAATATAATTTAAAGTTTAGTTTACGATGATTTAACTTTATCTAATGTTATCTAGAGGTTGATCATGGAGTAGCTTTGAGTACCAGCAACAACTACAAACGGTGTGAGAAAGAAATACATCTTCCGAGACAATTCAATTGAGAGGAAGCAGAAACTTCAGAATACTGTATAGTGTTAAACTAAAACATGAAATTAAAATAGAGAAACACAACAAAATGGTGAAAATGTAAAAAACAAAACCCAATTAAATACACGAAGATGAGAAATGAAGGGAAGAAAGAAACGAGAGATATGGAAACAGGGTGGACGGGGGAACGTTGCTAACAACATGACAACTACATTAGCATTGTTCAATTATAGTCTTTACAACGACACAAACCACTGATGGAATTCACCAGAAAACACATCAAATAGCATAGCCTTCCTGTTCTTGTGATTCAACTGACACGGGACAGATCACCAAGAAAAATCTCCAATATTCAAACCTCTGTAAGATCAAGGCTAAGATTTCATAAGATTAATTCCAATGTGCGCAAAGAAATCTTCTTTTATTCAGCAATGTTCCTTGTTTATTGATTGCTGGCGTTTTCATTGTGACATCAACTACGTTATTTTGAAATAAAAACATATAGCAAATAATCTTATTTTTGTTTGATTTTCATTTCAAGGAAATTTCTCATTTCCACAAATTTTCATTTTCCCGGCAATCTGTTTTCTCTAGCGTAATTGAAGACGCCAATCTGCCAGACAAGATTTCTGTCACAAAGCTACACAATAATTATGGAAACTTGTTGCATTCATAGAATGAGATAATGCACATATATGTTACTTGAAGTCTCTATGGCGAAGTGGTTAAGACGTTTGCATGGTGATCTGAAGGTTGTTGGTTCGAATCTGGACCGAGTTACATGTGTTATTTGTTACAGGATAATTGCTGGAGCTACGGAGTTTGTTCTTTGTGTAACAGTCTCGACATGTGACTTGGCATTTCTGCCGAAATATATGAGGAAACCAGATGCAATGAAGTCAATCCTTTGATTTTACACCCTCTTTTAGACAAATAAGCGGATCGAGAGAGAGAGAGAGAGAGAGAGAGAGAGAGGGAGAGAGAGAGAAGAGAGAGAGTGAAGAGAAATAAGTTACTATTTATCATCATCAATAAATAGCTTGTCCTGAGCAGAACTTTATCCCTTTAAAGTCCTTCGAATTTCTCTTTCTCATAGACCAGATTCTCGCCTCCGCTGCAGTCATGACAAATCATCAGTCACATCCTGAATCCATCTTCTCCGTGGTATTCTCTTCTTTTTCAAGAACCCTCCTTTATTAATAATGATCTTCTTAAATCCTTCGTGATTTTTCTATGTCTAACATACTTCAATTTTCTCATTCTTATTTGAGGTATCAAGTATCAGTCAGTTTTATTTTGATTTTGAGTTCGTTCTGGATGGAATTCACCAAAAAACACACCAAAATAGCACAGCCGTGTCTGTTCTTGTGATTCTACTGACACGGGACCGATCACTATGAAGATATTTGTTTTCTTCTCTGTAACATGGTATAAAGATGACACTTCTGTAACAATTATATATATACAAATATACAACAGGTTATCAGAGTGTAAATATGGATTCAGTTACAGCATCGTGTTTTTAATGTTTGTTTTACATTTTCGTTAGTTTCAAATTAATCAGTTATAAACTACTCGTTTTTAATGTTTGTTTTTCTTTTTCGTTAGTTTCAAATGAATCACTTATAAACTACTCGTTTGTTGTTTTTTTTATTTTAAGAATTAATAGCAAGTCAGTTTTCTTCTTTGAACGCTCCATAACGAACCACTTGTTAATCACTTTGTGTGATTTATATGTGATCTGAGCCTAAGAGTGATTCGACGATGTGTCAGTTATGCGCCTACAAGTAGGCCAGCACATCCGATTTATGCGACGCTGTTTATTTACTAGTGCAGCTTCCCTAGGCCCTACATCAGTCACCTCTTACGACATGCCGTGAAGGTCGCAGTGGTACTATTCTTTGCTTTGGGCCCCGATCCACACGGGCGTGCTTTTTATTTAATCCTCTGTCGTCTTTAAATAGTTTACTGTATTATATTTGATATTGGATATTATCGGTTACTTCTTTTCTTTTCAGTTCATGTTGGACATTTATCTATAGACCACGTGCCGTGAAAATCCCGTGACTCGAGTCCAGCTTGGACCACAAATTTACGGTGTCCACAAGGTACGTGGTCGGACTTACTTGCAGACCTAAATTACAAGCACCCCTGAAGTCGAAGTAAGTCTCGTCTGAATATCGAAGGAAGGTAGCTATAACACAAAATCAGTCAGAGCTACCACATTAGAAGCCAAAACTACACCTGAATGCATAACAGATGAAAGAAAAATAAAACAAAATTACATCGATTTAAAAGAAATAAGGTTTCAAGGTCTACTTATGTAAAAGCAAATGCCTTTTTTTTAAAAAAAAACTGTGAGTATTAACATGAGAAAATGCCAAACATATTATATTTAACATAGAACATAATATTCGAAATTAGGTTCTGTTTCATTTCAACTCACTGACATTTGCATCTTTTGACAGCAAACTCAAACTATTTATTCAAATCATAGAATGCACAAATAAAAAGGAACTCATATAAGCTATACAGGCAAAGTGATCGCGTTCCTGTCGATTACCATAATATGCTGCCATTTCGCATTGCTTTACACAAGAAAAGTGGCAAATCGCCGAATTTATAGCTGCAATTTTTTTGGGTTGTTGTGAAAACGCGATTTTACAGTAAATTGCTGATGTCAATTTAATAGCTTGAGACGGCGTTCTGCTTGATCGCTGTACATCCCTGGGAGTTTTGTTTGCTGCTGTGCGAGTGTTAGACGATACGTAAAATTAAAGTAAAAAATGAGGGTCAGGGTGTCCTATGCACATACCTATATATATATATCTATGTTATGTTATGTTATGTTATGTTATGCGATCGACGTCACGGCACATTGGACATTCCCATGCATGCTCTGTCCTCGCTGCAGCAGCCATCCTAAAGTCCATTTGCTCACCGTCCCCATGAGAAGTTGATTACTATATCTTCTCTCTCTACCATGAAGATATGTATATCCCAGTGTTGTGCCAGGGCCCGAAAGGGAAAGAAAAGAATAGTATCAATGCAAATTACAAGGCATATCGTAAAAGACGACTAATGTAGGACCTAGGGAAGCTACTCTATAGTCTGTCCATTAATTCGTGAGCACGTTTGAAATTGATTTTCTCGAAAACTACCTGTTGGATCTCAGTGATTTTTGCAAGCAGCCTTAGAATATCCATGACGCTAGAGAAATATTTTTTCCAAGAAAATTTGATGTAGTTTGAAATATTTCTTCTTCAGGTTATATTAAAATCAACCTCACCGGATTATACACAATAGTAACAGATTTACGGTACACAGACGCGTTGTTCTAAAATACATTATGGTAACATAGAAATATCGTGAGTATACAACAATTTCACGAAATTCCGTGCACCTAACCCAGTCGACTTTGAAAGCGGAAAGCATATGACGTTATAATTGGGATACCGTTGTATAGTCATAGGTGTATCTCGCTATTTGTATGAAGCTATTGTATCATATTTGTTGGCTTATCAAAACTGACATTGATATCACATTCATAATGAGTCTGAAGTGCACATTTATAACAATGCAAAGGTTACAGTTTTACTATACCAACACTTCCGTAGGGAACTAAGAGAGGTCATCTATATTGCGATATTCATAACCCTGAGAAACGAACGCAACTGGCGCTTGGTCTGAATAGAGAATCCTTTTCCCGATGGATTAAACAGGACACAAAGTGCACTCATGTCAATCAAGGAAGGAAAAGAACAATTGACGACTTTGACATAGATGTCATAAGACAGGAGCTCTTGAAAATGTTTGCGACAAATCAACTGTTACTCTCAGGAAACTGAAATTAAAACTGCAATCAGATTGCAGCATAGACATTTTTAAAAGTACTCTATGGAAAATTGTAAGAGCCGCCGGCTTCACCTTCAGAAAACTATAGGCGGCAGGAATATTATTTGTGGAAAAGCCACATTTAATTGCTGCCCGAAGTAAATACCTGAGGCAGATTCGTGAGCGGCGGAGGCAAGGCTATGATATTGTATATTTGGACGAATCCTGGGTCAATGCTCACCACACCAATGCTAAAAAATGGCAATCAGTAGACGGTGAACAGAAAGAAAAATACCAAGCAGCAAAGGCCAGCGTATTATACTAACACATGCAGGAAGCAGTGAAGAAGGTCTTGTCCATGACGCTGGACTTATTTTCCAATCAAAAGTACCGACGGTAGGGACTACCACACAGAAATGAATGGACATATTTTCAGGCACTGGATGGAGAAAGATCTACTCACAATTCTAAACAGACCATCATGCTTGGTAATGGATAATGCATCCTATCACAACGCAGTATCAGCGGAAGACAAAGTACCAACTGCATCAAATACAAAGATCAAATTAGGACTTGGCTTGCTAAGGAAAATGTCAGCTTCGATGATACATATTTGAAACCCGAGTTGTTGCACCTGGTGAGGATGACAAATAAGACAAAGGTGTTTCATATTGACAAAATCATTGCGGAATACGGCACACGTCTTTGCGACTACCTCCATATCATGCTCACCTCAATCGATAGAGCTTGTCTGGGCTAAAGTAAAGGGCAAGTTGCCGAACAGAACAGGACGTTTAAAATGTGTGATGTTGAAGTTCTGACCCTGAGTCCCCCTCAATGATAGACATGCAGTTCTGGAAAAGTGTGTTGAACATGTGCTCCGAGAGGAAGACGAGTACTGGCACCGAGATGGATTACAATTTGTCCAGCCAGTAACAATTATCAACCTCATGGAATCGTCAGATTCAGGGGTGATACAAATCATATTTTGATTACAGACTGAGAAATAGCAATATACATTTCCATATCCAAATGCGTCTACCATCATACAATTTGTGGTGAAGTTAAGACACCCTGGGGTCTAATGGTGACCGAAGGGAGGACTAACTGTTGCATATTGTATCCAAGTTCACGATTGCACATAAAGGGCAACACATTAATTATTGACCTATCAAGTTAATATGGAGATACACCTATGAATAGAATTGACATGGACAAATTCTAAGGATTACTGTAAAATCTAAAATTTGAGCCCCCGTATTTGCAATTGTTATAAAAGATCAAAGGAATTCGCCGATGTGCAAAATCCGTAGCATCTATGGACTACTGGTTAGCTTTATTTTAGCGTCATGGATATTCTAATGCTGCATGCAAAAAATCACTGAGATCAAACAGGTAGTTTTCGAGAAAATCAATTTCAAACGTGCTCACGAATTAATGGACAGACTATAGTAAACAAAAATCATAGCATAAATCGGATGTGCTGGCCTACTTGTAGGCGCATAACTTACAACGTACAATCGCTCATAGACTCAGCTCTCATACAGATCACAAAGAGTGGTCAATAAGTGGTCGATATGGAGCGTTGAAGAAGAAGAACTAGAGCAGAAAAGAAAATTATATCTAATACTTATTATTTATAAAATGTTCATGTAGAAAGTGTTAAATAGTTAATTGTTACTAGGAACGACCAATGTTGGGAACGACCAAGATGAAGTTGACAACAGAACATTAAAGAAACCATAAACTAACGTTGGAGGGGGCGAAGAAGATGATAGAAGAGTTTTGCGTCTGGCTGTCAGTAATGAGAGCGACGTTCTTTAAAGAATACGTGATCCTCAAATAGCTTGTCCTGAACAAAACTTTGTCACCGTAGACAGTTTCAAAAATTTTTTTTGTTGTATTTATTTCTTTTGGTTGTCTAGACATCTTTTTGGGAATAATCTGCATTGCCCCTTTTGTAGGCACCATTCGGTCCGCCTACCATTTTTTCTATTCAAGTTCTTTTTAATGCAAGTTTAGACCATAGCCAGTGATACTCTCTCTCTGTGGCATTCTCCCACCCCCCCCCCCGAAGGGGGGGGTGAAGGAGCTAAAAAAATACCGCCTTGCCCAAGGTTTCCTGTAGACTAGCGCTGAAAAAAAAAAAAAAAAACCGGGGTGATCAAACATCCCCATTTCCCCCGGTCTGAAAATACAGGCCAAACACTTTTTGGGCCTATATACCATGGGTATAAAAGGTTTTTTTTTTTTTACTAGCGGGGGAAAGGGTGGCCCCACCTCCCAGGGTTTTCTCCCCTCAAACGATTTAAAAACATATATATATATATATATATTTGACCAACAGAATCATTTAAGACATAATGTTGTAAATGGCCTGATCGACTAAAAACCGACATTTGATTAGACCATGTTCCCAAACTTTTAACCCCTTTGCACAACATTGTTTTAAACCCCCCATATTTAACATTTTCCCGCCCCCTCTCCCCCCCCTCTAAATATTTTTTTTTCCCTTTTTGCAAAAAAATTTTTATATATTTTTTAAAAACATAGTTTTTTCAAATGATTATAGCATGAAAAAAAGTTTCGAAAAAATGGGCTTTAAAGATGGGCATAAGATAAATTAAAATGCAAATTCAAATGTTAAAAGTTTTCAATCGAAAAAACCCACAAAATCATTTATATAAAAATATTTTTATTAATGTCTTTTTAAACCCACTGCCCCCTAATCGCTCAACACCCCAATTTTCCCCCTTTTCCCCCCCCAGAACGCTTCATGCCCACTGAAGGGCGGTACCCCCTTTGGGAAAAACCCTGGATTAGACTTTGGAAAGAGAATTGTTATTTGTGCTTCATTTTATATAGACTAGTTTTTCTCTTTTGATGAAATTTTCCCATGCCCCTTACATATTAGCCCTCTCTTTATCTCTCTATCATTGACTGAGCCCGTCTCCCACGTGTTCGGGTTGGACTGGGGGACTACCCCTATTGTGTGGGTTAATTTCCCCGGGATGGCAAAAAAATACAGATTCCCCAGATTTGGGGGTTTGGCACCGAACCGGGGGTTACGATTCCATGGCACCGGCCGAAGAGCTGAAAAGCTAAAAGTCTTTGAATCGGAAAAAAAAATACTGACCAAATTTGTATTAATTTACTTTTCCCAGGTTATTTATACATCTTGATATCTTTATTATGTTTCTAATAATTGGTTAACACACTCTTCTTAGGAGTCTCTGTGGCTAATAATTATTTCTAAAAATTTTTTAACTCCCTCTTCTTGGGGGTCTCTGTGGCTAAGTGATTATTTCTAATAATTGGGTCTCCTTCTTCTTGGGATCTCTTTTGTATTATTCTTGTAGTCTCCCTCTTCTTAAAAATCTCTGTGGCTAAGTGTTTTTTTTAAAAATTGAGTTCCCTTTTTTGGGTTTTTTAAAAATGTTTTCTAATAATTTGGGGTTCTCCTCTTTTAGGGATCTCTTTGGGTAAGTATTATTTCAAATTGGGTTCTCCTTCTTCTTGGGGGTCTTGGGCAAGTGTTTTTCAATAATTGGAGTTCTCCTTCTTCTTAGGATCTGTGGCTGTATTTTTTCTAAAAGTGGGGTTAACTCCCCCTTCTTAGATCTCTTTGGGTAAGTATTTTCTAATAAATTAACTCCTTCTTCTTAGGGGGATCTCTTTGGGTAAGTATTATTTCTAATAATTGGGTTCTCCTTCTTCTTAGGATCTCTGTGGGTAAGTATTTTTCTAATAATTGGAGTTAACTCCCTCTTTTAAAATTTTTGGCTAGTGTTATTTCTAATAAATTTGGGGTTCTCCCTCTTCTTGGGGATCTCTGTGGCTAAGTGATTTTTCTAATAATTGGGGTTCTCCCTCTTTTGAGGATCTTGTGGCTAAATGATTATTTCTAATAATTGGGGTTAATCCTTCTTCCCGGAATCTCTTTGGGTAAGGTTATTTTAAAAATTTGGGTTCTCCTTCTTCTTGGGGGTCTCTGTGGCTAAGGTTTTTCTAATTTAGTTCTCCTTCTTCTTAGGAGTCTTGTGGCTAAGTGATTTTTCTAATAATTGGGTTCTCCCTTTCTTAGGGGTCTCTGTGGGTAATGATTTTTCTTTGGGTTCTCCCCCTTCTTAGGGGGTCTCTGTGGTGTGATTATTTCTTTGGGTTAACTCCTTCTTCTTAGGGGATCTCTTTGGGTAAATGATTATTTCCTTTTAAATTGGGTTAACTCCCTCTTCTTAGGAGATCTCTGTGGCTAAGTATTATTTCTAATAATTGGGTTCTCCCTTTTGAGATCTCTGTGGCTAAGTGATTACCTTTGGAGTTAAATCCTCCCAGGAATTTTGTGGCAATGATTATTTTAATAATTGGGGTTAATCCCTTTTTAGGGGGAAACTCTGTGGCTAAATATTATTTCTAATAATTTGGGTCTCCTTCTTCTTGGAGTCTCTGTGGCTAATGATTATTTCTAATTGGGTTAACTCCTTCTTCTTGGAATCTCTGTTAAGGATTATTTCTAATTAGTTAATCCCTTCTTCTTGGAGATCTCTGTGGCGTGATTATTTTTTTTGGGTTCTCCTTCTTCTTGGGGGATCTCTGTGGCTAAGTGTTTTTCTAATTGGGTTCTCCCTCTTCTTAGGAGTCTCTTGGCAAATGTTTTTCCTTAATTGGGGTTTCTCCTTCCTTGGGGATCTCTGTGGGGTATTTTTCAATAATTGGGGGTTAACTCCTTCTTCTTAGGATCTCTGTGGGTAAAATATTATTTCTAATTGGGTTAACTCCCCCTTTTAGGAGATCTTTGGCTAAATGATTTTTCTAAAATTGGGTTAACTCCCTTTTTGGAATCTCTGTGGCTAAGGATTTTTCTTTGGGTTAACTCCCCCCTTCTTGGGATCTCTTGGGTAAAATGATTTTTTCTAATTGGGGTTAAATCCCTTTTTCTTAGGAATCTCTGTGGGTAAGGATTATTTCTTTAAATTGGGGTTAACTCCTTCTTCTTAGGATCTTTGGCTGTATTATTTCAATAATTGGGGTTAACTCCCTTTTTCTTAGAGATCTCTTTGGGTAAGTGATTATTTCTAATAATTGGGTTCTCCTTCTTTTGGGGAAACTCTGTGGCTAAGTGATTATTTCATTGGAGTTTCCCTCTTCTTGGGATCTCTGTGGCTGTGATTATTTCAATTTGGGTTCTCCCCCCTTCTTAGGGTCTCTGTGGCTAAGTGTTTTCTTTTAGTTAACTCCTTCTTCTTAGGAGATCTCTGTGGCTAAGTGATTATTTCTAAATTTGGGGTTAATCCCCCTTCTTAGGGATCTCTGTGGCTAAATTTTTTTCTAATAAAAGGGTTCTCCTTCTTCTTGGGATCTCTGTGGCTAAATGATTATTTCTAATAATTTGGGTTCTCCCTCTTCTTAGGAATCTCTGTGGGTAAGTGATTTTTCTTTAAATTGGGTTCTCCCTCTTCTTGGAGATCTCTGTGGCTAAGTGATTATTTCTAATAATTTGGGTTCTCCTTCTTCTTTAATTTTGTGGCTAAATGATTATTTCTAATTTGGGTTTAAATCCCTCTTCTTGGGGGTCTTGGGTTGTATTTTTCTAATAATTAGTTCTCCCCCTTCTTGGGGATCTCTTGGGTAAGTGATTTTTCTAATAATTGGGTTCTCCTTCTTCTTAGGGGTCTCTGTGGCTAATGATTTTTCTAATTTGGGTTTAAACCCCCCTTTTTGGGGGAAATTTGGCGTGTTTTTCTAAAAATTTGGGTTAACTCCCTTTTTAGGGGGTTTGTGGCTGTGTTTTTTTTGGGTTTCCTTCTTCTTAAAAAATCTCTGTGGATAAATAATTTTTCAATAATTGGTTAACTCCTTCTTTTGGGGGATCTCTGTGGCTAAGTGATTATTTTTAATAATTGGGTTAACTCCTTCTTCTTGGAATCTCTGTTAAATGATTATTTCTAAAATTGGGTTAAATCCTTCTTCTTAGGAATCTCTGTGGCTAAGTGATTATTTTTAAAATTAACTCCCTCTTCTTGGGGGGAAACTCTTTCTATATTTTTCTAAAATTATTTCCCCTTTTTCTTAGAATCTTTGGGTAAAATTTCTAATAAATTAAATCCCCCTTAGGGGATCTCTGTGGGTAAAAGATTATTTCTTTTGGGGGGTTCCCTTTTTAGAATCTCTGGGATGTGATTTTTCTAATTTGGGGTTTCCTTCTTTTAGGGGAAACTTTTAATGATTATTTCTAATAATTGGGTTAACTCCTTCTTCTTGGGAATCTCTGTGGCTAATGATTATTTCTAATAATTGGAGTTCTCCTTCTTCTTGGGATTTTGTGGCTAAGTATTATTTTTAAAATGGGTTTCCCTTCCTTTGAGATCTTGGTAAAAGTTTTTAATTGGGGTTTAAATCCTTCTTCTTGGGATCTCTGTTGTGATTATTTCTTTTGGAGTTCTCTTTCTTCGAATCTCTTTGGGTAAGGTTATTTTTTGGAGTTTCCTTCTTCTTGGAATCTCTGTGGCTAGTGATTTTTCTAAAATTGGGGTTTAAATCCCCTTCTTATGGATCTCTGTGGCTAAATGATTATTTATAATAATTGGGTTAATCCCTCTTCTTAAAGGTCTCTGTGGTAAGTGATTTTTAAAAAAACTCCTCTTCTTGGGGGTCTCTGTTAATTTTTTCTAATAATTATTAACTCCCTCTTCTTAGGGGGTCTCTGTGCAAGTGATTATTTCTAATTTTGGGTTAACCCCTTTTTGGGATCTCTGTGGCTAAGTATTATTTTTAATAATTGGAGTTAACTCCTTTTTTAGGGGGTTCTTGTAATGATTATTTCTAATAATTGGGGTTAACTCCTTCTTCTTGGGATCTCTGTGGCTAAATATTATTTCTTATGGGGTTTAAATCCTTCTTTTGGGATCTCTGTGGTAAGTGATTATTTTTGGAGTTAACTCCTCTTCATAGGAGTCTCTGTGGCTAAATGATTATTTTTAAAAATTTTGGGGTTAACTCCCTTTTTGGATCTCTGTGGCTAAGGTTATTTTTTTTGGGGTTCTCCCTTTTTCCCTTGGGGATCTCTGTGGCTAAGTGATTTTTCTAATATGGGTTCTCCCTCTTCTTAGGGATCTCTTTGGGTAAAGTTTTCTAATATGGGTTCTCCCCCTTCTTGGGGATCTCTGTGGTAAGTGATTTTTCTAAATTTTGGTTCTCCCTTTTTCTTGGGATCTCTTTGGGTAAATGATTTTTCTAATTGGGTTAACTCCCCCTTCTTAGGATCTCTGTGGCTGTGATTTTCTAAATTGGGTTCTCCTTCTTCTTAAAAGGGTCTTGTGGTAAATGATTATTTCTAATTTAGTTCTCCCTCTTCTTAGGGGTCTCTGTGGAAGTGATTATTTCTAATTGGGTTAACCCTCTTTTTAAAACTCTGTGGCTAAGTGATTAAAAACCATTTTTCCCTTAGATCCGGTGGTATTTCAAATTCGAACCGCGCCTTCTGTTAAAATGCCCGTCCACTCTCGGCAGGGGCCCTTTCTGTGGAAAAAGACCGATCCATAAGGAAATTCAATGATGTATTCATTCATCTTTAGATTATAGAGCAACTTTCTTGTATGTCTCGTTATTTGAGTACATTTTAACTCTGAAGTCGGTGAAGGCTAGCCTGCATGGGGCAGGGTGGGGGCACCAGTTAAATGGTAGCAACAAGCCTTCATTTAAAATCAGTCAAAGCGCAATACCAGACGTCATGGCTAAAGCCTGAATTCACAGCGGCCGAAAGCAGAAGAAGAAGAAGAAGCGTACATGCATTTAATTTATTGCGGGGCCCATTACTATTGAAGCTCTATCATTTTTATTCACATGCACACACAAAACAGCGTGATGAACATTCGGTCATCTTCGGTGCAACCTCTTGTTTCGTGATGATTATTTCTTTTCCTTGCTTGAATAAAACTGACATTGTACCCCTTAACGTACTTATAAGAACCATCGTTGTCTGAAACTCAGAGAGCCTTCCGTTTTTTGGGAAATCACATCCATCCTCTTTTTATTGCAAGCTCCTCTAGTGAAACTTTATTCTGTTTATTGCAAACGCGGTTTACAGCATATTTCATGGTTCATCAACTTCGACATGATAGGCTTCCCGTGCATAATAATTTTTTGTTTCTGAGATGTTTTCGTGTTTATTTTGTATAGAGCACATATCATGTATTTTTACAAAAATAACTGCATTGATTGCAGCAACACTTTATTAATATATATATATATATATATCTATCTAGAGAGGAGAGAGAGGGGAGAGAGAGAGATTTATTTATCGTGGAGACAGTTAAGAAAGCTGGTTATGTTGATGCTGTTTTTATCTTCCAGAAGTTATGAGTTTTGCTGTCTCATTTTAGAGAAATTGTTCTCTCTAGTTTTATGTTATACATATAAGATTCTAATTCGCACAGGGAGGGGGTTGTCATTCCATGATGTTTGTACTCCTGTTCAGATGAGTTGGAACTAGATTATTAGTCATTTATAAGGGTTACAGCAACCCAGTCACAAGACTCTAAACCAGTGATTCTCAACCTTTTTGTGCCATGCCCACCTAAGCCTTACTAAAATTCTTATGCCACAAAATTAATTAAATATAAAATGGAGTCAATGTAGACTAAAAAATGAATATTTAATTGCCCCCTCTTACCAATCAAATTGCTCCCTTAACAATCAAATTTCCCCCTATGGGGCATGGACCCCACGTTGAGAAATACTGCTCTTAACCGTTTTATCTGGAATATTGCTTAGTGAAAGTTATAAAGCTCCCATTTTCAAAGTCTTGCGTCTACTGTTGTTAAGAGGAGGGTAGTAAAGTGTAGCATGTGGTGGATAGATGACCGACACTAAGGAAACACATGACCAGGTAACTAAACTTTCGACTCTGCCGAAAGAGGAAGAAAGGATACCGATAGATAGAAGCATAATAAACTTCCATAATGTTTATTACCTTTGGAAGATAATGTTGAGACTGGGGTAATATTAAATTCGCAATTAAATAGCGAAACACGTATAAACAAAGTACTATAGTTTTACAAAATACAGAAACAGCGACGATAAATAGCAACGTTTCGACCAAAAGGCCTTTATCAAGCAAACGACACAACAGGAGTGACGAAGTTTTACTGCAGCCTTCCCCCTATTTCGAAATTCGCAATTAAGAAACTGATAACAGGTAGTAGCATGTCCCTTGCGGAACATCGCATTCATCACAGCCTGCATGAAAAGCTCTGAGTCTCTTGCAAGTTCTTCGGCCTCCTCTAACGTCATGTTCAATGTTTCTTTGATGTTCTGCTGCCACCTTCGTCTTGGTCGTCCCCTGCCTCGTATTCCAATATTCCATACAATGCCATTACTTTTCACTCCAAACCGCTGTAGGGTTTAATGTGGCCAAAATATTTAATCTTCCAAGACATGATGTTATTTATGAGCCAATGCGCCTCCATATGCAGGTCTTGTAGGTTGTCTTTCTCTCTTCTCTGCCCACGATGTTCTAATGACTTTTCTACAGCACATTGTTTCAAAAGCTTCGGTTTTGTTTTTTAATGTTTGTGATAACATATAACGCAAATGATGATGACGATATTGTTGTATATACAGACGCATCTGTGTTTCGATAATAGGTTCGATATGAGTTTCCTTGTCAGCACGCACAATAATGTCCTTTCAGAGCGGAACGCAGAATACAGGACAACTACTTTCAGTATGAGAATAGAGGTTGAGGCCGTTACTATTGCTCTCCAGTGGCTCTGCGGAACTCCAGATACTCAGCCCGTTGTTGTGTATGACTCGCAATCATTGCTTAGGAAGGTACAACACGGCAAGTTGTGGTATGAGTGAATTTTTCTATCAAAGTGTGTAACCCACAGAGCCTTACTGTGTATATACTTTAATTGAAAATAGATATCTTCGGAAAATATTCAACATAAAATGTGACGAGTTCAAGAAAGTGGAGAAATTTCTAGTAAACCGCTAGCAACAACTGTTATATAGACAACTGTTTTAACTGTTTGTGTTACTAGCTTGTATTGTTGGTTTCTGCTGTAGGTTTGTGTTAATAGCTTGTATTGTTGGTTTCTGCTGTAGGTTTGTGTTACTAGCTTGTATTGTTGGTTTCTGCTGTAGGTTTGTGTTACTAGCTTGTATGTGTTCTGCTTAGGTTTGTGTTACTACTTATTGTTGGTTTTGCTGTAGGTTTGTGTTCTAAACTCTTATTGTAGGTTTCCATTGAAGGTTTGCGTTGTAGATTTTAATTACAGGCTTGTGTTGTAGGTTTGCGTTATAGATTTTTTTATTACAGGCTTGTGTTGAAGGTTTGCGTTATAGATTTTTATTACAGGCTTGTGTTGAAGGTTTGTGTTATAGATTTTTATTACAGGCTTGTGTTGAAGGTTTGCGTTATAGATTTTAATTAATGGCTTGTGTTGTAGGTTTGCGTTATAGATTTTTATTACAGGATTGTGTTGTAGGTTTGCGTTGTAAGTTTGTGTTCTAGTCTAGGGTTATTGTTGCAGGTTTCTGTAATCGATTTGTATAGTAGGTTTAATTTCTAGGTTTATTTTGAAAGAACCGACGACGGTATAGTACAATTTGCATAGCCAGTGAAACGGGTCTGAAGATATCTTCATAATTTGTACAGTATGTAGTATTTACAGCTGAGTTGATAACAACGCCATGCATACTATGTGACTATCATTAACTAAAGGGTCTAACGACGAAGGATTGTCTCTAGTTGTTACCCCATATAATCCGATCTCTCTCCGTTGAAATGGTACGCCATCTGTCGAGAGTATTGTACGAAGCACGAACTCCTAGTATCCGGTAACAATCCTAGGAATCTCTTGAAAAAAAATGCACAGAAAAACGCGATCCGAATTCGAACTAACGAGTTTCTGAAAGCTAGGCAATGGCTAGCCACTAGCCACATAGACCCCAAATCATAATCATAAAAAAAAATATGTTTGTACTTGAAATTCATCATTCATATCACTTTGTAACAACATTAACAGCTTTGCATGAAAACATCAGCAATTTTATATTTATGAACGCTACCACTTAACTAAAAATACATTTTCACGGCATATGAGGAAACACAAAATGTAAAGGTGCAGCCGGAAGAAGATATTTACAATCTTGTCTGCTCAAAATTATATGTTAACTACAGACATAAACAGACACAGACATCTGAAAGTCGGGTACTACTTTAACGGTTTTCCCATTTTATTTCTACATAATACAAAACTGAAGGAGAGTGTTACGGTAAGCGCAAACTAATAAATGTGTTTACTGAATGTATCATCTGTGTTTGTGGAAATCTAGAGCAAGAAAGACAGGAAGGGAAAGAGATAGAGATACAGAGAGAAAGAGAGAAGGGAGGAAGAATTATTTAAGAGAGTAATTTATATAAATAACTTTGTTCCTAATACTATTATTATTAATATTATAATTATGTATACAATAATAGCTTTTATTATGTACTCGTATGTATAAAACACAAAATTGTTGTGTCTGTTTGTCTGTCGCAGAAAAAAAAAAACCACTATCGAACGCTGGAACTCAGAATTATGAAATTTGCACAGCTTATTAAGGATTGAATATGTTGGCTAAAGTGACTATTTTTGTATCTTTCAACATAGTTCCATTCCCAAGTAAAGATATAATGAAGTTACATACAAATTTAAGGCAATGGGATATATACAAGAAAGTTAATAAGGATTATTTAAGGATGAAAGCATGTGATTCAACTGTTGTGCTTACTGTCAAAAAAGAAGATAATTTGGGCGTCTCTTTGGCGAAAAGGATGAGAAGTCTGTCTTGAGTTTTAACGATCGTGGGTTCTAATTTTGGCCGCACCGTTTTGTTCCTTGGTGCACTTTTTAGAATCACTTATGACTGTAGTCGGAAATACAGAGTTTTTCGTCTGTGCAATACTCACTGCAGGTGGCGTATCTTTTCGCTGGAGTGGGACCTAGCCATATGGGCAAACCCAATACAATTAAGTAAATCGTTCATATTTAATTTCTATGGAGGTATTAATGAAAACGAAGTAGAGGGAACATAGATGCTACTTTGAAGAATGTTAAACGCGTGTTATATTTACGAAATCCTTAACATACGTGCAGTATATAGAACTGGAGTGTGCATCCTCAACGCGTGTCAAAATTGTGAAAGCCTTACTTTGTATTAATTGTCAAAGGTGAGACGATGCAAAATATTTCATTTACAACGTGACTGTGTGTATGTCGTCAAGAATTAAGAATTTGTTACGAATGAGTTAATATACTTTTTGAGTGGCATATACGGAATATGTGGCATTAAGCGATGGACAAATTACAGAACAGCAGAGCGTAACGTCGATTCAAGTATAAAAGATACCGGAGGAAGGTTACATACAGTAAACCTTTAGATACAGAGACATCATCTAATGATTATGATATGGGAATATGACGTCCGTTTCAAGTCTGGTAGTATTGCTCATTATCAAATAGATTGTCCTCAGCAGAACTTTGTCACTCTAACAGTACTTCGGAATTTCTCTCTCTCTCTCTCTTAAGCCAGTCGCTGCAGCAGACATGCTCACATCATCAGTTTCATTCTGAATCCATTTTCTCCGTAGCCTTCCTTTTCGTCTCTTAGTCGGGATGTCTTTTCCGTTATGGTTTTCCACAACTTTTCGTGTCCATTTATATGTCCAAGTTACCCCTTAGAAAGCGTGTAGTATAGGTAGTTATTTACATTCATTATAATACCATGCAGTCTAACTTGTAACTAGCTTTTCCCCCTAAAATATATCAGTGTAAAAATGAAATGTAAGTAAAAGTAAAGGAACCCTTTCATACCTCGTGGTATATAGGTCAATACAGTGTTAGGCCTGTATTTGTCATTGACCATCGGCACAAGATGGGTGAACATCGTAATAAATGGCCAAACACTGGAGAAAGTTGACATTTTACATATTTGGGTAGTAAAGTGTCAAACAACGGAGACACGATGAAGGAAATAAACTCTCGTATTGCTATAGCAGCTAGTGCCTTCACTAAATTAACGAATATCTGGCAATCCAAGACCTTAGTATATGCACAAAAGTTAAATTATTTAGGTCATGTGTGATTCCTGTACTGACCTACGGTTGTGAAAGTTGAAATCAACAAAGAAAATTGATAAGAAACTGGACAGCTTTGAGAATAAATGTCTACGAAAATTATTAAAAGTCAAATGGAGTGATTTCGTTTCTAACACAGTGAGAGATAGAACACACCAACAACCCGTATCAAATATTATAAGGAAACGAAGGTGGAAATATTTAGGTCATGTTCTTAGATCAGACGAAAAGAGACTAAATCGACAAGTCCTTATGTGGTCACCAGTTGGGAAAAGAAAACGGCGAAGACCAAAGACCACTCTTCGAAGAACCATCCAACAAGAAAGTAAACTATTGGGATGTAAAACCATACAAGATCTCCAACTGCTAGCAAAGAACCGTATCACATGGAGATCTAAAACCTTTGCCCTATGTGCCGCCTTTGGCTCGAAAGGAATAAACTAACTAACTAACAAGATGGGTGATGTGGTCAGCATCGCCGGCCGCCTTTACTTTCCCATCAGCATCACGCCGGCCGCCTTTGCTTTCCCAGAGCATGTCTGGTACCCAGTTGAGGCTGGGTCAACCTGAGAGCCGTCGCGGTCGGGAAAAATTCCACGCGCATTGGGGGAGCTGAACCCAGACCACCAGCCTTGCGAAGCGAGTTCACTAACAACTACGCTACAGAGGCTCTCAAAAATGAAATGTGTTGCACATATAATATTCATTATTCCCATAATTGTTTTAATAGCATCTTATTACAAAAGTAAAAGCAAAATTCACAACCATACAATATAACAGCAATTATAATTTGGTTTCCTCAAAAAGAACAAATTGATAATCATCTAATAAACAATGCTAACAAAGACACACATCATCATACACATGTTGGAGACATTCTGAAATAAATATGTAAGAAGAAGCATGGTCATTTTCTGATTACAAAAATATGGTAGAAAATATAATGCTGTTAAAACTAAGAAATAGTGAATCCTTTTCGAACAACATTAAAAGACTAATATGGATGGGGATTTGGCATGAATGATGTATGCCAGTAGGAACATTAGCTAGGACAGCTCGCGTATAGATATTGGATTGGAAAAGAAGGTCTGGATGTCCAAAGAAAACGTGGAAAGAACTGTGAAATGAAATTGAAATATTCTGTCTTGACGTTGGAAACAAGTGATAGAAAAGCTGCAAAACGGCAACAATGGAATTCTTTTGTCGAAATTTTATGCATAAAACGGGACACGAAGAAGTTATTCAAAAATCATTTCTCATAACTATTAAATAACAGCATGATTTCTAGTCTTTTTCTGTCAATTTTCTGAACTATTTTGTTCAAAACGATTTGAAAAACCATATAATTAATCTCTAAATCCTGATATCCTGTACAACAGCAAGGATAACTACTCTTGAAGATTAATATTGACGCATAGCTATTAAACGTGACCAAGTTGACATTTGAGATGAACGATATTGACAAATCTAAACAATTGATGACTCATACAAACAATCAGTTATATCGAACAGTATCAAAGTTATTGACATATCTGCACTGTAGCATAGGTCACCCTGTTCAATACAGTAAGTCAAGGTCAGAGTCTCTACAAATAGTTCATCATCATCATCATCATCAAATAGCTTGTCCTGAGCAGAACTTTGCCACCCCAACAGTCCTCCGGAACTTTTCTCGCTCATAGACCCGATGTCCTGCCTCTGCAGCCGTCATGTTTAAACCATCAGCTACATCCTGAATCCATCTTCTCCGTGTTCTTCCTCTTCTTCTCTTTGCCGGTTTGCCTCCTTCAATGATGGTCTTCTCCAGCCCTTCATGTCTTTTTATATGTCCAAAATATCTCAATTTTCTCTTTCTTATTTGTAGCATCAGCAGTTTTCTTTGATTTTGAGTTCTTTCTGGATAGATCTATTTTGTTTATTCTCTGTCTATGATATACGAAGGACTCTTCTGTAGCACTTATATTCAAAAGCACATATATGTTTTTCCACTGCTTTACAAATAGTTACCAAGCCATTATAATATAAATTGAAATAAATAACAGCAACTCTAATTTTAGTATAGCTAAATTACATCTGAAATAAAAAATTGACTTCAATACCATATCTCTTAATGGAAATTTAAAGAAACAGAAGTCACCGTCAACATAAGTAAAATAAGAACACAACCTACTTTATGTGATATGGGCCTCTGGGATATGACCTCTCTGTGAAATCCCAGTAGATTCATCAATCAACACAGAGCGAGAGTTGTTAGTCTAAACACACTAAAATATATGCTTGGGAGGAGATCGGAGCAATTATGGACATGTCGATGAGAGATGAAGATGAACCTCAACTGAGCAATACACAATGACCTCTCTGTGCTGAGAGAGGTAAGAAACATCGGGCTCAGTTTCATAATAGAGAGTTGAGCGAGTTGTCCAGAACAGAGTGGTGTGGATAAATTACTTGCAGACTTTATGTAATGTATTACGGTAGGAGAGAAATTATTATTATTATGTGATATAATAGAAAATAAAGTGTTAGTTTCGAATTATTCTTTGACAAACGTCACATCATATGGGATGTAGTCAGTATTTGACAAACGTCACATCATATGGGATGTAGTCAGTCTTTGACAAACGTCACATCATATGGGATGTAGTCAGTATTTGACAAACGTCACATCATATGGGATGTAGTCAGTATTTGACAAACGTCACATCATATGGGATGTAGTCAGTCTTTGACAAACGTCACATCATATGGGATGTAGTCAGTCTTTGACAAACGTCACATCATATGGGATGTAGTCAGTCTTTGACAAACGTCACATCATATGGGATGTAGTCAGTCTTTGACAAACGTCACATCATATGGGATGTAGTCAGTCTTTGACAAACGTCACATCATATGGGATGTAGTCAGTCTTTGACAAACGTCACATCATATGGGATGTAGTCAGTCTTTGACAAACGTCACATCATATGGGATGTAGTCAGTCTTTGACAAACGTCACATCATATGGGATGTAGTCAGTCTTTGACAAACGTACATCAATGGGATGTAGTCAGCTTGACAAACGTCCATCATATGGATGTAGTCATCTTTGACAAACGTCACATCATATGGGATGTAGTCAGTATGATGTTGGCCGACGTTACTTAACACTAGTGTTTCTCTAACACTAATTTGAGACTAGATCAAATCATGGTTAATCATAAAATAGAAAAAAATCATAGTTAAACTATGAAATTTGAGGGTTCAATCAAACACTCGATACACCATTAGAGGGTTGCGGGCTCCACACATTGAGCTGAGGAATTGACCCTCCTGCACACTATGGTATAGAAATGTGACTTCATACCGTATGGTTTGAAGAGGCTACGGGAAATTTTATTTTTATGTATCATGCGTCTACAAAGTAAGAGCTCTAACCAGATTGCACGTCCCGCTAACATGACTAGTTTAAAAAAAATAAATGTTAGGAATATAGACATTTCTGCACAGAGAGACCGAGACTTATTAAGGGAAGGGTTTTAATGTTGAGATAAACGGACTAAAAATGGTTGTTGCTAAATGGGTATAGAAAAGAAGTGAATGTCTGTTACGATATAGCAGCAGATCGGGGTGCGGTGACGCCTGATATGTAGACAAAACAAAGAAAGAAAACGTAAATATATTATATCGATTGTCTGAAGTGGTATCGGCTACCACAGAGAGCCACACTGACAATGTATAACGAGTACAGAGCACGAGAAAGACCACGGATAAGATGGAGCGACGGCATCAAGAACAGCCTTAAGTAAATGAACAACAACTTAAAAATTGCCATAGAACAAGCACACGCAAGATCACTACATCCCCCATTCCTTCCATAACAGGTCTATAAAAAAGTAAATGGTGGAAGAGAAGATGAAGGTTTGTCTGAGTTGAAATGCAATTTAAAATATTACTGTAAAGTTTGTTATTTGACAATGTCTGACACGTTTTTAGATAGAAGCTACAAGGTTTCTCTGGAGATCTTTGCATGGCTGCCTAGCATGGCTGCCTAACCGAGTACGATCTATTTGTGGGGTTTCCTATTTTTAAAACGTTTTCTTTTACCAAAGTGGCCGATGTTCTTTATTTCTCCCCTCTTCTTCATCTGGTTAGGCAGCTTGAAGACTGATGATTAATTCGTCAGATCATGCATCTCAAATGCACTCTCTTCTTTCCGATTCTATTTAGATAAGTCTAAGACTTCGTCATCTCTAACGTACTACGTCGTCACTATCTATATTTAGATCAGTCTGCCTTCATCTCTACTATACCAGAGCCAACTATAATGTTATCTAGAGTTGACTGTGACTGTACTATGCCATCACTATCTATATTTAGATCAGTCTGCCTCATCTCTACTTACAGCTACTATATGTTATCTGATTCTCTTCACCATCTATCTAACTATAGATCAGTCTGCCTTCATCTCTACTATACCAGAGCCAACTATAATGTTATCTAGAGTTCTGTGACTGTTATGCCATCACTATCTATCTATAGTCAGTTCCTTCATCTCTACTATACCAGAGCCAACTATAATGTTATCTAGAGTTGACTTGACTTACTATGCCATCACTAATCTATTTTAGATCAGTCTGCCTTCTTCATTTCTACTATACTATGCCATCACCATCTTTCTATAGATCAGTCTGCCTTCTTTATCTCTAATATACTTGTCATACCCATCTATCTTAGATCAGTCTGTCTTCTTCATCTCTAATATACTATGCCATAACCATTTTCTATAGATCAGTCTGTCTTCTTCATCTCTACTATACTATCCATAACCAATCTTTCTATAGATCAGTCACATTCTTCATCTCTACTATACTATGCCATAACCAATCTTTCTATAGATCAGTCTGCCTTCATCTCTACTATACTATATCATAACCAATCTTTCTATAGATCAGTCTGCCTTCATCTCTACTATACTATATCATAACCAATCTTTCTATAGATCAGTCTGCCTTCATCTCTACTATACTATGCCATAACCAATCTTTCTATAGATCAGTCTGCATTCTTCATCTCTACTATACTATATCATAACCAATCTTTCTATAGATCAGTCTACATTCTTCATCTCTACTATACTATATCATAACCAATCTTTCTATAGATCAGTCTGCCTTCATCTCTACTATACTATGCCATAACCAATCTTTCTATAGATCAGTCTGCCTTCATCTCTACTATACTATGCCATAACCAATCTTTCTATAGATCAGTCTGCATTCTTCATCTCTACTATACTATGCCATAACCAATCTTTCTATAGATCAGTCTGCATTCTTCATCTCTACTATACTATGCCATAACCAATCTTTCTATAGATCAGTCTGCATTCTTCATTTCTACTATACTATGCCATAACCAATCTTTCTATAGATCAGTCTGCCTTCATCTCTACTATACTATGCCATAACCAATCTTTCTATAGATCAGTCTGCCTTCATCTCTACTATACTATATCATAACCAATCTTTCTATAGATCAGTCTGCCGTCATCTCTACTGTACTATCATAACCAATCTTTCTATAGATTAGTCTGCTTCATCTCTACTATACTATATCATAACCAATCTTTCTATAGATCAGTCTGCCTTCATCTCTACTATACTATGCCATAACCAATCTTTCTATAGATCAGTCTCCCTTCATTCTACTATACTATCCATAACCAATCTTTCTATAGATCAGTCTGCCTTCATTCTACTATACTATGCCATAACCAAATTATCTATAGATCAGTCTGCATTCTTCATCTCTACTATACTATGTCAAAACGATCTCTATTTTGAAGAGATTGAAATTTGTTTCCAAATTAACCCTGAATATAACCATTACTACTTTTGTCTCGCAATTTCAAACAATAATATTTGTGCATTGGGACCCTGCGCAACCGCTTTCAGCACGGCATTTTGAACCGTTTTTATCTTCTCATTTTGATCCTTACTAGCTTATCCAGAGAACATTGATGCAGCCTGTTAGCAGGGTCACTACTTGAAGTTCGTGCAGCCGTGATTAACTAACCCTGACATATTTGATCTTATTCAATGGGGCTTAGACTCCAGAATAAGTCGGTACTATGATGGCTGTACATATCTTTTCTTATTTGACCCATACCCTCTCTCCCTCCATCCTGAAAAACTTTTTACTTCTAAGTTTTTTATGCCATCAAATGTCAACAATAATTTTTTTTTCTTTTTTTCTATTCTTTTCTGTATCAACAACTATACTCTTAAATTTTAAGTTATTGCAAATGGACATAGTTTTTAAGTTTTGTCCATGGTGTTCTAGAACTCTCTGTAACACTTGCATTCAAAAGTATTCATCGGTTTTTAATCTGTTTTGTCATGGTGTTCTGAGAGTAAGTATTCATCGATTTCTAAACTGTCTTATCAATAATCCATGCCTCACAGACAGACACCTCTACGTAAAAAATATATGCTTTTAAAAATCAACTTTTGACTTTATATCAGTTTATGCCTGTCTATGCAGCAGACCTACATATCTGGTATAAGTAGCAAGACAGAAAAGTGTACAGTTTTTTATCTGTCAATATTTTGTAATGCCCTTTTACGTCTGTAACAGCTCATTTATTTGATCTCTTCTTTGTCTAGTTCACTATTTTCTTATCTGAGAACACAAAATCTTAAAATCCGTCCATTTCTTCATACCATTCTTTCTTCACTGTTCACATGTCAATGATATCTACGTCGACTGGGAAATATGTCTGCTCATTATTTTCTTATATATTTCAATATTGGGATTATTTTCTTATATATTTCAATATTGGGATTATTTTCTTATATATTTCAATATTGGGATTATTTTCTTATATATTTCAATATTGGGATTATTTTCTTATATATTTCAATATTGGGATTATTTTCTTATATATTTCAATATTGGGATTATTTTCTTATATATTTCAATATTGGGATTATTTTCTTATATATTTCAATATTGGGATTATTTTCTTATATATTTCAATATTGGGATTATTTTCTTATATATTTCAATATTGGGATTATTTTCTTATATATTTCAATATTGGGATTATTTTCTTATATATTTCAATATTGGGATTATTTTCTTATATATTTCAATATTGGGATTATTTTCTTATATATTTCAATATTGGGATTATTTTCTTATATATTTCAATATTGGGATTATTTTCTTATATATTTCAATATTGGGATTATTTTATATTTATTGGGATTATTTCTATATATTTATAGGGATTATTTTCTTATATATTTCAATATTGGGATTATTTTCTTATATATTTCAATATTGATTTTCTATATATTTCAATATGGGATTATTTTCTATATATTCAATATTGATTATTTATATTTCAAATTGGGATTATTTTCTATATATTTCAATATTGGATTTCCTTATATTTCAATATTGGGATTATTTCTTAATATTTCAATATTGGGATTATTTCTATATTCAATTTGGGTTATTTCTATATATTTCAATATTTCAGGATTATTCTCTTATATATTTCAATATTGATTATTTTCTTTATATTTTCAAATTGGATTATTTTCTTATAATTTCAATATTGATTATTCTTACATATTTAATATTGATTATTTCTTATATATTTCAATATGTTATTTTCTTATTATTTCAATATTGGGATTATTTTCTCTTCTTCTTCGACGAACACTCCATACCGACCACTTGTTAACCAGTCTTTGTGATTTGTATGGGATCTGAGCCTAAGAGTGATTGTACGTTGTGTCAATTCTTTCTTCACTGTTCACATGTCAAGGTTATGTACGTCGACTGGGAAATATGTCTGGTCATTATTTTCTTACATATTTCAATATTGGGATTATTTTCTTACATATTTCAATATTGGGATTATTTTCTTACATATTTCAATATTGGAATTATTTTCTTACATATTTCAATATTGGGATTATTTTCTTACATATTTCAATATTGGGATTATTTACTTATATATTTCAATATTGGGATTATTTTCTTATATATTTCAATATTGGGATTATTTTCTTATATATTTCAATATTGGGATTATTTTCTTATATATTTCAATATTGGGATTATTTTCTTACATATTTCAATATTGGGATTATTTTCTTACATATTTCAATATTGGGATTATTTTCTTACATATTTCAATATTGGGATTATTTTCTTACATATTTCAATATTGGGATTATTTTCTTACATATTTCAATATTGGGATTATTTTCTTACATATTTCAATATTGGGATTATTTTCTTACATATTTCAATATTGGGATTATTTTCTTACATATTTCAATATTGGGATTATTTTCTTATATATTTCAATATTGGGATTATTTTCTTATATATTTCAATATTGGGATTATTTTCTTATATATTTCAATATTGGGATTATTTTCTTATGTATTTCAATATTGGGATTATTTTCTTACATATTTCAATATTGGGATTATTTTCTTCTTCTTCTTCTTCTTCTTCGAGCGCTCTACATTTCAAATGACTACAAACGAGCATTTATTTTAAGGTATACATTTCTATATTCTTCATCGTCATCAGGTGCCGTGTCGGCTGGCGTAGGCGATCATGGATCTCTACAAATCTCTGTCTCGGGTGTTTCCTATCATCTCAGTTGTTGACGCTCTACCGTGCCATGATGTCAGGCTATCCAAAATATCCTCTCTCTGTCTTCCTCTGTCTTGTCTACCCTCGATTTTTCCTGTTGTCACAATGTGTTCTAAACCTCCCTTCCTCATCACATGTCCGAAACATTATGACTGCCTCTTTTTTTATATTGATGATAAGCTTTCTCTGTGTCTTGATCTCACTCAACACCACAACATTAGTATTGCACAACAACACCCACAACATTAATATTGCACAACAACACCACAACATTAATATTGTACAACAACACCCACAACATTAGTATTGCACAACACCACCACAACATTAGTATTGCACAACACCACCACAACATTAATATTGCACAACAACACCACAACATTAGTATTGCACAACAACACCACAACATTAATATTGCACAACACCACCACAACATTAATATTGCACAACAACACCACAACATTAATATTGCACAATAACACCACAACATTAGTATTGCACAAAGCACGAACTCCGTAGTTCCGACAACAATCATAGAGGTCTCTGGAAAAAAATGCACTCGTGAATAGAACGGCGCGGTCCGGATTCGAACCCACGACCTTCGATTCGCAAGGCAAGGGCGTAACCACTTAGCCACTGAGACCCACAAGACCAGAATAAAGTAGAAAAGAGAATGAGCATTAGATTAATGCTACAGCATAAATATCATGTATTGCAACTGTGCTGTAGTAACAATAAATATCATGTATTGCAACTGTGCTGTAGTAACAATAAATATCATGTATTACAACTGTGCTGTAGTAACAATAAATATCATGTATTGCAACTGTTAGTTAGCTTAGTTAGTTTATTCCTTTCGAGCCAAAGGCGGCACATAGGGCAGAGGTTTTAGATCTCCATGTGATACGGTTCTTTGCTAGCAGTTGAGATCTTGTATGGTTTTACATCCCAATAGTTTACTTTCTTGTTGGATGGTTCTTCGAAGAGTGGTCTTTGGTCTTCCACGTTTTCTTTTCCCAACTGGTGACCACATAAGGACTTGTCGATTTAGTCTCTTTTCGTCTGATCTAAGAACATGACCTAAATATTTCCACCTTCGTTTCCTTATAATATTTGATACGGGTTGTTGTGTTCTATCTCTCACTGTGTTGTTAGAAACGAAATCACTCCATTTGACTTTTAATAATTTTCGTAGACATTTATTCTCAAAGCTGTCCAGTTTCTTATCAATTTTCTTTGTTGATTTCCAACTTTCACAACCGTAGGTCAGTACAGAATCACACATGACCTAAATAATTTAACTTTTGTGCATATACTAAGGTCTTGAGATTGCCAGATATTCGTTAATTTAGTGAAGGCACTAGCTGCTATAGCAATACGAGAGTTTATTTCCTTCATCGTGTCTCCGTTGTTTGACACTTTACTACCCAAATATGTAAAATGTTCAACTTTCTCCAGTGTTTGGTCATTTATTACGATGTTGTCTGTCGAGTTTGTGAGGTCCATAATTTTGGTCTTGGCAGAATTAATCTGGAGACCAACCTGTTCTGCAAGTGTGCAAAGATTGCTCGTTAGTTTGTGGGTTGCTTGTGTGGTTGAATTCAATATGGCCACGTCATCGGCAAAGTCAAGATCAAATAGTCTGCTGTTATTAAGCCATTTGATGCCTAGTTGATTATCTTGGGTGCATTTGCGCATGATCCAGTCTATAGCTATCCCAAAAACATAGGTGACATCACGCAGCCCTGCTTCACACCCGAATTGACTGTGAACCAGTCTGAGTTTCCTGCATCTGTTCTTACACAGCAGGATGCTTCAGAATAGAAGGCTTTTATAATATTGATGTACTTTTCCTGGAAGCCGTAGGTCTTAAGAATCTCCCAGAGAGTAGAACGATGAAGACTATCAAATGCTTTCTGAAAGTCTATAAAATTTATCACTAGTGGTGACTGGAATTCAATTGATTCTTCTATAATATATTGCAACTGTGGTGCAGTAATAATTGGTAATCTGCACGAACCGCGATGTCTTGTTGTTAAATGCATCATCCGATGACAAGACATTAGCAGATCTTTCACAAATTCGGCACCACGTCAGATTCCATGCAAATAAAATATATTGCCACTCAATCTCGAGTCATCAACAGCGAATGTCGGTAACATGAGCGCAAGAGCTAGCCATAAATTTTAAGCTATTTCGAGTTCAACAGCAGAAAATTTGTAATTATAAGTTATTGTATTTTCAGAGGAGACATGGGTGCCGTTCGTTGGAATTAATTGCATGGGTAATACTTGCTAGTGGTAATCCTATAGTCCAGCACGCCTTTGGGGGTTGAGTTGTTAGAGAAATGACAGTACTAAATATTGATATTTGAAGTTCTAGTGACCTTGTTTTTGAATATAAGTGTTACAGAAGAGTCTTTCGTATATCTTGCACAGAGAAGAGAACAACTAGATATATCCAGAAAGAACTCAAAATCAAAGAAAACTGGCTGATGCTACAAATAAGAAGAGAAAATTGAGATATTTTGGACATATAAAAAGACATAAAGGGCTGGAAGACCATCAGGGAAAGGGAGGCATACCAGCAAAGAGAGAGGAGGAAGACCACGAAGAAGATGGATTCAGGTTGAAACTGATGGTTTGAACATGACGGCTGCAGAGGAAGGACATCTGGCCTAGAGAGAGTAAATTCCGGAGGACTGTTGGGTGAAAGTTCTGCCAGGGCAAGCTATTTAGATGATGAGTGGCCTGGTCTCTCTACATGCTAATGTATTCAGCTTAGATTGTCGACATTACACAATTACAATCGTTATTCAGTTACTAAACAGATGTGGTAATCTCATTGTGTAATACAACTCAAGTAAAAGTATGTCAAAACTCATGTCCTAATATGACGTATATTATGGGAATATACGGTGTTAGATCCACATATGTGCTCGATAAATGGCTCACCATGGTGGTGTTTAGCTAGACAAATTACCAACAACACCAGAAAAGACAGTCACCAACATCAGCGTAAGAAATAAAATTGGGACAGAACCTTGCTTGAACTACATTGAGAAACAAAGAGTAAAGAGGCTCATCCGATTTCAGCGACGTTTTTATTTACTAGGTAGTTCCATAGTCATCTACCTCAGTTGCCTCTTCGACATGCCTTGTAGGTCACAGTGTTACTATTCTTTGTTCCCTTTCTGACCCGACAACACAGAGCGGATAGTTCCATTAATTCTTAACGGATCAGAATTACCTTATATGATTTATCGCTTGATAAGACTATCATCATTGCACTTTGATGAATAACAATGTGTCTCAATCTCTTTCTTATACAGACATATATCAACTGCAGTCGTAGCACCGGCGTGGGTACCAGATGTGATTTAGAAGATAGGGACAATATGTTGTAGGAATTTCAATTCTAATCTTTTTAGTGAGGTTTTGCCCAAGCAGGGTCTTTTAGTGAGGTTTGCCCAGGCAGGGTATTTTAGTAAGGTTTGCCCAGGCAGGGTCTTTTTAGTGAGGTTTGCCCAGGCAGGGTCTTTTTAGTGAGGTTTGCCCAGGAAGGGTATTTTTAGTGAGGTTTGTCCAGGCAAGGTCTTTTTAGTGAGGTTTGACCGGGCAGGGTCTTTTTAGTGAGGTTTGCCCAGGCAGGGTATTTTTAGTGAGGTTTGTCCAGGCAAGGTCTTTTTAGTGAGGTTTGCCCGGGCAGGGTCTTTTTAGTGAGGTTTGCCCGGGCAGGGTCTTTTTAGTGAGGTTTGCCCAGGCAGGGTCTTTTTAGTGAGGTTTGCCCGGGCAGGGTCTTTTTAAAAACCTGCTCTTCTCGATTTTGAACTGCCAATGGTTATTGACAAAACTACTTAACGTGTAATGCCTAGAAAAATCGTAAACAGCGTTAAAAAACTGGGGTTGATTCGCAAAGTCCTGTAAAGGATATGTAATTAACTTTTTTAAAAATGGTTATTGTTTGTGCTCAACTTGAACCTAAAATGTAAACAATATGGTTCATCAAAACACGGCAAAATGTAAACAACATGGTTCATAAAAACACTGCAAAATGTAAACAATATGGTTCATCAAAACACGGCAAAATGTAAACAATATGGTTCATCAAAACACGGCAAAATGTAAACAATATGGTTCATCAAAACACGGCAAAATGTAAACAATATGGTTCCTCAAAACATTGCAAAAGAAGAAACATGTAATATCTCTCGTACGCAGTTATCAGAGAAAACATATTTTGTTTAATAGAAAATCCACACATTCACAAGAAATGTAACAAAGTCAAATATACAGATAGCTATTTTTCTCTCTCTCTCTCCCTCTTTTATTTTTGACAAGCTATGATCTCATTTATAGCATATAGCATTCTTCTATACTATGTTACATGTACTAAAATATTCATGTATTGCTGGTACACGATGTTTCATGCAAGAGAACTCAAAAACACTCAAACAGAGAAACTCAATCTACCATGTCGACACATTCTATTCACTCAGGACAGCTATAAAAACAATAACAATATATCCGAGCTGACATAAAAAGGTGTAATGCAATTTTAATCACATGAACATAAAACGCCTTAGAAGATAATATAACCGTTAGGTGTAAAAGCCATTCAATGTTAATTTTTATTTCTAAATTTGTTCCATGGGAATGCTGCAGTAGTGAGAGTATATTGTCTGTGAATAGCTATCGTTTTAAGCAGTGGTGTTCAAGCTTTTGGTCGCACGACTACCTTAAAATGAATTAACGTGGCTCTAACGTATCAAGAGCACGTTTCACAACGTAAATGAATATCTCATATTTGTGTATGTATTTTTAACAAGATATTGGTTACATGTGCTAAGAGTGTGATACAATTTTAAGCAGTCGTCAGCGTCTGTGACTTAAGCAGTAGTGAGCGTCTGTGGCTTAAGCAGTAGTCAGCGTCTGTGGCTTAAGCAGTAGTGAGCGTCTGTGGCTTAAGCAGTAGTCAGCGTCTGTGGCTTAAGCAGTAGTGAGCGTCTGTGGCTTAAGCAGTAGTGAGCGTCTGTGCTTAAGGGTAGTGAGCGTCTGTGACTTAAGCAGTAGTGAGCGTCTGTGGCTTAAGCAGTAGTGAGCTCTGATCCAACCAAGCGTACCTAGTTCAAAATCCGTGGCGGCACGTTTGGATGTAAATTAGTTCTTGGAATTTTACAAATGATTAAAAACATCATCGTTCCGAAAGCAGTGACAAACTACTGAACGTATAAGTGGTGCCTAGAAAATCGACGATTACTGCTGTTGATGGCTAAGTCATGTAAAGAATATGCCACGATTTTCATTATCAGTGAAGAATAACTTAATTACTTATGCAGTTCACTAATACTATGTGATTTTACCTTCTGCTCAAATGTCAGTACACAATTACAGTGACATTTAACTCCGCAATTGTCAGTCGCATGTACATGTAAAATAGAAACAAGGGGATGAGTAGCAACGTTGTTAAGACAAGTTGAATTCATTTGACCTAGCAAATGTTACCAAGCAAGGTTACATAGTCAGGGTTACATGTATAACTGGATAAAGGATAATTAAACCTCTAGTCGACGGAGAAGGGTATGCGTACATGATTCCGCAAGAACATGATATGAAGAGAGAAGTACCAGTTCAGAAGACGCAGAGGTACATGTAATTTAGGTTTCGAAGCAAATTATCAGGGTATATTCTAATTCAACCACTTATCGTGTGCATATCCAGCATTTTTATTCAAGTTGACATCAAACCCCGTTATTTCTGCGGTAGGTAATCACTAGCGCAGTGTTATCAACTTCGATTTCGGAGATCCCAAACTTTAGCATACAATTCTGAAACTGGATATCTTAATTTTAGATTGCTTCCCTGTCCCTATCGAGGTTCAGGGTTCGGTCTTTCTACCTAGCTCTGTCTTGCTGAGCTTTTGAGTTTCCATTTATATTTGCCCGCTGCCGCCTTGTAAGCAATATTGAATTATGGAGTATGGGTCTCTTCTGTCACTCTGCTTGCCTGCTGAAGGTCGTCGTCAAGCTTCATTTGATTTCAGATTGCTTCAGTGACAAGCCACTGAACAAGTTTTTCATTTGTTTCTCCATTGGCATCTTCTTAAAAATGGAAGGTATCATTTGTTCACTATGTTACCTTTCTTTTTATAATATGTAATAGGATACGCCTTTGGAAACATTCGCCACCATTTTGTGTATTAATGTAAATTCTAAACTTTGATGATCATTTTGTTGTGGTTATACAAAATTATATAACAAAAAACGTTTTTTGCATCAACCAAGCTACCTACACTACCAATTAGTTAAACATGTATTCGTAAGGTCGTGAGATATATAAGACTGCATGCAAAAAATCACTGGTATGCATCAGGTAGATTTCGTACAAATTAAACCTAAGTGTGATCACGAATTTTGGAACGTACTCTAGTAACCTAGATTAGAAACTGCCCACCCTCCTCTCCCCAAAACCATTATAAACTTTACGTCGAAAAAGGAGGAACGGAAACTGTGAAACCTAACCAAACAATTCAATTATAATATAAATTATTAATGACCAAAATGCATACTAGATGACTTAGGTAGTCTATGAACTGGTAAACAAGCAGAAGTTGTACTAGAAGATTCATACAACAATGAAAGTAACTTCTATGTTAAATCATGTAGAAGAGACACTAGTCAAGAAATAATCAATACGAGAAAAGATGTCAACAGATTAGACGTTTTGTATAAAGTATTCAATATGGAATAGCTAAAAAAAAAAAAAACATCATTGTGGAAACTCAAAGACAGGAAATCATCAGTCCCAGATTGTATAACCACCGAAATTATTAATCGCTTAGAAGAAATAGAAGAATATAAACTATAGCAGATATAAAAATAAGATCTTTGTTGTTAAGATGTTTGGCGTGCTTTCGAAAGTCGTTGGTTCGAATCCGGATCATGCTGTTTTGCTCACGAGCGCATTCCCCCATATATCCCTAAGATTGTTGTAGGAGTTAAGACGTTCGTACTTTGTACAATACACTCACCAGGTGGCGTGTTATTTCAGGAGAGAGTCTGAGCACATATGACAAACAAAACTCAGTGCAATGACTTCATCTTCTTACTCTGCGTTCGGCCGCTGTGAATTCAGGCGTTAGCAATGACACCAGGTATGTCGTTTCTGATTGATTTTTGCGTGAGGACCTGCTTATACCATTTGCTTGGTGTCCCCGCCATGCAGGCGTGCCTTCGTCGACTTCAGAGGTACTCAGTGCAATGACGCCCGTCATTCCTCTATAGACCCTTCATATATATATATATATATATATATATATATATATATATATATATACACCTATAGATATATTATACACTGTGTGCCCTATAAATGGAGAGAGACTCTCATCCTCCTCATGATCATCAAGAAAAATAGTAACAATAAATAATAATAATAAAAATAATAATAATAATTCCTCTCGTACCGTTATACGTTACATAGGGCCTGCAAGTAATTTCTCCATACCGCTCTATCCTGGACAACTCGCTCAAACTCCTCCACGGAACTGAGACCGATATTTCTTGCCTCTATCAGCACATTAGTTTCAGGGTCTCCTTAGGTCGTCCTCTCTTTCTTGAACCCTTTTGCATACCACTTCATTGCCTGCTTTGATATTCGTTGATCATTTCTCCTCAAGGTATGTGACAATAAATGTCCCCAACTAAAGACTAATAAGTCCGACAAGCTCTGTATCAAAGATAATAGAGATATGCCAGTGATGTATTCCTTACCGAGGCAATGTAACTCTTGCAAGTCTTCAATTGATAAACTGTCAGATATTTCAAAAGCTTTATGCGGAAGAAACATCACCAAAAAGGTGCGATACAGTATACACTATATCACTGTGACATACCAGGAAACGAGAGAACTGGTAAGGTTGCAAAGGAGAGCGCAGAAAGTACACAACAGTCGTCTTCTGTTAAAAAATACCCTTCTCAAAGACATTTAAAAAGTCGACAAATCCAACCAAATATTTTAAAAACGCGTAATGGATCCGTAGTAAAAAAAAGTAGTAAGTAAAAGAATCCTTTGAGAAGAACCTCTTGGTATATAGGGCAATACGGTGTTAGGCCTGTATCGTCATTGCGCGTCGGCACACGATGGGTGATGTGGTCAGTATCACGCCGGCCGTCTTTACTTTCCCAGAGCATGTCTGGCACCCAATTAAGACTGGGTCGACCTGAGAGCCGTCGCGGTCGGGAAAAATTCCACGCACTGCGGAGTTGAACCCGGACCACCAGCCTTGAGAAGCGAGTTCACTAACAACTACGCTACAGCGGCTCTCTGTTATTGATCCGTACCGGACACAAAAGACAGAACAAACACATATTTAACAGACTAATAATTATCCCATCATCCCCGTGACAGTGTTGACAGTCATTACATACAACCAAAAATATTTTGCTAGAATGTCACAAGTTTTATTCAGCTGTGAGATGACAGTTTTTCCAAGGAGATGAGCATAAATATACATTTATTTCAAAATTTTGACAAACTTTCAGCTACAGCTAGAACTTTGTACATTCAGAGAAAGTGAGTTTTAGTGTAGACATTACTGAACAACAGCGAACGAAAAACACAAGAACTAAGACGGTGAATACAGTACAGTATAAGTAGCATAGTTGTTGTTTCCACCTGAACTTGGCATTACGTTTTATCACAATTTACAGCTAAACACGTCTACCTCTTTTTCTTCCTCTTCGTTCGATCTTAACATCACTACGTTTCCACAAGTGGACTGTTAGTGGTTTTTTGGCCGAAGATCGGAAGATCGTTGTACCGCTAGTTTACAACGATATACGAACAGCTGCGACTTTTGCGCCCCGAGTTTTAACGGTGTGAGGCCCTCCAAATTTCAGCACGACGGTTTTAGGACACGGTATGTCTTCCTTCTTCTATTCCTACTCGGTTAGTCTTATTGCAGGAAGGCAGCATGTTACCAGATCTATATGACTGTTGCAGGAGCTACGGATTTCGTGCTTTGTGCAATATTCTCGGCAGGAGTTGTGCTCTTTTTGTGGTGAGGGACCGAGACATGTGCGATAAGAGCCCGGTGCAATGAAGTTAATCCTTGGGCTTTAGACGCTCCTTTTATTATACTTTTTTAGAGCGTTCGTCAGCAAGAAGAGGACGACCACGGAGAAGATGGATTCAGGATGTAACTGATGGTTTGAACATGACGACTTCAGAGGCAGAACATCTGGCCTATGAGAGAGAGAAATTCCGGAGGACTGTTGGGGTGGCAAAGTTCTGCTCAGGACAAGCTATTTGATGATGATGTCAGCCAGGCATTTTGGGACTGTTTTTACTATCACTATTACAACTCTTCACTTAACTGGACTGCAGTGATTCAGCCCAGTACAATAGTCTCCATATGTGTGTGGTGTAGTGTATTGGTCAGATTTTATTCGTTGACCCTGACACTGGGAGATTTAAAAATTACAGAAAGTAGAAAAATATTCATTTATATATCAATCAGTTACTTACCGTAACAATCTCATATTCTCTTCTCTTCTCTCTCTCTCTCTCTCTCTCTCTCTCTCTGTCTCTCTTCAATGTACGCATATGCCTTCATTATTCCAGCTGAGTGAAGCGTTTGGACGAATGGATTAGAGCGCGGCCTCCCATGCGGGTGAGTGACTCGGGTTCAATTCCAGGTAAAGTCAATTCGTTTTTGTCGGGTTATAAAGAAAAAATCATAACCTGAACAGTTTCGTGACGACTGTACTAGCAATGCGGCCATTACGTTCCAAGGTTTATGCCCCTCCCCGGCCTACACGCCATACCAAAAGATATTGCAGACAGTAACGAGTTTGTCTTCTTCTGTTTTGTTATACTCCATCGCTTCCATTTGACTTTTACTACTTATTCAAAGATTTTACCCTTCTTCTTTCCATCTCTTATCAAACATTCATAAATAGTATTTCTTACTAATTTATTTCTCTTCTTTGCTTACATATGCAACTTGAAAATAATTGTGACATATCCATCACAAGACGTCACCATCATCCACAGTAAACGAGTCGTCGATTTTCTAGGAACTATATATATATACGTTCAGCAGTTTACCATTTCTTTCTGATCTGTGAGGTCTATTTTTACCGTTCGTAAAAATCCACGGAACAAATTTGCTTCCAAATTTTCTGCCGCGGAGTTTGAACTAGGGTTGTGATCGAGCTCGCTAACCTATTAAGCTACAGAAGCCAACATATCTTCTTTCTTCTTCTTCTTCTTCTTTTGTCGTTACACTGTTACCGGGTTGTTGCCCAGTGTCGTGGTTTTCTGTTTTTGTCTTGCGCTGTTCTGGTGGCTTGTGTGATTGTTATCTTTGCTCTTTCACATGATTCTGCTACGCCATCTAACCATCTTTTCCGTGGTCTTCCTCTTGTCTTCTTTCCCGATGTTCTGTTGTAGAAGACTCTGTATACTGTGGAGTTAACGGCATACTGTGGAGAAGACTCTGTATGTTGTGGACTCTGTATACGTGTATAAAATGTGCAATATTATAATTAAGAGCCACGCTAATGTAGAGTTGAATACTACAAATTAAAAACGACAGAAAGAACATAATAAGATTAACTTGATTTTTTGTTTAATGTGTTCAGAAATCAGATTCATCTATTCATGAATCATACTAGCTGTCTCACTCTGGTTTTTTTCGCTATAATTTCATTTTCTTGTCCATCGAATAATGCGCGTTTGTGACTTAAAAACATAACAACACTCATTTTGCTGTTTGTCACGTCTTGTAATAGTGATTTTAATGGTAACAACACTCATTTAGTTGTGCGTCCCGTCTTGTAATAGTAATTTTAATGGTAACAACACTCATTTAGTTGTGCGTCTCGTCTTGTAATAGTAATTTTAATGGTACATAATGATATTTGACTAAAAGGAGACAAGCAAAACTCACAACCTGTCATGCTATTAACTATAAGAAAAGAAAAAGAATGATTAAAAAATAGGAGGCAGCCTGTCAAGAAAAGATCGACCCTACTTTTATAGCTTGTCGTTGGTCGTCGCTTAACCAGAATTATATTGATTAGGATAGTTGAACTCTATTCCAGTTCTTCCGTGTGATAGAAAACTGAACATGTTCACACATGCTCATCTCAGTAAAGAGATGTTTTAATGTGGTTTACATGTTGTTGTTGTTGTTGCGATCGTCAAGGAAACATGAATTTACTACTCGCTCTCACATTTTGGGGTGGTGTCTTTATAGTTTCTTGTAAAAACACAGAAGGTTCAAATTTTAGCTGCAATGTGCAATATCGTGAAGGGGGAGTCTCATAATCCGAGTGAGTTCTTGTAGTTTATATATACCAGGATATCATTCTTTATAATTCTCACAGTAGACTGAAAGACAAACACTGGATATGATTATGGAAAGGACTTCCTCAAAGACCTAAGTAGAACAGACCAGGTCATTATATTTTGTCTTCTTACCGGACACTGCAGACTCAACAAATACTTACATAGACTAGGAATAAGTCAAACAGCTCTCTTCCAGTGTCAGCAGGCGGAACAGACACCGGAGCATGTCCTGCAAGACTGTCCTCTCCTGTGTGAGCTGAGAAGCAACATGTGGCCACACCCAGTTGACCTAAAAACTAAGCTTTGGGAAACCTGACAGACCTGAAGCTGACTGCACAGTTTGTGTTCCACAGTAAACTAAGCACATGACCAGAAATCACTGAAGAAACAGAAGACAATTTAGTTCAGGAATAATAAGATACAATTTATCGCAAGTTTCTTCAAACATAATTTAGATAGAACAAAATACCATCTATCATGATTCTCAAACTAACTAAATACGATAACGTTGTAGGAACATAATCTTGCACCTGACGGGATCGGATAAAATGTGCATATAACCAACCAGTCACAAGAACTGTTTGTATCAGCATCGCTTGAGATACATCGAAGGAAATTGAACACTTTTAACTGATAACATAGCAACATAAATGTAGTAGATTCAATAGGAAACAAATCAATGAGCGATCTCTTTACCTTGCTTTTCTTCTTTGCCAGCAAACTTTGTTGTATCTTGCTTTTGTCAGCAAACTTTGTTATATCTTGCCTTTGCCAGCAAACTTTGTTATATCTTGCCTTTGTCAGCAAACTTTGTTATATCTTGCCTTTGTCAGCAAACTTTGTTATATCTTGCCTTTGTCAGCAAACTTTGTTATATCTTGCCCTTGTCAGCAAACTATGTTATATCTTGCCTTTGTCAGCAAACTTTGCTATATCTTGCCTTGTCAGCAAACTTTGTTATATCTTGCCTTGTCAGCAAACTATGTTGTATCTTGCCCTTGTCAGCAAACTTTGTTATATGTTGCCTTTGTCAGCAAACTTTGTTATATCTTGCCTTTGTCAGCAAACTTTGTTATATCTTGCCTTTGTCAGCAAACTTTGTTATATCTTGCCCTTGTCAGCAAACTATGTTATATCTTGCCTTTGTCAGCAAACTTTGCTATATCTTGCCTTGTCAGCAAACTTTGTTATATCTTGCCTTGTCAGCAAACTATGTTGTATCTTGCCCTTGTCAGCAAACTTTGTTATATGTTGCCTTTGTCAGCAAACTTTGTTATATCTTGCCTTTGTCAGCAAACTTTGTTATATCTTGCCTTTGTCAGCAAACTTTGTTATATCTTGCCCTTGTCAGCAAACTTTGTTATATCTTGCCCTTGTCAGCAAACTTTGTTATATCTTGCCTTGTCAGCAAACTTTGTTATATCTTGCCTTGTCAGCAAACTATGTTGTATCTTGCCCTTGTCAGCAAACTTTGTTATATGTTGCCTTTGTCAGCAAACTTTGTTATATCTTGCCTTTGTCAGCAAACTTTGTTATATCTTGCCTTTGTCAGCAAACTTTGTTATATCTTGCCTTGTCAGCAAACTATGTTGTATCTTGCCCTTGTCAGCAAACTTTGTTATATGTTGCCTTTGTCAGCAAACTTTGTTATATCTTGCCTTTGTCAGCAAACTTTGTTATATCTTGCCTTTGTCAGCAAACTTTGTTATATCTTGCCCTTGTCAGCAAACTTTGTTATATCTTGCCTTGTCAGCAAACTTTGTTATATCTTGCCTTGTCAGCAAACTTTGTTATATCTTGCCTTGTCAGCAAACTTTGTTATATCTTACCTATGTCAGCAAACTATATTCCAAGTTGAAATATCGTTCTTAAATAAGTATTGGGTCGAATAAGAAATAGAGTTATCATGATGAAATTCAAAATTAAAGAAAACTATCTGATAGTGTGCAATAAGAATGACACAATGTAAGTATTTTGAACTTATAGAAAGACAATAAGGGTTGAAAAGACCGTTATAGAAAGATGCAGACCGATAAAGAAAAGAAGAGGAAGAATGAGAAGAAGATGGATCCAGGATGTGGCTAATGCTTTGAGCATGGCGGCAGCAAAGGCGAGACATGTGGGCTTGCGAGAGAGAAAATTCCAAAGGACTAATACGATGGCAAAGTTCTGCTCAGGACAAGCTATTGAATGTTGACAAGATTGATGCTTTGCTTTGTGCATTCTACTGCAATCTTAACTTACTCGCTCAACCTATTCTGTTTTTGTATACTGCCTTGTACTTTAAATACTATAGTTGGAATTATACTTTATGCAAGTAGATATGGATGCCTGAGGGGCATACTAACATTCGAGCCACACGAACCAACAGTATGTATATCCTTCGACATCTGTTGTGGGAGACTGAGCTCCTATGGTTCTACTTGGAGTACAATGACGTCGGTTAAACAACCAGTAACCAGTACTGTTCCATAATCCTGCAGTTGACTCACATCAATTCAGCAGTGAGAATTGGAGTCATTATAGTTCTCCATATAGTATCAATATTTGTACTTACTAACGCCCGAGTGGTTACCGGGGCCCAAATTTGGGGTGTCAAGAATAGAACCACTGTTACATGCCATGCATGTTGTAAGAGGCGACTAAGGCGGTTTGGCTGAAATCGGATGCACATGTCCTAAACTTGTAGAAATCTATGCGTTTAGGGCCTACCAAACCAATGTGCAACGTATACACGTTCTTGGCAAAGATCAAACATATCACAAAGAGTGATTAAAATTGGTCGTAAAGAACGAACGCAAAGAAGAAGAAGAAGTACTTACTAAAACTTTGAGAATATAAATTGAACAAGACACTCAATTAAAACAAAGAAAATAAAGATGTCCACAGAGTGAGAAAACAGAATATTGAGAGAGAAAGGGAGTAGTGAGAGTGACAGAAAAAATACAACTGCAAGTACTTTCTACCGCTTCAATGATCAATTCCCTGTCTTCTTTTCACAGACACCCCTTTCCGGTAATGCAGCCAAGCCGTCCCCAAAGACCTAGCGGCTGTCAGTTTTATAGAACCGGCAGAAATTATAAGAATCGGAGGCTTCTCCGAGCTTTGAGACCCCTAGCATATGAGTCACGCCAGGCGAGAATGACCCTTTAGTCAGCGTGAGTGTCAACGCATCTCCGGCGCAGTGTTGCTGAAACGAAGTACTCGCTAGCTATCATCAGGAACTACGGTTGTTGTCAGCATGAGTTTCGCTTGTGACATAGTTTGTGTACATAATTTGTGTGACATAGTTTGTGTGACATAATTTGTGTGACATAGTTTGTGTGACATAGTTTGTGTGACATAGATTCCAGTTTTTATATTTTTGTTTGTTCTCCTTCCATTTCTTTGTAATGATTTGAAATATATTTTGCTGTTGTTCCCAAATATAATGTAACTATACGAATAACGTAAAGTACTTAATTTCAACAATGCCAGAGTATAGTTGGCAATTAGATTGAATCCACTCGTCTCTCGTGTCAAAGGTACCAGCTTCGCTCCCTCGTGGAGCCATCTGGAAATTTTTCCAGAGATCCCCGGTTTTGTTAGAAGAACAAGAGAAAGGAAGATTTGTTAGAAGAACAAGATAAAGGAAGATTTGTTAGAAGAACAAGGGAAAGGAAGATTTGTTAGAAGAAGAAGATAAAGGAAGATTTGTTAGAAGAAGAAGATAAAGGAAGATTTGTTAGAAGAAGAAGATACAGGAAGATTTGTTAGAAGAACAAGAGAAAGCAAGATTTGTTAGAAGAACAAGAGAAAGCAAGATTTGTTAGAAGAACAAGAGAAAGCAAGATTTGTTAGAAGAACAAGAGAAAGCAAGATTTGTTAGAAGAACAAGAGAAAGGAAAGCCACAAAATGAACTAGTATGAAAAAAGTACAAAAAATCTGATATAATATAAAGAAATATTGCAAACAGTATACCAGAGATCGGTCGACATTGGTTGGCCAAATCTGCGTGAATTGAAGAACTTGTTGAGTAAATGTTGGGAAAGGGAGGAGGAATGTGTACAGACTATTAGTGACCTCTTTGACCCTTCCGTAGATTTGCCGTAACTTTGAGTCAATACTTCCTGATAGCTGAGAGGTACTACGTGAAAGAATTGATCTCCTGTGGAGAGCTCTCAGTTTCGTCGTAATACGGGCTAACTAGAAGGGGGAAAAAGATCGACGAGCGATTAAACTCGCCAGACTATCTATCTTGGACACAGAAAATCTTTGGCAAGCCCAGACGACTTGGTCAAGTTTGGTTTCTTGTTAGTACATGTCATGAATCGCCAGTAATTGCAGTTATATATTAGCATATTTGAATAGTGTATACTAGATATGATTGTAATTGAAGGATATTTAAGCACTGTCGTCTGAGTCTTCGGCGTAATTAGATATCGTAAATTATTCAGATCAAATAGTTGTATTCTTTATTTCTTTCTTGTCCCTAATCCTGTTTCGTCTCACAGACGCCAGTGTGAAACCGGGGTCCTCATAGGGAGTAAATAATAGTAACATTGTGATCTACAAGGTAAGAGGCGACTGAGGTAGGGGCCTAGGGAAGCTACCATAGTATATAATAGCGTCATATAAATATGATGTGCTGGCCTACTTGTAGGCACATAACTGGAACAACGTACAATCGCTCTTAGGCCCGGATTACATACAAAGCACAATAAACGGTGTTAAACGGTGGTCGATATGGAGCGTAAGAAGAATACTCCTCACAGCGTCAGAATAAGAAGAGATTTATAGAACGGGTTTTTGTTTTGCGCTTGATAAACAGTGTTCTTCGTCGTCTCTGTTATCTCTGAAGTCCACATTTTCGTGGATATCTTTTGGCTTTGTATCCAATGTATCTGAGTAACATTTCTCTTTGAGACTGTTGCAAATATGCCAGTTATAGTTGCATTATAGTTGCATTATAATACATAAATGTAGATATGAAACATCAAATATTGGAAACAAGACAAGAATCGCAGTGCAAGTTGATCAGTTTGTGATGAAAGTAGAAATAGATGATCTTGGAATATATAGTAGATATTTCAGTAATGAAGAGACGAAGAGATACCCCTGTGTGTGAGGGTTAGAAAAAGCACTGACCAAGACTTTGCTTCACCTCCCTGTGGGACATTCTTACAGTAGAGTTATCTAGTTAACAAAGAAAGGATTGATACAATCTCCGCTGTATTAAGTCTACTTGAGATCTATGTACTAGCATTAAATCTGTTCGGATAGCCTTCTTTTGCATATTTAGTTGTTACACTGTTACCGGGTTGTTGTCCAATGTTATGGTTTTCTGTTTTTGTCTTGCGCTAATCTAGTGGTTTGAGGAATAGTTATTTTTTGCGTTTTGTCAGATATTGCTATGCTCTCTATCCATATTTTCCGTAGTCTTCCTCTCGCCGTTTGTCTCGATGTTTTGTTGTAGAGGACTCTGCATACAATGGAGTTACAATAGAACTACCATGATGACTAAGGTTAAGAAAAGAAAATAGCGATGGGTCGGGAATTCCCTGTGGAAGACACAGTCGGCTGTCACTTAACAAGCATTTAAGTGGAATCCACAAGGAAAAGGAAAAATGTGGCGCCCTAACCAGACCTAGAAACTGAGTCTTCGAGAGAAACTGCGGCATCTTGAACTATCTAAATAAAAAATTAAGAAAGCAGTCAGATACCAAGAAAAGTGGTGGAGAGATATTGAGACCCTATGCTCTGCAAGGAGCGAAAGGGAATAAGCAAAGGCAGTCAATGTAGTGCATATATGCAATAATTACTAAAATAGTTTAGACTAGAGACGACAGTCAATGTAGTGCATATATGTAATAATTACTAAAATAGTTTAGACTAGAGACGACAGTCAATGTAGTCGACATTAAGTAAATGGACATACGTAGTAACCAACAAATATAGCATTGTCCCTAGAGACAGGGACTGTCAGTTCCACAGGCTGTCTGGTACATACATCTCATGTACTCCTGGGAAATTATTTTACATGAACGGGATGTAAGTACGCCAGGAGTAATGGTATACAGTGGTCTCTGTGGGGGCTATGGTATAACGGAGTTACTATATGTTACACTTATATTATATATATATTTATCTCTAATTTATTTCTCAATTCATCTTATATTTTTTCTTATATACATCATTTCCTCCAACTTCTATAGTGCAATTCATGTTTTTATATGTTGAATAATTTAATCAGCAACTCTTCAATCTATTTTTTTATTGTTAAAATTTAACATACGCTATCTTATATTTTTGAATCTTATCCTTAACCCTTTCGCTGCTACATATTTTCCGAAGGCTGAGCTAAAAATATCTACTCTTTGTTTCTAGGTCACAAACGTGAATCGACGCCTATAGAAGTGACAGTAGCAATGTATAACGTGTTAACACGTCTTTAGCCCACAGCGGAGAGATACTAGCAAACGTGTTAATGCGTCTTTAGAAGTGAATGGGAAAAACGTATATATACGTCCTTAGCAGCTAACGTCTGTCCATACTTCTCTCTGTCCTTCTCTCCTTTCATCCCTCCGTCCCTCCATCCATCCTTCTATCCATTCATTCACCCGCCCATTCACATATCCCTCCGTCCATCCGTTCGTCTCTATATCTGTCTGTCTCTGTCTAATTGTCCACCTATTTATCATTCTGATTTGTCTGTTTTCCTTATGTTGTCTGTCTATTTAAATGTATATTTATTTATCTATAAGCCTATATTTTTATATATCTATATTTATATACATTTGTCTTCTCTCTACATATATTTCTGTATTTTTGTCTCTGTCTAACTGTCGGCCTACGTTTTATTCTGAATTGCCTGTTTAAAAAAAAAATTTATCCCATTTTTGCTTTCTCAATATTGTGCCTATCTAACGCACATATACTTCTTCTTCTTTGCTTTTGTTCTTTACGACCAATTTTAATCACTCTTTGTGATATGTTTGATCTTTGCCAAAAACGTGTATACGTTGCACATTGGTTTAGTAGGCCCCTAAACGCATAGACTTCTACACGCTTAGGACACATGCATCCGATTTCAGCCAAACCTCCTTAGACGCCTCTTACGACATGCGTGGCAGGTAACAGTGGTTCTATTCTTTACACCCCAAATTTGGGCCCCAGTAACCACTCAGGCGCACATATTCTGATTAAGCTTCCATATAGAACTGCACTTTCTCACAATCTTCCTTGACACACCCCTTCCAATCTTATAACATATCACTCAATATTACATGTTCTAGCAACATATCGCTCAATATTACATGTTCTAGCGACATATCGCTCAATATTACATGTTCTAGCGACATATCACTCAATAGTACATGTTCTAGCGACATATAACAAGGGCACGTATCCGTGGTTGAGAGTCAGCGTAGTGACTCAGTTTCAACCTCTGACCTCAAACATCAGTGAGATTTCAAAACTTTATTAATCTCCAGAACGGGACAGATCTTGCGAGAATTGTTGAAATGTCATTAACGACATATGTTGTGTTGACCTGATTAGAATTAACCTGGTCATAACAAGTTGTGTTTGCCTTCTTAAGCTTCCAAATATATAAACATCCAGCCACAAAATAAATGAGAAGTCATCGTTTAGCATACAAAGAAATGTAGAGTAATTGGAACAATTCTATAACGTCGTTTACATATTTCTTCTTCTTCTTCAAACGCTCCATATCGACCACTTGTTAACCACTCTGTGTGATTTGTATGTGATCTGAGCCTAAGAGCGATTGTAGATTGTACCAGTTATGCGCCCACAAGTAGGCCAGTACATCCGATTTCTGCCATACTTTTTTATTTACTAGAGTAGCTTCCCTTGGCCACTACCTCAGTCGTCTCTTGCTGCATGCTTTATATTTCGCAGTGTTACTATTCTTTGCTCTCTCCCACTGGCTCCGGCAACACACTGGCGATTGTGCACATACAAGAACGATTGACAAAAACAACAAACAAACTATCGTTACTGCCTGTAATATCACTTTTTATGTGATGTAGGACAAGTGGGTCCTGTGTCTGTGGAATGTAATGTTCGCATGGCTAGTGCAGTCGCCGTCCGTAAAATTGTTCAAGTTAGGATTTTTTCTTTATGCCCCTACAGAAAAAACAACTTCTTGCCCTTACCGTGATTTGAACCCGGGTCTCCTGTATGAGAGCAAAATAGCACTATGGTTTTGTGTATAGTTCTCGATACTCAATTAACTAATATCTAGACTTGATCAGGTATACCCAATCAATGGTAGGGCATTGTATTCCAGGATTGAACTTTACAGTCACCTCCGTGCACAGCAGTGCAACACCACACGTCTGAGGCTGCTGTCGTCATCACATGAGATGTACGGTTATTATCTGACACTTATCGACTGTCCTGGGCATGCCGGTGTTTGTTACAACGAGAGAGCTAACAAGCTTGCATTGAAAGCATCGATTGTTGGAGAGTTTTGGATGAATATGTCCTTCGCTCTCTAGGCGACCTAACGTTGGATGAGGACGCTAAAATTGACGTTGAATCAATCCAGAGATTTAAGGAGCCTGGAACTGCATTTTGTATAAGTAGAACTGGATACTTTAGATGCAGAAGGAGAAGTGTGTTTAACTAACGGGTCACATACAACATAACTATGCATAGCCTTCGACATCAGTTGAGGGGAAGACTTAGCCCCTAGTGGTCTGCCCGGAGTGCTGTGATGTCAGTTTAGTAATTAATAACTATTTAACATTTTATACTGAACATTTTTGTAAATAATACGTATTAGATATTATTTTTATTTCATGTGTTAGTTGATTTTACATATTCCAAACTTAGGTAGTTTGAAATATATTTATCTAGTATATACGTGAAGAAACATTGCAAGATAGAAGACAATTATATTTGAGAATAGAAGGAAGAATAACTGAGTACAAGTGTACAGAGTATAAAGTATTTGAACTATTTAGTTGAATATTCTAAAATGGTAGACTGTGCAAATTGGTTTTGTATCATCAAGTGGGAACATATTCAAGCATCATTGGAATTAGAACATGCTTTTTCAATGCAGAGATAACTGACAGCCAACGTTCTCAGAAATGTTTCCCGTCGAGACATCCCTTAAAAATATTCCAGAAACGAATGTCAGTGTAAGTGGGAGTTATCCTTCCCTAAACGGATGTGATGTCACTAGAGGTGGCGTTGTAATCAGGAAGAGATGTCAGTGACCTTAAAATTAGCGTTTCTGGACTGTCTAATGAACGACTTGACGAGATGGAGAGGTGAGACGAGGATGTTGACGAGGGCTAGAGTTTACTTCAAGGGCAGTGGGCGCTTGAGATCAGCAATATTTGTTGGCATACAAATCATTCAGATGGAAGTTTTTCCATGTTGCCATGTCAATCTACAATTCCAACATGAAGTTTTATTTTTTGTTGTTGCTGATGGAGACTTCTACACTGGATGCCAGATACTTCATATGAAGTTTAGAAGAGTATCCAATCAACAGTAGTGATATCTCCAATTTGGGAATCTTACAGTAATTCAAGAACAAGTTACAGTAAAAGTCTAATTTGAAGACAAACTATGATGAATAATCGTTTAAGATTTGTATAATAGTCTTAATAATCATTGCCGGATTAGACCTTACCAACTATCAAATGCTCTAGGGCCCCGAGTTTTTAAGGTGAGGTTATTTAGACGATCTTGTCGCATCATGTTCCTTAACTCACTTTTTATACGCTTTAATGTGGAAAAAGAATGTTCTCCGCTACAGTTAGTAATCATTAAAGACTATTAAATTTCGAAGACTATTTCTATATTTAACTTTTAACGACTATGGAGGGCCTCTTGGTAACATTTGTTACATGCCCCACGCTGGCTTAATTCGGTACTGTTAATAATGTATGACAACTAAAACTTTAATAACAAATAATGGTTCACAACAGTGGCGGCTCTTCAGTAAGGGCCATTGGGCCGGGCCCTACCAAAAAAAAACGTGTATTTATTATTTTATAAATTAAAACATAACTCAAAACCATGATTTTCCGGAAATTTGTATCTGGCCCCACCAACAAAAATGATCACGAGCCGCCACTGGTTCACAATATAAGTAGTTCGTACTTTTAGATTTGAATAAAACTACTCTTTACAGTTCATTATGTATTGATATAGAAACCTGTTGTTGTTGTATGTCTTATAATATATCCAGCAGTAGTTATCATTAGCTGCAACGTACCAGCTAGACCCATTGTTAATGCATCCAAACATCTAGCTGACAGCTACACAACAGATGATCAACAGCATTTTCATGCATACATGGCTTTACCAAAGCCAAACATGGACAACGAGCAAAACACAGTCGCAAATATAACTATATGTGAAATGCGACAACTACGAAAAGTTACAAACAACACTAGAAAATACAAGAGTCACCAACATCAGCATAAGTAAGAAGTTGGGACTGAACCTTGTTTGAAATACCTTGAGAAACAAAGAATGAAGTGGTTCAGCTAATTAAAAATAATGCAACCAAACTCCACTTTATAAAGCGGTTTCTATATCAGAACGTCAAGTAAAAAGGCTAGAGGAAGACCCCAAAAAAATGGCACAGCAGAATCCTGTCAAAAAGCAAAAATAACCGTCACACATGCCACTAGAGAATCACAAGACAAAAACAGAAAACCACTACACTGAAGAACAACACGGAAACAATGTGATGACAACAGAAGAAGAGGAAGAAATTATTTATACACAATATTTCTCTAACTCTCTAACTTGTGTTGATTGTTAATTGCTGGCGATCAAATTGTGTTTCTCTAGGGATAACTTTGGGATGTTCAATCATGACAACAATCATGTTCAAATAATAAAACACGAAATAAAGTATATTTAAAGCGTACGCCAATTAGACAAAATTGACAGCTTGATTAACACAACTTTTTCAAGGAAATTTAAAAAAAAAAAAACATATGGCAAAACCAAAAAAAACTAAAAAACCAATGTCCCTTTAAGAAAAACATGTCCCTTTAAGAAAACCGATGTCCCTTTAAAGAAACCGATGTCCCTTTAAGAAAACAATGTCCCTTTAAGAAAAACGATGTCTCTTTAAGAAAAAAAAAACACTGTCCCTTAAAAAAAAAACAATGTCCCTTTAAGAAAAAAAAAACCAATGTTCCTTTAAGAAAAAAAACAATGTCCATTTAAAATAAAACATTGTCCCTTTAGGAAAAACAATGTCCCTTTAAGACAAACAAAGTCCTTCAAGAAACAACGACGCGTAGAAAATGGCTAATCATGTCCTTAATATAAAATTAGCTCAGTATCCGTTTCCGGGGTGTTATTTTTTCCTGACAGTGATATTATTTTTGTACAGCAAATGTATCCAGCATCCGTTCCTTGATTAATTCATGTAGGTGGAAGAGTCCATCTAATTTTGTTTTACATTGAATAACTTCGAGATTTCATATTTCGCTGTTTGATATATGATTTTACTGCAGTCTTTTCCATTTGTTAAAAGCATTGCGCAGTTTTCTTAATGCGCGTATCCGTGGTGTCGTGTAATAAATATTATACATGAGACAAGGGACAGCTTGCTTAACCGTCTAAGTACCATTATTGGTAAGCTTTATGGACATAAAGACTGCGATAGACTGACTGTTGTTTCCCCAAAATAATATTTATTTCATTTGATGTTCAAAAGTATATAATTATCATCCTGTACCATACGGCTGGAATCTCCATAAACGTGTGTTCATAGTTCTTTCTCACTATCAGTTCTGATATTAACTCTCTTTCGTGTGATGAAATCAAACGATTCAAAATTGTATCTCCCTGTGTTCCTCCGTCTCTTCTACCATTGATTTTACAATTTATGACAATGAGTTGTGTACCTCCGAAAGTGTAGACAAAAGAACAATATCCCTTTTGATAATATTTTGTCTTGTCGCCCAATTTGTTACACATATTATTGACATTACTTGGTATAAACAGCTACACAGAATGTATCAATATTTTACTTCTTTTATTCCTATAGATGAACCTACAAAATAGTTAGAGGTCTGCACGATTTGTAGTGTCCTGCACATAATCTCAACGGCGAGCACGGACGGTGATCATTCTTCGTAGGGTGTTCTCCTAGAACTGGTGTAAACTGTGTCTCTTCTTCTCCACTGGTTTCAGCCAGGTTGTTTTTCGTCTGCCCTCCACCTTTCTTCCGAGGTCCACTGCATGTCAGTTCTCATCATAGTCCTTCGATGCCTTCTGCTTTTTTTGGATCCAGAAGCACTTGAACTTTCAGCTCTTCGTCTCGGTGACATGGACATCATAACCCTTCGGTTCGGTGCCATGAGCACCGTTAATCAGGAGAACCTGTGACTTTTCTGTCGGCACGCGGAATTGAACCGCACTCACAGGGAGCTTGCCACCCGTCATCCAACGCGCTACGAACACGCCGGGCAAGCGTCAATGACACCCTCATCTGTTGTCACTATGCTTCCTAAATATATATACATGTATATGTTGCTGCATGTTCCCGGTTCTCTACGTTTACATATTATTTACTTATTAAGTAAAGAAGGTCTCTATGGTATAGAGGCACGGTGCTCGCCTATTGTACCAAAGGTACTCGGTTCACTCCCTCCTGGAGCCATCGGGCTATTTTTACAGAGACCCCTGATCTCAGTGTAGGGAAGGTCGAGTTCCTAGTCCTGTCGGAGACGGACGATAAACATAGCTGAGCACGTAAAAGAAACCTAGGCAGTTCAAAATCGAGAAGATCAGCGTAGAAAGCTGTTTCCGGGGCAAAATTAATTAGAAAGATTATTAAATACAATTCCTGCAGAATATTTTCACCATCTTATCAATTACATCGGGGAGCGTCGCCGGTGCTACGGAGTTCGTGAACTGCCGCTGAGATCTTTCTATATAAGAAAGAGATCGGAGCACATATGGTTATCCACCGGAGGATCGTACTATCATTATTATCATCAAATAGCTTGTCATGAGCAGAACTTTGCCACCCAAATAGTCCTTCAGAATTTCTCTCATATGCCAGATGTCCCGTCTGTGCAGCCGTCATGTTAAAACCATCAGTTACACCCTGAATCCATCTTCTTCGTGGTTTTCCTCTTCTTCTCTTTGTCGGTATGCCTCCTCCATGATGGTCTTCTCCAGCCCTTCATGTAATTGTATATGTTAAAAATACCTCAATTTTCTCTTTCATATTGTAGCATCAGCCAGTTTAAATTTGAGTTCTTTCTGGATAGATATATTTGTTCTCTTATCTGTCCAAGATATACGATGATCGTCCTATCAATCATTTGAAATTGAATGTCATCGCTTTTACTTTCGTGATGGTCATGTCATGTCCAACTTGTCAGCTGTATTTGTGATGTCTGTTTTTTCCTGAATATGTTAGTAGGTATGTGTCAACTGTGGGATGTCATCTGCATATTTCTAATTTCCATATGTGGATAACATTGCCCATCTTATTCCCCTAGATGTGTCCTATGTTGTATGTCTCATCACATAGTCTATTACAATCCATTTGAGAACGGTTTAAAAAGGGCATTCCCTGTCGCACACCCTGTCACACTACTCTCATTGTATGTGAATATTTTTTTTTCGATTGGTAAACAATTTCAAACAATTTTTTGATTGCATGTCTGATTGATATCTTCTATACAAAGCGACCACAACACGTTGGCTTCCATGTAACTCTTCTTAATCCTAGTTATAAAGCAGATACAGTTAATGTATTCTTCGGGTTTTTAATATTTAACTCTCAGAGAAAATATACGTTCTGAAGATTTCAACGAAGTAAATAAGTTGTATTCTTTATCTCAGTTGCGCAAGTTGTGTATACAGGTAGGTGCGGCAAGACGGGAAAACACAGTAGATACATCAATCAGCACAGAACGGGAGTTGTTAGCCTAAACACACTGAGATACATGCTTGGGAGGAGATCGGAGCATTATGGACATGTCCAAATGTGCGATAAAGATGATCCTCAAATGAACAATGAACAATATTTAGTTTCCTTTCTGTGATGTCTTCGGGCAGGTGATTGCATTGAGCTTCATCTTCATCTTTACCACTACTAGGTAGTGGTCACTTCCTACATCTGCTCCTCTTCTCACGGTCACTTCCTGCAGATAATATCTCCATCTACAATTCACATTTTTGTAATCTTCAGATTTCGGTCACATCTGATTGGCAAGTCCCATGTTAGTTTGTACATTGCTTCATATAAGAAAATTATATCCCGCTTATTACCATACACATAATGTTTCTTATGCTTTGCTAAGGAATCAAATTTTATCTATAGGTTTTTGTTTCCATTCCTACTCATGCGATGTTCAATTCCAATTTTCCTCATTGCAGGGTTTATGTTCCATCAGAAGCCATGTTCCCATCCACCATTTGCTCGGAAAATTGATCTCTATAATACAGGGTGTTCAACTTAAAAGCAGCCTGTGAATGGAGCTGATCTGGCATATATGTATATAGAAATGAGAAGGTTCAGTTATGACGTGGTATAGGTCAAGGTTGTGTGATGGTGTGTAATTGTAGTGCGGGAAGGGGCGATGAACAAATGTGGCTTAGGACAAGCTAGTCGAACCGGTTTAAATAGTAAAAAGACGAGATGCAATGCGTACCCGGCAAATTTCACTGGAGCTGCTTTTAAGTTGAACACCCTGTATAATAGGGATATCTGGTCACGTTAAACGTCACAGTGGTTTGGAGAGATTGGTGATGGGAGGTATGGCTCATGGAGTAGGAGGCAGGGGAAGACCAAGACAAAGGTGGCAGCAGTACATCAAAGAAATCTTGAACGTGATACTGGAGGAGGCAGGAGAACATGCTAGAGAGAGCTTTTCAGGCGGGCTGTGATAAAAGCGACGTTCAGCAAAGGACATGCTACTTGTCTGAGAATAATTTGTTAATGCGAACACAATTCTCTTGACAATTGTTTATCCTGAGAAAGAGAGAGAGAAAGGGAGAGAGAGAGAGAGAAAAAGAGAGAAAGAGAGAGAGAAAGACAGACAGACATACACACAAAAGGAATAATGCCCTACAATGGTTGACGGAAAAATATGCGGTCATCGACTTCTAGGTTTGAACAGAGCTTCAAAACTGCATGGAATCTTAAGAAAAAATACACCGTTTACTTCTGCAGGTGAGGTTATCGTGAATCGAAGTATGACGAAGCTTCTTTCCGCCTAGGGAAGGAAGGCAATGACTGGAATAAAAGACATAAAAGTGTCTACCAGTGCATTGTGTGGAAAATATAAGGAGAATTAATGGGCGGTGACGAAATATTTTTATTGACACAAACATGACAATTTACATGTTTGATAATAAGGAGGTGTCTTAATAGATGCTATTGATTAGTGAGTAAGAACTGTCACAATTTGATTGATGTACAGAACTCAACGTGTGAACGAACTCATTCGTTTATATATATGATGGGCTCGGCTGTAAAGAAAGCAAGAAATTCACCTTCATTGGATTCTTTCTCATTGTGACAATGCATGCAATGATAGTGCATATGTATTGGCTATAGAAGACAATGACAGTGCCGAAGTCTTGGTCATATAAAAGCAATAGAGTGCGACGTCTTGATCATATAAGGCAAACAGTCGAAGTCTTGGTCACATAGAAGACAATGACAGTGCGAAGTCTGGTCATAAAGGCAATGACAGTGCTGAAGTCTTGGTCACAAAGGCAATGACAGTGCTGAAATCTTGTCATATAAAAGGCAATGACAGTGCTGAAGTCTTGATCATATAAAAGGCAATGACAGTGCTGAAATCTTGATCATAAAAGGTATGACAGTGTGAATCTTGATCATAAACAATGACAGTCTGAAATCTTGATCTATAAAAGTGACAGTGCTAAGTCTGATCATATAAAGGTAAGACAGTGCTGAAGTCTTGATCATATAAAAGGACAATGACAGTGCTGAAGTCTTGATCATATAAAAGGTAATGACAGTGCTGAAGTCTTGATCATATAAAAAGGAAGGACAGTGCTGAAGTCTTGATCTATAAGGTAGGACAGTGCTGAAGTCTTGATCTATAAGTAGATGTCTTGATCATATAAAAGGTAATGACAGTGCTGAAGCTTGATCATATAAGGTAATGAAGTGCGACGTCTTGGACATATAAAAGGCAATGACAGTGTGAAATCTTGATCATATAAAGGCAATGTCAAATAACAAATCTACCAACCTCTATCTTTTAAAGGGGCCCAAACTCTCATAAAGATCAAATCTGCAGTAGACTAGAAGGTACACACTTGAGAGAATTATGGAAAAGTTTTCCTCAAAGACTTCAACAGAACAGACTTGGCTATTATATTTCATTTTCGTACTGGACACTACAGACTCAACAAACACTTACATAGACTAGGAATAAATCTAGGAACATGTCTCTGGCAGTGTTAATAGGTGGATTAGGCAACGGCGCATGTAATGTAAGACTTTTCTCTCCAGTGTGAGCTCTCTCTCGCGATCGCCGCCCAGACTGATGTACCAGACCTCCCCATAAATTCTAATCATGGGGAAATCTCATTCATGCAGCCTTAGCATTGGTGTGTTTTACGCCACATATTCAGCACAATTTCGAGCTCTGGTACTTATCCTTCGGCGATGTGTCCGGTTTCAGCCAGCGTTTACTCAATTCGCTCTCCGTTCTGTAGCCATCTAGTGTTTTTACGGTGTGGGGTAGCTAGCCCACGCCCAACCTTCTTAGACGCCTCTTACGACATGTGTGGCAGGCAACAGTGGTTCTAGTCTTTAAACCTCAATTTGGGCGCCGGTAACCACTCGGGCTCAGTGTAAGCTGATACACACATACCAAAACACAATAGTCAACACACAGTCTGTTCTAGGACAGGTAACTAGCCATATGGCCACACCAAGAAAAAAATGTAATTACGCTCTGATATCATAAAAAAAAAGAATTGGCGTGCCACTTAACAAACAAACAAAACAATGAAACCTGTTCACACCGGTAAGCGGTGCGCTAACTTACTATTCTTTATAAAGGCAACGTTAACACCACTTTTCTGCATCACTGCGTTTCTCTAAAAGTCTAACTAACACTTAGTGCCAGCAAACAAATATTAGAGCTGTCAGTTGTAACGTTGATTCACAGTGAGCGATTATAATGTAACCCCTATCTTCAATCGTTCTGGGATAACATTCGTTTCCAGAAGTTTCATGTTAAAGAGCTCGGAGACTAGGACAATACACATATTTTACACGTGTGTGTTCAACTTAACACACTGAATGTCATAAATCTATTGATTCTATGAATGATAAGGCCATTGTTACGTCAAGACTAGAGATCACTGTTCTGTTTTATCGAGCATGGTATTCAATAGATCAGTGCCGTTCAACATGGTGCCGCGGGCGCATGGCGCCCGTGTCATACATCCATGGCGCCCTATTTTGTTCCACCTGATTTAAAGTTAACAATATTTTAGGGAGAACAAAAACGCCTGTATGTTGCCAGGGTTATAAGGGAAGTAAAGAATAGTACCACTGCGACCTACAAGCATGTCGTAAGAGGCGACTGAGGTAGGAGGTCTAGGAAAGCTACACTAGTAAATAAAAAGCGTCGCAGATATTGGATGTGCTGGCCTACTTGTAGGCGCATAACTCCCATAACGTACAATCGCTTTTAAGTTTGGATCACACACAAATCACAAAGAGTGGTTAGCAGATGGTCGATATGGAGCGTTTGAAGAAGAAAAGGTAGGAAACAAAAGAATTTTTCAGTTTTCCATCAGTATTTTGCACGTGCTACCATGAACATGATCTTCTCATATTTGCAATCATGTTTTATTTTTTAACCATTCCACTGCATCCTAACCACATCCTTTGCTTCTTAACTGGAGAAAGCGTCGGCATCTAAACTTTATTTATATTACTATTCTTATTAGTAATAATAATAATAGTATTTCATACGTCACATAGCGCCCACGCCTCCATAACCATCAGTCAGATGCGCCACAAAATATAAAAAAAATTGAACAGCACTGTATTCGATGCTACACAAGATAGTATGTTACACCTGTTCTTATGTTACGTTCCTGCTGTTCTCAATATTAGATGGTCATATTCATGATGCTGTTCCAAATTAATCGCTTAATAATAACACTTTTTTAAGGTGCTCAATTGAATGAGATCTCAAAAATATATTTTTTTTTCTGCAGCAAGACGAGACAACAAACTGTCCACACTTAATGTTTTAAATCCTTGTTAGCTGTCTCCTTTCTGCTGTTTTGTATAAATGATTCGAGTACTCATTTAAAATATGTGTTCAACATTGTCTTGTATTGGACGCAGTAATGAAAAACTACAGCGTGCTAGATGAGATGCTGAAAAAAGCTAAGAAATGTGGAATAACGGAATGAGAAAATTTGACACTATGAAAATCACCACAACATAGAACACACCAGTGGCGGCTCGTCATTAAGGGCCACTTCGGCCGGGCCCCACCAAAAATAATGTGTAACGTATATTTATTATTTTATAAATTAAAACATAACAACACAAAGCCATGATTTTTCCGATAATTTTTGTCTGGCCCCACCAACAAAAATGATCACGAGCCGCCACTGGAACACACTAAGCACAAATTATTTGCAAGTATATGAAGATAAGAACTCACTTCTTTGTCGTTACTTGAGTACTAAAAATAATAGATGTACGTGATATCTGTGGCAAAGTTGTCAAGTCGTTTGCCTTGCGTTGTGAGGTCGTGGTTTTCATAAAAAAACATCACACAAAAAAAACCCAACGTATAACACAGCAAAGCAAGTAATCACAAAGTACTGTAGTCTTACAAATTACAAAAACAATGACAAAATACAGCAACGTTTCGACAAACAAGGCCTTTATCAAGCAACGAACAAGAGGAGTAAGGCCTTGTTGGTCGAAACGTTGCTGTATTTTGTCATTGTTTTGTAATTTGTAAAACTACAGTTCAAATAGTTTTACTGCAGTCTCATATATTATCAAATAGTTTTACTGCAGTCTCATCTATTATCAAAAAGTTTTGCTACAGTCTCATCTATTAACTCCTGTTGTTCGTTTGCTTGATAAAGGCCTTGTTGGTCGAAACGTTGCTGTATTTTGTCATTGTTTTTGTAATTTGTAAAACTACAGTACTTTGTGATTACGTGTTTTACCAATCAAATAGTTTTACTGCAGTCTCATCTATTTTGTGAACACATCAAAACAAACATACCAACACAAATACGCACAATATTGGATGAAACAATTTTGAACAACAAAAGTAAAAACTAGAAACCTGGTTAGAATCGAATTATTTGCAATCAGAAAGCACAATATGTGCAGAATTCATTTCAGTCAGCGGAAAGTATAGTCGTCAGATCACTTATACGGTAACTGGCGGCGATTCCGAGTGTTCTTTGCTCAAAAGTAGGGTACACGTTTTCATTACATCTCACTTGGAAGTTGGCTTTATGGAGATTTGAATCATGTGTGTTTCGCATCTGAGCCTCATCACACTAACCAGTAATATGCTAATATAACTAATTTTATAAATTATTTAACAACAGTCCACTTAGATGAAAAATCTGACATCATAAGTTGTTGAAAAAAGCATATCTTCAATTGAAAACCATTTGATAATTTTAAAAATAAAATTCCAACAAAATTTGTTTCACCATCTTCTATATTACATCGAGGACCCTCGCCGGTGCTACGGAGTTCGTGCGCTCTCGCTGAGATCTTCCTATGTAAGAAAGAGATTGGTGCATACATTTTTACTCACCGAAGTCAATCAATCAATCATTCAATCAATCAATAATTAGAAAGAAAGAGGACCAACTGTCCGCAATCCCTAAAGAAAGTTAACCGAAGCAATAAAATATACATCCAACATAATCTCAACTATTTATAATTCCGTTACACTATCAAACAAACCCGTGTTTGTCAATAGTTATCCTTGCAGTTTTTCCTCAGACATCAAAATGAAAGTCTAACTGAATTCCCTATCACGAAATATAATGGTCTTCTGACCCATGATAATTTTTGCAAACAGATTACTGGCGTGTGTCTGTTCACCATTTTCCCTATAACAACGTGATTTAATGCTGCAACAGTTTCTCTAACGTTGACCGGGACACATTATTTGAAACAAAGCAACAACTTATAAAAACATGCAGATCCCACATCGTGGTGTTGGGTGGAGTGGAAGGATCACTAACACTGTTGAATAAGTGTCGGCTAGTGTCGTTGAATACGTTATGTAAAGTTCGTAGACAACTAACATCAAGGGTTGTGTGGCTAAATGGTTAAGCCGTTGCCTTGCGTTCCGAATGTTGTGGATTTGAAACCACTACACTGTTCTGTTGAAGTGTTTATTTTTTATAAAGATCCCAAAGATTGTTTCTGGAGCTACGGAGATCGTTCATTCTAAATACTCTTGACAGGTGGCGTGTCATTTCTGTGGAGAGGAATCTTCCTTTGAGACCCTAATTTCATACAATAAGGTACGAATAGGTGACAGTAAATTGTGATTTATATTATATATTGAGAACACATCTAACCCTAGAACGCAAATTAAAGCTCCCATCCCTACGCTTATATCTCGGGAGTTTATTCACAGCAGATGGAAAGATGGACAGAGAAATCGAGACTAGATGCCAGAAGGCAAATGCAGTGACATACCAACTGTCACCACTATTAAAACATCCAAGCATTAACATGGCAGTCAAACGACAACTGATAAACTGCATATTTATTCCAACTCTCTGCTATCAGTGCCAAACATGGCCCCTGACTAAGACACAAGAAAGAAAGATTACAACATGTGAAATGAGATGTCTACGAAAAGCTATCAACGTTACAAGGCGAGATAGAGTGAGAAACGAGAATATCAGAAGCATCGTTGGTACTATACCATGCATACAGTACATCGAGAAGCAAAGATTCAAGTGGTTCGGCCATTTAATGAGAATGGAACCACATTTACTACCATCACGTGCCTATAATAATCGACACTCAGGGCGCAGAGCACAAGGCAGGCCAAGAACATGATAGATAGATAACATCTCAGAGTCCCTGCGAAAGCATGGACTGACAACGTCAAGCGCAACACACCTGGCACAAGATAGGAAACTAACTCTCCCACGCCGCTTCACGGCAAATGTGGTTAAGATAAGATAAGATAAGAAGATCCCTACGCTTAACGGAAAGAGTGGACAGCCAGCTACATCTTCCACATTGGAATATACAATAGACAACTGAGAACACACTGATGGAATGCGAAACATAGTATGAAGCGTCTGCGATATAACACAAGTATTTGGACAACATGTATTTTTCCTGTGGGCACACATGAATTTGAAATATGAATTATTACACAAGCATTCAAGAAAAATATTCGAATTTTGCAAAACGAAGATTCACATACACACAAAAATAATATTAGAACGCCCTGGGCAAAGAAGCGGAAAAATATAGACAGTCTACTAGACCTGAACATTGGCTAATAAACAATACAACGTCTCGAAATCTGAAATAATGTAGTCACATTAAATGTTACAGTGGTTGAGAGAGAGAGCAATAATTGAGGGCAATCTTTCTTGGAAGATGAGGCAGGGAGAGACCATGACGACCAAGGCGAAAGGATAATAAAGAAATATTGAGCAGAGGGATGGAGGAGATAAAAAAAACTGGCTAGAGATCAAGACTTTCAGGCAGACTATGATGAAAGTGACGTTCTGCAAAAGACATGCTACATTAAGATAGAAAGAAACATTAAGACATACCACGTTTGTCCAAGTATTTCCTACAACAGCAATCACAGAAAAAGAATATATTGAAAATGTTTAATTATTATATTCTACAAAATTAAACTGAAAACGCCACAAAAGCCACATTTTAATAGTAACTGGAGTGCTATTTTAATGTTCATGTTGGAAAAGATATAATAAAACAGGAGAAATTGATCGCAAAAAAAAACAATGCACAGGAAACAAAATTGAAGCAGTGGACAGAACAGTCTGGTAGTTTTCCGTTCTGAATAAAAACTCAAGATAATCAACAGAATATTTGATTGCTCAAGTCAGAAAAAATGTTGCGAAAAAGACAATGGTAGTTTTGCTATGACTACAAATAGTCTGGTCCACTGCACTGCATATTTTAGCCACATTTTTTTTTCTTCCAGATGACATGTCTAATCCATCGACTATTTTATATCTCTTATTTATATCTTTCAGTCCAGTTAGTTCTTAAAGTCTGATACTGCTAATCTTATCCTCCCAGGTATACCCAAGTATTCTACTCTGAAGTCTATCACCGAATCCTCTTAACATACTTTCTATTATCTTATCTGTTTTCTCAAGTATCAGTTCTAAAGTCTTAAATAGCATACACAGTTGTAACTCTGTGACTTTACTCGTAAACACAGCTGTAGTTCAAACTGAATACTTCGTGATAACTAGAGGAATATAAATATATCAAATAATATAGAAGACCCACTGACCTAAGCTCAAATAATACGGCAGCCACCTGACAAACCTTTTCAACAGTACCAATTTTCAAACAAGCCACTTGACGGAACAAAACAAGAACAAAATTATACATACAATCAATTGATGCTACTTAAAGAAAGTATGCTCGAAGAATAGGAAAAGAGAGAACATGGAGCGAACATAAATATACAAGACCTCGAGACAGAACAACAACTTATGTATAATAAGTTTTAGAATAGAACATATGAATTTATAAAATATGCTTTTTAATTTTGAACATTCTGAAATCTGATATAATACTATACTGTTTAACATAAGAAACTTATACTAGATTTTGTGATAGACTTGTCTTTTGCAATTTGCTTTCCTTCTGACAAACAACTATGAAGAACATAGTTTTAATGTGCACACTCAGAAAGATCAATAGAAAAAGAAATGATGCATTTAAATTTAAGTTCTTATCTATAACTTCTTTCTTGCTTTACGACTGGATACAAGAACATTTTTAGTACTTCTTATCAGATCTGTTGTGGTAGAAACTCAGATTAATCATTGAGAGAAGTGGTGATATTCATTGACAGAAATGTTGATACAATCCTATTTTATGTAAACAAGATCAGCGCAACTTCGTTTTTATCCACCAAGATAGCTGTCTTTATTTATATTCAACGCTGAAATGACAAACTACTTCTTGTATTCGCTATTGTCAACCATCTGCGCCCTATCACCCCGGAAGTACTATTTCTAGTCAATGTGTGCGCTCTCGTCTGCCCTAAGGGAAGATAAACCAAGTGACCGCGGAAATTAGAGAATGCGTAATCTGTTTAAAGTGATAGGGGTGAGTACAGCTACAACTTCTGAATGGTTGACACTCAGCTCTGAGTAAAGTTAAAGTAAGGCTCGCAATGAACACCGCCCGGCCTTCATTCTAGGGGGGAGGCATAACAGAAAGTCCTTGTCGAAGTTGACCGGGCGACGAGTGAATAGAACCTTTGGTGTCGCCTGAAAATGGGAAAACGATGTTGAAAATAGGGACACATGGTGTATGAGAGGGTTACACGTTGGTCTGTATGGAGTAGAGAATTGTCTGGGGAGTGTTTTAAATAATACGTCAATGACAAGAACAATGAACAATAGAAGTTCGGAAAGAGACAAAAATGATCGTGACAAGGGTATGAAAGTATACTCGGAAAAATCAAGTTGGAATTAATAGAAGCAATTACTATTATTTCAGAATAGTTATGGATGTAGTATATATATATATAGTTTGGTAGTTGTTTTTTGATGCATGCTAGAGAGTTTATTAGTTTAGTTTAGTCGTCGGATCATTATCACTCCACGTCGAACCAATTAGTTCATAAGTGCTCCCGTCTCCTCATCATCGTATGTCTCTCAGCATGTGGCGACTAACGGCACCTGTTCTTTGTTGGTTTACTATCCTTCTTTGTCTACCAGCATAACGTTCTTGTCTAGTTACACTACATTTGATTTGAATGTCTGTGTCAATCGTCTGTTTATTGTCATTGTTTTTGTATTTTGCACAACTATGGTACTTTGTTTTTTTTACGTGTTTCTGTATTATTTTACCTTACAGTCTCCAGCACAATACATGGGAAACAACTGATGTCAATCACCACTATCTTTCTTGTCGTACCCTTCTGTTATCTGTTCTTGGAAATCTCGTTTATTTTTACTTCCAATTCAACTACTCATCTCAACGTTTGACTTGGCATCCTCACCCTTCATCTCTATAGTCCAGACACAACATTAGCAGCAACTAAATGTCCATCAAACAGGAGATCAAAATACTGGTTGCTGTTGACGATTACGGTGTCTCATTAGACCATCACAAAAGTATACGTTGACGTCACACTGAAGAGAGTTCCAGAATAATAGTCAGTTTTCAAGTTTACAGATGTAGAAGAAAAAGAAGGTTACGCGTTATTCTCTCTTATTATAGAAACACTAAGCATGGTAGTTTGACAGGACAATTGCTAATCTCCCATGTCGTCGGATTTAGCATTGATTTTTGCGTCTATCTTACGCTTTTGTTTTAAATTTAGTAGAAACTTGTGGTTGTGTTTTCAATCCTTGCTTTAGTATGTTTTTCTACTTAGTTCTATGATTTAGTTTATTTAGTTTTCCTTGTTTATGTATATGTCCTTGAAAAATCATCATCATCAAGGTGCATATCCTTTATAGGACGTTGCTCTCTTTGCTGCACATCTGAAAATCACTCTAGTCAGTTCACCCACTTCGTCGATGGTCATGTTCATGGTTTCTTTAATATCTTGTAGCCATCTTCTTCTTGGTCTGCCTCTGTCTCTGCGTCCTGGGACCATGTCCTCTAGTATTGTTCTTTCCAGGCCATCGTGGCGCTTGATGTGATCAAAGTATGTCATTTTTCTGTATAGTATGTTGTTTACCTTGAAAATTACATAATCGAAACGATGGATTTTTGTTGTTTTATGATTTCATTTGAGCATCTAACCGAATGAATTAGAGCGTGTCTCCCATGGGAGAGATCCGGGTTCACTCCCCGGTAAGGCCAATGCGTTTTTTTCTGTCGAGGGCATAAAGAAAACATCATAGCATGAACAATTTCGAGGCGACTACACTAGTCATGCGGTCATTAAATGTTACCCTCTTGTCCGACACTGCCTAAAAAGCAGTATTACTGGCAGTAAAGACAATTTTAAAAATGATATGATTTAGTTATTCATTGTGCATGCTTATGTGATACCATACATACATGTCTTTGTCCTAAAACGACAATTTATTAAGTATCACCGCAGCCACCTCTCGGTTTTCTTCAGGTCTGATCTGCTCCTGTCTGACCACCTCAGATTTGTAGGTTTCTGTACATCGCCTTTCTGAAGATCATAAGTTCGAATACCGGACTACGTGAGCAATTTTCAACAAGATCTCTTGGATTATTTCTATAGCTATGGAGTCCGTGCTTCATGTAATATTTTTGACAAATTGCGCACCATTTATTGCTGAGAGGGACACGGACACACTAGAAAACCCGATGCAATGAAGTAAATACTTCAACTTTAAAACATTAACTCACATTAACAACCAACCGCATACAATAAAAAGAGATCGAGTACTAGAGCTAAGAGACCAAGAAAAAGATGGATAGATAATATCAAGACCACGCTACATAAACAGGGATATAACACAACAAGGGCGACTCATCTGGCCCTAGAACGCAAATTAAAGCTCCCATCCCTACGCTTAACGGCAAGAGTGGACAGCAACTACATCTTCCACCTGGGAATAGACAATAGACAATAGATAGACTCACTCTTTCTCTTTGTCTGTATCTCTCTCTCTCTCTCTCTCTCTTCTATATATATATATATATATATATATATATATATATATATATATATATAAATATATATTTAAAAATGTAGATACAAATCGTGTGTCATCTTAACATTGAAGGTATGCTTTATTCTATCTCCAATGCTTCTTGTCTCTTGCCATGGTGGCAGTCTGCCAAACTGTTCTTTAGGGAGCTGTTAATATTTCCTTCTCACATATAAATTTGTCTTCTCATTGCCATTTTGCGCATAACAATTACCTCAACCTTTCCCAGGTCGTATAATTTTCAATAGCTTTTTGTTTCTTTATTTGACAAAAATAGTTGGCATCTCTTTTTTAATCTTTACATAATCTTCCTTCAATTTATAATTTTCACGGTTTTCTTGACTTGGTTGTTTCTTGTGTTTATGCGATATATAAGTTTCAATTCCAATGTTAATCAAATACAAATTAGTTACTGACAGTCTATGTTTGTGAAATCAGTATTTCCATTCATAGACTTGACAAATGTTATTTATATAAATCAGCATTTATAAGGACAACAGGTTTTTATTTGTGTAATCAATGAATTTTGTAGACAAATGTGTGATGCCAGAGCTCTCAAGGGGAGCAAAGAATAGTAGCACTGTGACCTACAAGGCATGTTGCAAGAGGATACTGAGGTAGGGGTCTAGGAAAGCGATCCTAGTAAATAAAAAGCGAGGCAGAAATCAGATACGCTAACCTACTTGTAGGCCATAACTGGCACAACGTACAATCGGTCTTAGGCTCAGATCACATACAAATCACAAAGAGTGGTTAACAAGTGAGCAATATGGGGCGTTGGAAGAAGAAGAATGTAGACACATATTCTTCTTCTTCTTCTTCAGTAATCTCAGGTCACGCGCTTAATTCTCAGTAGACCACAAACTGGGCAGTCAGTTTCAGGTCTGTCAGGTTTCCTCAAAGCTTAGTTTTCAGGTCGACTAGTTGTGGCCACTTGTTGCTTCTCAGCTCACATAGGATAGTACATGTTCCACCTGTTGACACTGGCAGATAGCTGTTTGACTTATTCCTAGTCTAGGTAAGTGTATGTTGATTTTGCAGTGTCCGGTACGTAGACAAAATTTAATGACCTGGTCTGTTATACTGAGGTCTTTGATGAAATGTTTTCTTTGATCATTCCATGAGTAGACAAAGATATTAAGCACTAGAGCCAAGGGAAGACCAATAAAAAGATGGATAGACAGTATCGAGACCACACTACATAAACACGGATATAACACAACAAGAGCGATTCATCTGGCCATAGAAAACAAATTAAATCTCCCATCCCTACACTTAATGGCAAGAGTGGACAACCAATTCCATATTCCACCTGGGAACAGTAGACAAAGATAACAGCGCAACAGTTAATCCGTGCTTAAATGTGTGATATATACAAACACCTAGACTGTTTTAAATATTGTTTAAATTCTTTATGTATTATTCGTGTGTTTAAAAAAAATTAATTATGTATTAGTAGTCGTGTTTGCTTTTCAAAATTACTTATGTATTATTCGAGTGTGTTAAAAAAAATGTATAATGCATTATTTGTTAGTGTTTTTAAAATTCAATATAGTATAGATACATTTGTTAAAAATTTGGTAAAACTACATTACTTAATTTTTATGTATTTCACCGTAACAAAACCCAACAATTTTGGAACAAAGAATAAGTTGCCAGAAAATAAAGCCCCCAAAATTACATTCCACGAAAAAAATAACAACATAATTCTGCATCCAGCACCGAAGAAGTACACAATAAAATAAACAAAAAACCATTTCCTAATGGGACGAAGCAAATACATTCAGTCCAATGACCAGCTTAAAGGGACAAATTATGAAGGTTTCTTTATGAACTCTTAAATATCATGAGCTTTTGTGTAATCTCTTATTTGCATAACTGATTCATTTGCATATTTATTCACAAAAACTGATCATTATTTGTTTCAGAATTTGCAAGATTATTTCGTTTTTAGACTGATCAGTAATACAAGAAGGCAGAAATGATCGTTTGAAGTTAGTATAAAATCTAAACGCGAAGATCTGATACTAAGGAACGAGAGAAAACGAATTAAAACTAGAAAAAAATGCCATAACTGCATACATAATCTTCAATGACAATTTGACTAAACCAAATAATGAAATTATAGCTGAAAACAAGGTATTGACCGATAGGTCTTCATTTCGGTACAAAGACAGGCATAGCGATGCAAAAGAAAATTCAAAACATGAAGGAAAATGTTTTAAAAATGATAAATTGTAGATTCAAGTAAGTCCGTGATGAAATTTCAATGTGGTAAAGTGCTTACAATATTTTCGATATAAAGGAAGACTGCAGTAAAACTATGTAGCAATGTCGATATAAGGAAGACTGCAGTAAAACTATGTAGCAATGTCGATATAAAGGAAGACTGCAGTAAAACTATGTAGCAATGTTGATATAAAGGAAGACTGCAGTAAAACTATGTAGCAATGTTGATATAAAGGAAGACTGCAGTAAAACTATGTAGCAATGTTGATATAAAGGAAGACTGCAGTAAAACTATGTAACAATGGCGAAATAAGGAAGACTGCAGTAAAACTATGTAGCAATGTTGATATAAAGGAAGACTGCAGTAAAACTATGTAACAATGGCGACACAAGGGAAGACTGCAGTAAAACTATGTAGCAATGTTGATATAAAGGAAGACTGAAGTAAAACTATATAGCAATGTCGAAACACGTTAAAAACAAAGTACTGTAGTTTTACAAAATACAAAAAAATAATAACAATACACAACAACGTTTCGACCAAAATGCATTTATCAAGACTTTATTTTCATTTTAGAGCCGTTATGAATTGATTGTTTGATTCTATATGTTCTGTGCTATGTAAGAAGTGGAAATTCTTCAATTCTGTTGTATCCTTTGCTTGATAAAATCATGTGTTCTATAACTGAGCGAACAAGATACCATTTGGAAGTAAGTTGATTAGTTCTTCCCTGTATAACTGAGCCAGTCAGGTACAATATGGAAGGCATGTGTTTTGTTATATCCTTCATAACTAAGCAAGTCAGGAAACATTTAGTAGTGATGTGGTCAGTTCTTTCCGTCATAACTGGACGTGTCACGTACCGTTTGGAAGTCAGGAGTTAAGTCCTTTCCTCTATATCTTCTTCTTTTTTTCCTATCTGGTTCGATCGCTGTGAATTCAGGCTCTTGTCATGACGCTTGGTATGATGCTTCTGATTGATTTTTGCGTGAAGGCCTGCATCTACAATTTGACTGATATTCCCCGCCACGCAGACGAGCCTTCGCCGTTTTCAGAGGTACTTGAAGATAAGATCCTACAAGTGTGATCTTTCTAGGAAACCTGTAGTCCAAACCACTTGCCGTTTATAGTTAGTGATAATTTCTATATATGAGCGAGTCATTTAACCAATTATACTTATGGGCAGACCAATTGCTGCTACGAAGAGATACGATCCCATTTTATTCCATTTTCCAGGTTAACACTTTAATCACTACGCTTACGCTTGATCTATGAGTAGCAACAAGGTGAAAAGGTACCTCGGGGTGTTGTCTGAGTCGAAGGCAATTACTCATCTGGTCGACCTGGGATTTCAGTCAAACGTCTAACAAATATCCAAGGGCAATAGTCTACAGACATTGCATATCTTATCATTCAAATATCTGATGACCAGTCATCTATGCGCATAACTTTTTTATTCCACGCCTTTGCAGACAGCTGACATCTGCCCCAAAGAAACACGCCTTTGACCACTATCAGCAGAAGTCAACGATGTCATAACGTCTTCGAGCCTACGTTTATTGAGATATCACCCATAATCACACGAACTGTCTGATTACTTTCTACACTCCTATGCATTATTCATAGGCGGTGTCTTCCCAAAAGACAAATCCACACAGCAAGCTGGATCTTCCATGATTTTTGATTTCGATATTTCGAATATTAACACTGTCTAATAAATGCTGAAGTGCCTGTAAGGATTGCTGCTAGCTTTTTTGATTTCCGTTCCAGCGGGGTCAGTTTCCCAGAGACCTTTTCTTTTTTATATCTAATTTCCAACCTTACACGGAACATGCAAGGTTAAATTAGATGCAAGAATTAAATTTGTCCTAGTTTTTGGGGTTTCTTAAAATGAATAAGATTGCTACAAAAAATGGGACTGCTCACTGCAATTTTGAAATCATTTGATTTGTGTTACATTTTAAACTCTAAAGAAGATCTAAAGGCGATGGATTGATTTCATTGCACCAGGTTTCCACATATGGCTTTATGCCTGTCCTTCTTATGAAGTGCCCAGGTTTCCACATATGGCTTGCTGTCCTTCTTATGAAGTGCACATATGGCTTTATGCTTATCGTTCTTATGAAGTGTCTGTCACTTCGTATTTCTAACCCCTAGTGTGCATGAGGTAGGATGGCCAGTTTATTTTCTCACGTTTGAAAGGTTGAGTATGGGATTGAACTCACAACTCTTTTGTGTTTGAGTCGATAGACGAACGCTTACGCATTACGCTAATCCGTCACATGACAGTCGTTTACGGCTGATAAATCCTCATTGGGACTCGAACCGAAACCATCCGCCTAGAAGGCCAATACAATTAACAACTAAGCAATCTCCTCATACCTTTATAACACAGGCACCGTGAAAACGTAGACAATAACCATTACTTTATCTATATAAAGTTAACTTACACCGTATACGTTTATCACCACTCGCTGCTGGTATTCAGAAAACTACATTCTTCCTTCTTGACGGTTGGCCTCCCTCTAAAAGCACGCTTAACCCTAAAGATGTTTTCTATTATATATACACTTATCTCTGAAAGCTGCAACATACTTTCTTGTCTGTTCTGGCCTTTCTGAAGAAATCACAACACATGAAAATGTAATAGTGGAATGTTCTTTCCCCCACAAAGAACTACAAATATGACAATGGTGTTTCCTTCGTCTCACATGTTCGAGATGTACTCACTGTTATTTGTTTTTGGTTCCGTGTGGATCTCTATCGCTTTGTCCTTCTCAATTACTGTATAAATTGATGACCTCATCTCGCACTAGTTCTTTCTTTGTGGATTACTAGCGTATCCATATAAATTCCGTTATCGCAATCTCCATCATAATTGTCACGTTGTGTTGGTTATTTAGCTTACTATAGCAACATAACCACGCACAGAAAGTCAGTCTGAACTAGGAAAAATCTAAAGAGTAATAAATATATATGTATCTTGATTTGTCTCTTAACACATCCATTACCAAAACCCGCAGTTTTTTCCAGTTTGTTTGTTGGGTTAGGCCGTGTGTCTTAGACTGCACTTTGGCGTGTTTATTTTATAGCTCTAGATTTACGTTAACACATTCAACTTGTAACTTGTTCTTATCTTATTATTTAACAGTGTTAATGTGGCTACTACATTCGGCAAACTATCAATGCGAGCGTGGGACAACACAAAACTGACATTGCAGACGAAGATTCAAATATATCGAGCCTGTGTAATTAGTTCTTTACTATATGGCTCAGAAACATGGACAGCCTACTCAAGACACGAGGGAGACTTAACATCTTTCACCTTCAATGTCTCCGCAAGATTATGAACATCAGGTGGTACGACAAGATAACAACTCTGAAGTACTGCAACGTGCAAACCTGCCTTCCATCATGGGCATGCTCAGCAGTAGACGACTAAGATGGTTGGAGCATGTGAGAAGAATGGAAACTTGTCGCATACCAAAATAAATGTTGTTCTGTGAACTTTCGGAGGGAAGAGGCACCAGAACAGCCCACTGCTCAGATATAAAGATGTCTGCAAAGCATAAATGAAAAACTTTTCTATAGGTCCCAGCACATGGGAAAGACTAGCTGATGACAGAGTTGTGTGGAAAGCCAACTTACGAAACGGCGCAGAGTCTTTTGAGAAGAGACTTATGTATGAGCTGAACGACAAGAGAGAAAAGCGAAAACTTAGAAGTTGTCACAGTAAAACACTTGCCAATTGACCGTCTGTAAAGACGAAAAAGGCCATATATATATATAACACGGTGTTGGCTTGTGATAAAAGTACATTCATTTATCTACAAAATTATTTTTCTTTTCACAAATTTTGTTTTTCAAATAATTAAAAATCTACTGCTAAATTTGTACATCCACTTGTATAGTAAAAAGTGAGAAAAATCCATACTGCATCAAATATTTTCGTCCAGTAGTTTTTGTTGCAGACATTCATATCTCACTGATTCTGTGATATAACCATCAGCATTGTTCTGTGGTTAATAGCCAAGTGTGCTCCGATCTCTTCGTTACATAAGAAAATCTCAGCGACAGTACGTGAACTCAGTAGCACCGGCAAGTCTCCGAGGTAATTTTTTAAATGGAAGAAATAAGTGTAGACATTTTATTGTAATAGTTTATTAGTTGAATCGTACTTCGTCTTTTCATCCTACACTATCGATTTTCTTTTGTCTGGGGTGCGTTTACATACTCAACTTGGACCTATGTTTTGTCATCCGTCTCCGATAAGACTAGGAACTAGATCAGACTTACATTGAGATCAGGGATCATGGTGACAATAGTCGGATGAATCCACGCGGAATATAACTGAGTAATTTTGAAGATGTGAGCGACAGTTACTTGTTACAACATTATAAGAAGTCGTAGTATAGTACTGAAATAGTAACATTATAACTGGTAGTGATGTACTACTAAAGTAGTAACATTATAACTGGTAGTGATGTACTACTAAAGTAGTAACATTATAACTGGTAGTGATGTACTACTAAAGTAGTAACATTATAACTGGTAGTGATGTACTACTAAAGTAGTCACGTTATAATAAGAAAGTTACCTTTGGTGATGTTTTGTTGAAATCTGTTCTTGTCTTCTGCATGTACTGTTTATACCTCTAACTTCTACTTTTCCTTTCCCCCAGCTTTTTCTACACATTCATGTGTATCTTCCAATGCTATGCTATTGTCTGTTTATTATTCACGAATTTCACTTTTGCATTTTTTCTCCTACTTGATTCCTTCTCCTTTTCCCCCAGCTTGTTCTACACATTCAGGTATATCTTCCTATGTTATGTTAGCGCCTGTTTATTGTTCAAGAATTTCACTACTGCATTGTTCTTTCTACTTGAATCATTTTCAAATAATTTTTCGTCCCACCTACCGGAATTTTCTTCTCCTGCTTATCACATCGTCCTCACTATCATCCAGCTACACGACATCTTGTGTCACCAGAGCCCAATGATGTGGCATCGATTTGCTCATCGTACCATGTGGTCGATGTTTGCTCGTTTTCCTGACTGATCTGTACTGGTTCTTGTGTTGGTGTTAAACTCATCAAATTTCTGTTTCAAAGAGCTCATTCGTTGCGTGAGTCTGGCGTGCATGTAATGTATGTATTGATTTATTTGTTGAGCACGTTATTATTATGTTTTTATAGACCCTTTCCAACCGTTTGAAGTTCTCAAAGCGGCTTTCGTCTCGTCTGATCACTGTTTGAAACGTGGCCCCTGTCCAGGGTACATGAGAGGAAAATCATGGCGTGTCAAATTATATGCCTGGAGAAAGCTATAAATGTTACCAAGAGATGCACAGTTAGAAATTAGGACAGCAAGAAATTCTTAGAAACTACACCTTCTATGTGTTGTTCATCCATAAAACTGATGAAGAATACTGTGTTCATTCAATATATCAGGATTGGACTCTACGGCCACCTCCACACACACCAGAGAGGTGCAGAAGCACACGTCTGAGATTGTTGTCATCATCGCTTGCGATGGACGGCTATTATTATTCTTATATCACCATCATTATGTGCTGATTCTGCATCAAAGTTTTACTGCAATGGACCTCCAGCATCCACTATCTATTTCAGCACATCTGAAATTAACTCTGTCTCTAGCCAGTTCACCCACTACGTCGATGGTTTCTTTAATATCTTATAGCCATCTTCTTCTTGGTCTGCCTCTGCGTCCTGGGACCCTGCCCTCTAGTATTGTTCTTTCCAAGCCATCGTGACGCTTGATATGACCAAAGTATGTAATTTTTCTGTATAGTAATGTTGTTTATCAGCCAATTCTCTTTAACATTTAGTCACTTCTACTCCACTTTGTTTTAATCAATGTGTCCTGTCTTCTTATCTGTCCAAAATATGTTGTTTGTTATTTATTTTCTGCAGTAATTTGTCTCCATTACTAGTTTTTCTAGAATTTATTTATTTGTTTGTTTTTCTTTCCGTGTTTGAATATTCCATTTTCTGTTCAATTTTGGTTTGCGGAGATGACGGTTGAAAACAATGCGGATACCACAGACTGTTATGCAAAGTGGAAAGTTATGAAATGTTTACAACTCTTCTATGATGTATTCTTACTCTGGCTGGCTGCTCTGAAGCTGTAGAATCGATCTGTGGGTGCGCAGGTACCTGATGAGCTATATGAAAATCGTATAATATCCTTTACAGGACATAGCCCTCAACCACAGTAAACGAGTCGCTTATTTTTCTAGGCACCACTTATACGTTAAGTAGTTTTTCATTGATTTTTAAAAGGTGAGTTCTATATTTACCTTTCGTAAAAATCTCACGGAAACGAATTTGCTTCCAAACTTGCCCACCGTAGGGTTTGAACCAGGTACTCCTGGGTTGTGATCGAACTCACTACCGCTTAAGCTATTCACGCTCACTATGAACTATATGTGGCCCCCAAAGACTATTATTCAAAGTTTGTATAAAATGTTGGCAGCTGTTGAATATTGTATTGCTACTTTGTCTTGTATCATCTGTCCTGCTGCACCAGCTCTGGATGGCTCACAGCCACTGCCCCATGATAAATAGTGTGGATAAAGTGGTTTTGTCTAATGTAGCCCTCCTTCCATATGTCAGTAGTTTTAGTGTATTGTCTAGTGTAGCCGCCCTCCTTCCATATGTCAGTAGTTTTAGTGTATTGTCTAGTGTAGCCTTCCATATGTCAGTAGTTTTAGTGTATTGTCTAGTGTAGCGTCTTCCTTCCATATGTCAGTAGTTTTAGTGTATTGTCTAGTGTAGCCGCCCTCCTTGCATATGTCAGTAGTTTTAGTGTATTGTCTAGTGTAGCTTCATATGTCAGTAGTTTTTTTAGTTGCTTAGTGAGACTTCATATGTCAGTAGTAGTTAGTGTATGCTTCCTTCATATGTCAGTAGTTTTAGTGTATTGTCTAGTGTAGCCTTCCATATGTCAGTAGTTTTAGTGTATTGTCTAGTGTAGCCTTCATAGTCAGTAGTTTTAGTGTATTGTCTAGTGTAGCCTCCCCTCATATGTCAGTAGTTTTAGTGTATTGTCTAGTGTAGCCGCTCTCTTCATATGTCAGTAGTTTTAGTGTATTGTCTAGTGTAGCCTTCCATATGTCAGTAGTTTTAGTGTATTGTCTAGTGTAGCCCTCCTTCATATGTCAGTAGTTTTAGTGTATTGTCTAGTGTAGTTCTATGTCAGTGTTTAGTGTATTGTCTAGTGTAGCCTTCCATATGTCAGTAGTTTTAGTGTATTGTCTAGTGTAGCGCCTCCTTCATATGTCAGTAGTTTTAGTGTATTGTCTAGTGTAGCCGCTCTCCTTCCATATGTCAGTAGTTTTAGTGTATTGTCTAGTGTAGCCTTCCATATGTCAGTAGTTTTAGTGTATTGTCTAGTGTAGCGCTCTCCGCATATGCAGTAGTTTTAGTGTATTGTCTAGTGTAGCTCTTCCATATGTCAGTAGTTTTAGTGTATTGTCTAGTGTAGCCTTCCATATGTCAGTAGTTTTAGTGTATTGTCTAGTGTAGCCGCCCTCCTTGCATATGTCAGTAGTTTTAGTGTATTGTCTAGTGTAGCCTTCCATATGTCAGTAGTTTTAGTGTATTGTCTAGTGTAGCCGCCCTCCTTGCATATGTCAGTAGTTTTAGTGTATTGTCTAGTGTAGCGCCTCCTTCATATGTCAGTAGTTTTAGTGTATTGTCTAGTGTAGCCGCCCTCCTTCCATATGTCAGTAGTTTTAGTGTATTGTCTAGTGTAGCCGCCTCCTTCATATGTCAGTAGTTTTAGTGTATTGTCTAGTGTAGCCTTCCATATGTCAGTAGTTTTAGTGTATTGTCTAGTGTAGCCTTCCATATGTCAGTAGTTTTAGTGTATTGTCTAGTGTAGCCTTCCATATGTCAGTAGTTTTAGTGTATTGTTAGTAGCCTTCCATATGTCAGTCGTTTAGTGTATTGTCTAGTGTAGCCTGCTCTGCATATGTCAGTAGTTTTAGTGATTGTCATACCTCATGTCGTATTTTAGTGAGTAGGAGCCTTCAAAGAGTTAGGATGAGGTAGGCCTCCATTGAAGTTAGTGATCTAGTAATACAAGTATCAGGAGAAATCAGTGTGCCTTCCATATGTCAGTAGTTTTAGTGTATTGTCTAGTGTAGCCTTCCATATGTCAGTAGTTTTAGTGTATTGTCTAGTGTAGCCTTCCATATGTCAGTAGTTTTAGTGTATTGTCTAGTGTAGCCTTCCATATGTCAGTAGTTTTAGTGTATTGTCTAGTATAGCCTTCCATATGTCTGTAGTTTTAGTGTATTGTCTAGTGTAGCCTTCCATATGTCAGTAGTTTTAGTGTATTGTCTAGTGTAGCCTTCCATATGTCAGTAGTTTTAGTGTATTGTCTAGTGTAGCCTTCCATATGTCAGTAGTTTTAGTGTATTGTCTAGTGTAGCCTTCCATATGTCAGTAGTTTTAGTGTATTGTCTAGTGTAGCCTTCCATATGTCAGTAGTTTTAGTATATTGTCTAGTGTAGCCTTCCATATGTCAGTAGTTTTAGTATATTGTCTAGTGTAGCCGCTCTCCTTCCATATGTCAGTAGTTTTAGTGTATTGTCTAGTGTAGCCTTCCATATGTCAGTAGTTTTAGTGTATTGTCTAGTGTAGCCTTCCATATGTCAGTAGTTTTAGTGTATTGAATATATTGAAAGACATCACGATCGTATGTTGCCTGGGCTCGCAAGGGGAGCAAAGAAAAGTAACACTGCGACCTATAAGGCATGTCGAAAGAGGCGACTGAGGTAGGGGTCTATTGAAACTACCCTACTAAATAAAAAGTATCGCAGAAATCAGATGTGCTAGTCTACATGTAGGCGCATAACTGGCACACCGTACAATCGCTCTATGGCTGAGATCACATACAAATTACACAGAGTGGTTAACAAGTGGTCGATATAGAGCGTTAGAAGAAGAAGAAGATATCAAAAAGTGTTTTTCACATTTGATTAGAATGAAACCAAACTGTATGCTGTTCTGTACGTATAATAAAACAGATAATAAAGATCGATAAAGATCACCAATAAGATTGATAAACAATGCAAGTAAATTACGGTACACGAACTGAAATCTTAACATATCATTCAAGTTACTGGGTCCTGATCACAATTGCTTGTGGACACCATAACTTTTGTCACAAAACTCGTTGATTTTGTTTGCATAAAAAGTAAAGCAAAGCCCTTTTTATAAACCACGAGGTATTTAGGGCGATAAGGTGTTAGGCCCGTATTTTACAATGATCGTCGTCACACGATGGGTGATGTGGGCAACATCACGCCGGTAGCCTTCACTTCCCTGTGCTTTACCATGTACCCAATTGATGGCTGGGTCTACCTGAGATAAATTACAGTCGGAACAATTGTTCACCCCACTGTGGAATTGATCCCAAACCACTCGCTTAAGAAGTGAGTTAATTAACAACTACGCGTCTGTAGCTCTCTGAATTAAGTATCACATTAATATATATTATCTTATATACTATTTGTATATGTTTAGTTTAGTATCTATATCTACGATTACAACTTGAACGGTTTTGTACATATCGGAAGAAGGTGCTCTTTGTGTTTAAAACGATTTAACTCTTAGTGGACCAGGGCAAAAGCCATGTTTTTACAAGCCATTTGTTTTTAGAATTAAAACGCCCTTTAGTGTGGCTCCTGGCAAAAAGGCGTATAACGCAAAGCCACGTAATGTGGCATTTGGTTCACAAGGAGTTAACATGCTGATGTCGTGATTCGCACACGTCTGAATGTCACTATATTGGTGAACGGTATCGATTTAGTTCAACAGCAAATATGCTACACTTCACTAAAATATCAAAAAAAGATTCACATTCAAATATCTCCTTAAAGTAAATAATAAGCTGACAAAATACAACGTGTAGCCATTAATTTCTTCTTCATTATCTGTTGAATCGATTTATCGATTTAGGGAATTTCGAATTATAAGTTGTACAAGTAGATCTCGATGCTTATGGGGTAGAGAAAGAAGTGTGTTTAACCAGCGAGCCACAGGAACCATCAGTATGCATACCCTACGACACTTGTTAAGGGAGACTGAGCACCTATGTGTCTGCCCGGAGTGCTGTAACGTCAGTTTAGTAATCAATAACCACCTGGTTCATATGCTTCAATTACAACTAAAATACAGAATTATAGAACTTTATTCCTGAAATTTGACACTGAATTTGTCGCAGACAATACATGTGTAATTAACAGCCTGTCTTGAAATTACCTTTTGAATGTTATCGTAAATCGATTGTTTCATGTCTACCTCTATGATTAAGGTATGAAAACATCAAAGTGAGGGACAGATCTTCGATGTCTCTCTCGGAGACCGTGTCTCTCTCTCTCTCTCTCTTTTTATTTATATGTGTCTGATTCAAAGCACACGTTTTTTAAGTTAATCACTTTGTATCTGTTTCTATAAATGTGTGCGTGTTTCTATTTCAGAGTATATCTCTGTGTTACACTGTGTTTTGTTTCAATCTAAAAGTGTCTTTCAATGTGTTATTCTATCTGCTTCCTTACGCCTGAATTGTTCCGTATCTCTTTATATACATCTTTCTTTGAATCTCTTGCTCATGCAGATATATATATATTCTTCTTATTCTTCTTCTTCTTCTTGTCTTCTTTTCTCTAATACTGTATTATCTCACAGTGTCATACTAAGAGATTTCCAGGACGTGTTTTTGTGTGCATTTCATAACTACTGTTTTTCACTTCTGTTATTTGTGAGTTCCACCTTTTATTGCGTGGACGGTCGTTTTATTTGCCTGTTTGTCTGTCTTACTGTATACTTTTCTCTGTATGTATCTACCTACTTGTATCTGTGTATGTGTACTTTTCTTCTCGCCAATGTACGTATTTCTTTATGTATCTTACATTTGTATCGTATATAAAGGATACAAGAACAAATGGTATACTAAGCAACTTTTAAAACTGTCATCATAGACACATACATCAACACGATTAAGTCTATTCTCGATTACCCTAGAACGAAAATATGTGAAGAATAAGCCACAAAATGTGAACAAACTAGAAATGGAAATTATAAGAAAATGAAACAATAACACCGCCGTTTCGTTTTCCTTTGTTCTTGTGTACTTTGCTTGATAAAGATCGTTTGGTCGAAACGTCCTTGTATATTGTGTTTGTTCTATGTAAAACTAATTTACTTCGAGTTTACGTAATACCTTTTGGTCTACAATTTTACTGCAATCATTCTTTAGATCTTCAACTATATATATTCCACATAAACGCTCTATCTCATACGCTAGCACACATAGAGCACATTTATAGTTTGTGACACATAAACGCTCTATCTCATACACTAGCACACATAGAGCACATTTATAGTTGTGCACAATAAAGTCTATCTCATACACTACTACACATAAGAAGAGCACATTTATAGTTTGTGACACATAAACGCTCTATCTCATACGCTAGCACACATAGAGCACATTTATAGTTTGTGACACATAAACGCTCTATCTCATACGCTAGCACACATAGAGCACATTTATAGTTTGTGACACTAAAACTCTATCTCATACGCTTAGCTTACACTACATAGCAACTTTATAGTTTGTGACACATAAACGCTCTATCTCATACGCTAGCACACATAGAGCACATTTATAGTTTGTGACACATAAACGCTCTATCTCATACACTAGCACACATAGAGCACATTTATAGTTTGTGACACATAAACGCTCTATCTCATACACTAGCACACATAGAGCACATTTATAGTTTGTGACACATAAACGCTCTATCTCATACACTAGCACACATAGAGCACATTTATAGTTTGTGACACATAAACGCTCTATCTCATACACTAGCACACATAGAGCACATTTATAGTTTGTGACACATAAAATGCGTTCACTTTTAATAAATAGATTCAGAAGATGCTCAAACGTCGACTACTCACAGATAACTAGAATGAGACTGACCGATGGTCATTTAGTTAGCACTGACCACTAACAAACTTTCTCCAGTGTGGGTTTAGACGGTGTTCGAGAGGAAGGAGTTAATTTGCCCGAAACGTTCGTGCTGCCCTCCTTTCTCCCCACCACTCCAGCTTCTTTTGCGGTTTGGTGGAAAAAAAAGACATCGTGATTGCTTGACACCTTTTTCTAAACGAAATAGCAGACGAATAATGTCAAACGAAGGATGACAACGTCTTGTTTTAGCAATGAAATGTGTCTATGTCCAGAGAGCACGTGAAGGAACTAGTTAATATAGTGGAGACATAAATTAACAACAGATACCTTCTTTTTCTCATTCGAACGCTCCATATCGACTACTTGTTAACCACTCTGTAAATTTGTATGTGATCTGAGCCTAAGAGAAATTGCACGTTGTGACAGTTTTTCGCCTACCAGTAGGCCAGCATATCCAATTTCTGCGACGCTTTTTATTTATTAGGGTTTAAAAGGGTTTAAAAGCCGAAGGATTGACTTCATTGCACCGGGTTTTACCCATATGGCTCTGTCCCTCTCAGCAGAAGACATACACTACCTGCCGAGAGTATTGCACAAAAGCATGAACTCCGTAGCTCCAGCAACAATCCTAAGTGTCTCTGGAAAAAACTGCTCTCGTGAACAGAATGGCGCTGTCCGGACTCGGACCCACGACCTTCGACTCACAAGGCAAATTTACTAGGGTAACTTTGCTAAGTTCTTCATCAGTTGCCTCTTACGACATGCCATGTAGGTCGCAGTGTTACTATTCTTTGCTCTTCTTGGGGTCCCCGGAAACACTCAGGCGAACAGATGCCTAAATCAGAATAGCAAGAAGACAGAAGTTATGATCATTTCCCAAAAGGAAACTCCATCAAAATGGACTATCGATGTAAATGGGACGAAGATAAGACATAATAATAATATAAAAATAATTCCTCTCGTTCCGTTATACGTTACAAATGGCCTACAGAAAATTTCTCCATACTGCTCTATCCTGGGCAACTCGCTCAATCTTCTCCATGGAACTGAGACCGATATTCCTTGCCTTTCTCAGCAAAGTTTGTTTCAGGGTCTCCTTAGATCATAAGACAAGTCATGTTCATCAATATTCTTCCTTTTAACCCTTATTGATTGATTGATTGATAGCACCATCATTGCACTTCGGTGAGTAGCCATACATGCTCCCATCTCTTTCTTACACATGAAGATTTAATCGGCAGTGAACGAACTCCGTAGCACCGGCGATGATCCCGATGTAATGTAGAATATGTGTATACGTTCTAGAAATGAAAAAAAAATTCTTATGAATTTTGCCCGAGCAGCGACTTTCCAGCCTGCTCTTCTAAATTTCGAACTGAAGAGTTTAGTTACATGCCAACTTGAACATGGGATCTATATTTTATCGTCCGTCTCCGATAGGACTAGGATCTCACCCATACTGAGATCAAGGATCTCTAAATAATATACCGAGGTTGCGAACCCGAGCACCTTTGGAACAAGAGGCGAGCACCTACCATCTATGACACAGCGATCCCAATCTTAACCTGTACCATCATGACAGAGATCCCATTTCACACCATCTATGACACAGAGATCCCAAATTTAGCACCTACCATCTATGACACAGAGATCCCAATTTAGCACCTACCATCTATGACACAGAGATCCCAATTTTAACCTTGATAACATCAGATGGTAGCACCTACCATCTATGACACAGAGATCCCAATTTTAGCTTACCTACCATCTATGACACAGAGATCCCAATTTTAACCTTGATAACATCAGATAGTAGCACCTACCATCTATGACACAGAGATCCCAATCTTAACCCTGATAACATCAGATAGTAGCACCTACCATCTATGACACAGAGATCCCAATTTTAACCTTGATAACATCAGATAGTAGCACTTACCATCTATGACACAGAGATCCCAATTTTAACCTTGATAACATCAGATAGTAGCACCTACCATCTATGACACAGAGATCCCAATTTTAACCTTGATAACATCAGATAGGGAGCACCTACCATCTATGACACAGAGATCCTAATCTTAACCTTGATAACATCAGATAGTAGCACCTACCATCTATGACACAGAGATCCCAATTTTAACCCTGATAACATCAGATGGTAGCACCTACCATCTATGACACAGAGATCCCAATTTTAACCCTGACAACATCAGATGGTAGACCTACCATCTATGACACAGAGATCCCAATTTTAACCTTGATAACATCAGATGGTAGCACCTACCATCTATGACACAGAGATCCCAATTTAGCACCTACCATCTATGACACAGAGATCCCAATTTTAACCTTGATAACATCAGATGGCAGCACCTACCATCTATGACACAGAGATCCCAATTTTAACCCTGATAACATCAGATAGTAGCACCTACCATCTATGAAACAGAGATCCCAATTTTAACCTTGATAACATCAGATGGCAGCACCTACCATCTATGAAACAGAGATCCCAATTTTAACCTTGATAACATCAGATGGTAATAAGTTAGCTCTATGACACAGAGTCCAATTCTTAACCTTGATAACATCAGATGGTAGCATCTACCTCCTTAGGCACATTAGAGATCCCAATTTTGACCTTGATAACATCAGATGGTAGCACTTACCCTACAATGACACAGAGATCCAATATTAACTCCCTGATAACATCAGATTGCAGCACTTACCCTCTATGACACAGAGATCCCAATTTTAAGCCTTTGATAACATCAGATGGTACCTTTACCTCTATGACATGAGATCAATTTTAACCCTGATAATCAGATGGTAGCACCTACCCATGGCACAGAATCAAAATTTACAACCTGATAACATCGAATAGGCACCTATTATGAACAAGATCCCAATTTAGACACCTACATCTATGACAAGAGATCCCAATTCCTTAACCTGATAACATCAGATGGCACTACCTCTATGACACAGAGATCCTAATTTTAACTCCTGATAACATGATAGTAGCACCTACCATCTGATGAACAAGATCCCAATTTAACCTTTGATAACATCAGATGGCAGCACCTACCCTCTATGACATAGAGATCCAAGTTTAACAATTTGATAAATCAGATGGAGCACTTACCATCTATGACACAGAGATCCCAATTTTAACCCTGATAACATCAGATAGTAGCACCTACCATCTATGACACAGAGATCCCAATTTTAACCTTGATAACATCAGATAGTAGCACCTACCATCAATGACACAGAGATCCCAATTTTAACCTTGATAACATCAGATAGTAGCACCTACCATCTATGACACAGAGACCCCAATTTTAACCTTGATAACATCAGATGGCAGCACCTACCATCTATGACACAGAGATCCCAATTTTAACCTTGATAACATCAGATAGTAGCACCTACCATCTATGACACAGAGATCCTAATTTTAACCTTGATAACATCAGATAGTAGCACCTACCATCTATGACACAGAGATCCCAATTTTAACCTTGATAACATCAGATGGCAGCACCTACCATCTATGACACAGAGATCCCAATTTTAACCCTGATAACATCAGATGGTAGCACCTACCATCTATGACACAGAGATCCCAATTTTAACCCTGATAACATCAGATGGTAGCACCTACCATCTATGACACAGAGATCCCAATTTTAACCCTGATAACATCAGATGGTAGCACCTACCATCTATGAAACAGAGATCCCAATTTTAACCCTGATAACATCAGATGGCAGCACCTACCCTCTATGACACAGAAATCCCAATTTTAACCCTGATAACATCAGATGGTAGCACCTACCATCTATGAAACAGAGATCCCAATTTTAACCCTGATAACATCAGATGGCAGCACCTACCATCTATGACACAGAGATCCCAATTTTAACCCTGATAACATCAGATGGCAGCACCTACCATCTATGACACAGAGATCCCAATTTTAACCTTGATAACATCAGATGGCAGCACCTACCATCTATGAAACAGAGATCCCAATTTTAACCCTGATAACATCAGATGGTAAATAAAGAGAAAAAAAAGATTAGAATTGGTTCAGAATAAATGAAAGAACGTCAAAATTCGAACTGATAGTCAGAACCAAGTATAGACATTTGTGGAGATTCTTGAATATCTACGTCAGCTTCAAGGCACATGATAATGATGAAGTAAAGGAAATGTGTGTGTGTGTGTGTGTGGACGGTTTTCCGTAGCCGTGATACAGGATTATGGGTTTCAGAAACTTTGACCCATAACAAGATTTGATTTCTTATATCGAGAGATAACTAGTCTTTAAACTCAACCCTAGCTAAGCACAGTAACTCTGCATCGTAGTTTTGTTTTCTTAAAGACACACAAATGTGACATGAAAGCAGGACCGTGCGGTATATTTTCTCAGAATGATGCAAGTCTTTGAAATACCACCACATAAATGTTTTTTTCCTTAAAATAACCTTCTATTGTAATTTTGATTTTGCTTCGTATGCTGCCCCCTTACCGTACCGCCTAATGCGGCCGCCTCTCTGTAACATGAGCCGGCATGGCCCTACATGAAAGCTTAACAAGTTTGACATACTGCTTGGGTTAAATGTCACTATGGGCGTCCACAGAAGCTTTTATATGGAGGAACAAAACGAAAAGTTTTAGATGGTAGTTTACTAAACAGAAATTGAGAAGACCAGATTCACATTAAACTGTTTTATCAAAAATCTATTTTCCAGGGGTGGCACTTATCTCTAACGAGAAGAATAGATAGTGAGTCCTTGTAGTCTGTGTTATGGCTCTTACGAATCAAAGAAAGTGAACCGTAAATTTTGATATTGTAGACAGCGCTAAGGGACTGAGATGTTATCAAGAACACGATGGATAGATAACATCTCAGAGTCTCGACGAAAGTATGGACTGGCACCGTCAAGCGCAACACACCTGGCACAAGATAGACAAACTAAATCTACTCACGACGCTTTAAGGCAAATGTGGTTAAGATAAGATAAGATAAGACAGCGTTAAGAATGTCCCATTCTAGAATAATCTAACATGAACAAAAGTTCATGCCGAAATAAATGCGCTGGACAGCTTTGCAGCTGAATATAGCACGACATAACTACGCTCCTCTGCGTTAGCTACAAACAAATTACAAAACAGGGTTAACAAGTGTTTGTTAAAGCGTGAGCTAAAAACAAAACAAGAACAACAAATAGATATAACTATTAAGTTGTCTTGATATTCTCTATTCATAAAACAAACACCAAAAAAAACCAAAGAAAGTTTTCTTATCCTGAGAATGGAACATTTGATACTGCTGCATAAAATTGGTCATTACCGAAGACGCGCTGATAGTTATAATACCAATTTTTTAATAGTTTGTCAATTTGACATATAGCTATCGCAAATTCCAGTTTGATGGAAACGTGTCTCGTTCTTAGAAGAAAATGCAAATTTGGATTTGCTGGCACCAGGTTAGTTCTCTTGATAAATACTATCTGCTTTAACGCAGAATTTGTTACTATTTTGGATAAAAATTCTATACGTTTTTAGGTCTTAGGAAAAGAAAAAGTTTGGCATCACAAGTTGCGTTAGCAGGACTGAATGTCTGAAGAACAGAATGAGTAGTATGCTGAATCAGCAAGCGGTGTCAGCGATAGTCTTGTACATATTCTTCGATATCTAATGGTGGAAAATGAGCACAGAAATCTGTCTTTATGAGGAAATATTTATTGGTTAAAAAAAAAACGAGGTCGGAAAATTAGACGAATCTCAAAAAGGCTCAAAGAAACAATGAAAAAACTAGCTTTAAAACTACAACAACCATCACACACAGAACAAAATAACTTCTCCATTACACTTGACACAAATAATACAAATTAGATGTTCAGGAAAAACCCGGAATTATTTTAATCCTTCAAGAGTTATTAAACTGTACTCTGTTTTCGAGTATCACTCTGAGATTGAACAAGAGATAAGAGTTCTCAAGAAAATATGAAAATTGAGACAAAACAACTGAAACACAAAAATTACTACGAATCAACCGGAAAAAGAGGGCTCTAAAAACTAATATCTTGGCCTGACAAAAGAAAATGTAACAACACAAAATTAAACAAAAAATTCTTCCAGAAATCTTCCTTCAAAATTGGAGAAACAAAAAAAAATGTATGCAATATTGAGGCAGGCCGTGATTGAAACGTTTGTAAATGTAAAAAAATTGGATGGCCAGATTTGATGTTTAAATCGTCTTTTAATTAAAGGTCAGAGAAAAAAATTGGCCATATAAAATATTTAATGTTAGCTGGAGAACGATTAGAACACGCGCCACCAATTGGAAAACATTCCTGGCCAGATGGACCAAACATTATTTATTGCCATAAATTACACGACCCTTGTTGTGCTCTTTGTTAGATAAATACTCTCAAACAAAGAAATATTTTCCTTTTGTAAGCTTGAAGTAATAAAACTAGTTAGTTTTGTATCATAAAACGGAGATCGGAACTGATAAAACTGGTTTCTAAAAAAGAACTTGTATTTCATAGAACTCTTTACGGTTTTATTGCAATCATAGTGCTGCATATTATGATTATCAACATCAGAAAGAAGCAATCATCATTTCTTGGGCATGTCATGACATTGAAATTATATAATACATGATGACATCTGAAAAATATCAATCAGGGACGAGTTTAAGGACAAAATAAAGGAAATAATTCTGGGAAGTTTAACGTCATGACACGAAAAAATGTCAACACTCAAATTATTAATATTAATCGATACTCGGCACAGACTTCGGGGAGATACATGATCGCCTACGTCAGTCGGTATTGTACGCGATGATGATAACGTTTGATTGCGAGATAGTTAAGTTGTTAGCGCGCGGTGCTTGAAACAGAAAGAGATGGGGGTTGTTTCACATGTTAGACAATCTCCATCACATTCTAATGAGAATATATGTATGGCATCCTGAGATAGAGAAAATTACAATAGAGTGGCAGAGAACTGATCATCTCATTCTCAAATGCTGCTTTCTAGTGCTGTACGCCTCTAGCACTTGGCACCGTATATAATTGTATGTTATTGAAGTAATTTCACATTGACACTGTTTTGGATTTTCTGAACATTATATGCACACTAAGAGCTGCAGGATCGTAGTTGTTAGTGAACTTGATTCTTAGAAGTAGGGTCTGCGTTCAAGTCCACAGTGGGCTTGGAGTATGTTTTCATCCGTAACGGCTCTCAGGTCGCCTTTATTGGGTATCACCGAGAGTAAGGGTGGCTGGCGTGGCATTGACCGCACCAGCCAGACGACTGTCCAAAAATACTCACCTAACACCGCATTTTCCAATATATCTCGAGGTTATAAAAAAGTTTTCATGACTTTTTATGCGCACTGTGGTATTATGAGAATTGTGATAGCATATGACGAAAGCATATACTAAAATGAAACAATTCTATTACATAATCTTACGAATAGAAGATGCAACACTTTTCAATGAGAAATACAAATATCCATGAAGCTATAGAATGATTTGCTCACAAGTTCCTCCCAAGTTAGAGCAAATCCTACAAAACGCGCATATAAACATGTAACTGACACTTTTGACTACAAGAACATTTCCACAATGAGAAAGCTGCTCAGACTGAACAATGCACATTTCAAATGATTTGTCCCACAGACCCCTGGCCTAAACATACTTCCTAAACAGAGAACTTCTTCAAAGTGTCTTCAACCTGGTAAAGTCCAGGGACACAGTTTAGTCTCATGGCAGAGAAAAAGTGTCAACTTGCAACCTGAGTCAGTACTAAAGTCACACGTTGGTGGAGATTGATAATCGCATTGCATAGGACGACAATGAAGCACGAAATATAGAAATAAATAAAAAGTAAGTTGAATATACTTAAAAATAGATGTCTGTGAAAATATATCACATAAATTATGATGAATTCTCGAAAGGTGACGAAATAAAAAATAATATCTTGTCTATAAATAGTAACAACTGTTATAGGAAACATTAGATGGAGATATGTTGGGCATCCTCTAAGAAGAAATGATAAAAGAATAACACGAAAACATTGAAGTTGGAGGTCAATGTTAGAAGAAAGAAAAGACACTCTAGGAAAACATTGAAGTTGGAGGTTAATGTTAGTAGAAAGAAAAGACACTCTAGGAAAACATTGAAGTTGGAGGTCAATGTTAGAAGAAAGAAAAGACACTCTAGGAAAACATTGAAGTTGGAGGTCAATGTTAGAAGAAAGAAAAGACACTCTAGGAAAACATTGAAGTTGGAGGTCAATGTTTGAAGAATGAAAAGACACTCTAGGAAAACATTGAAGTTGGAGGTCAATGTTAGAAGAACGAAAAGACACTTTAGGAAAACATTGAAGTTGGAGGTTAATGTTAGAAGAAAGAAAAGACACTCTAGGAAAACATTGAAGTTGGAGGTTAATGTTAGAAGAACGAAAAGACACTTTAGGAAAACATTGAAGTTGGAGGTTAATGTTAGAAGAAAGAAAAGACACTTGTTGAGAAGAAAGAGCATTAGAACGTTGGAGGTTAATGTTAGAAGAACGAAAAGACACTCTAGGACAACCTTGAACCAAACATTACTGAAGAAATGCGAGAAATATCTGACTCAGTTCCATAGAAGAGATTGAGCAAAATGCCCAGGATAGAGAGGTATCGAGAAATTGCTTGCAGACTCTATGTAATATGCAATGGTACTAGACAAATACAGCAATATTTATTGCTCAAATTGATTAATATGACAATCATGTTTGCACTTCGTTAAACAACTATAGCTGTGCTGATCTCTTGTTTACACTTCTATATCTCAGCAACAGTGTACGAACGAAGAAACACTGACAAGAGTCCTCAACGTAATTTCAAGAACAGTTACAATTTATAAGAATTTAAAAAAGAAACTGGCAGTGGCGGCTCGTCATTAAAGGTCAGTGGGGCCGGGCCCCACCAAAAATAATATATAACGTGTATTTATTATTTTATAAAATAAAATATAGCAACCAAAAACATGATTTATCCGGAAAAAAATGTCTGGCCCCACCAACAAAAATGATCACGGCCGCCACTGGAAACTAACATTACTTATTTGTATCTATACAGTAACGTTCCAGATTACTCCTATCGATTTTCATATATTCTTGTCAGCCTAACTTCATAGTGCGTCAAACATGACAATATTCCAACTGATAATCGTTTTTTTAATCATTTAGACGTGTGTTCTAAAAACGAAAGTCTTCACTGACAAAAATCGTGCTAACATTCAATATTGTATTTTATGTGGTACTTGTGGTTTTATCGTTTCATTTACGTCGCTAGTTATATACTAACAATATACTGTAGTTTAGTTCAGTTTTATACACTGTCTTATAATTCTGAAAGTTGTAGTAAAATGTAAGGGAGGTACTAACTGATTTTTTCTGGGGTCAGCCAGAATATACTGACGTTGGTACATGTAGCCTCTAATGTTGTAAATATGTATCCATGCATTTTTTTCCCTAGTTGTTTTCTCTCTTGACTATTTTCTGTCGATATATTTTTTCATATGTGAACTTTATTCATTACTTATTAAAAGATTAGGCAGTCCTATATTGTAGAAAGTATTTTTTAACAACAGACAAAAGTCATTTTGGTGATGTTAGGAGCCCAAATGCATTCATTAACTAGTTTTGATTATGTTAGGAGCCCGAATGCATCCATCAACTACTTGTTTGTTATGTTAGAGGCCAAATGTATTCATTAACTATTTTCTGGTTATGTTAGGGGTCCAGATGCATCCATAAACTAGTTTTGTTTTTTTAGTGGTCAAAATGCATTAATTAACTAGTTTTTGTTATATTAGTAGTCAAAATGCATTAATTAACTAGTTTTTGTTATATTAGTAGTCGAAATGCCTTAATTAACTAGTTTTGGTTACTTTAGGGGTCGAGCTGCACTCATTAACTAGTTTTGGTTACTTAGGGTCGAGCTGCACTCATTAACTAGTTTTGGTTATGTTAGTAGCCCACATGCATACGTGAACTCGTTTCAGTTTCCTAATATCTAACAAATTGAAACATTCTAAATTCTTATACAAATGTGGCAAAGATTATGTCTATAACAATTTGCCAAATTAATACTACTAACAATAGTAATAACAAGTCTTTATTTGTCTTCAACCCTGAGTCACAAAACAATCGACTATCGTTCAACATTTGAGTGAGTATATAATCGACTCTTCTTTGACTTTCTGAGTGGACAGTCCTGCAATTTTCCTCAGACAGAAAAGAAAATCGACATTAGATTGGTGAACTACAAACCCGATACTGCCAGTTCATTGGCTGCCTTTTGGAAGATTATATTCCTTGTGTCTTGTCTTACATCCACGTCTGCGTAAATCTGTGAAAGTTCGGTCTGGGAGATTGTACATCACAGAATACCATTCAACCTTGACCTGCGTGATCCTTTGCTCGTAAATTCATTCTGTGAGCGGTTCTGTACCTAGTGTCTGGTCTCTGGGCTGTGATTAAACTCACCGTAGATCCCTGATAGGAATGACTGATCAGGACGCCATATGCCACGTGACCTGGACAGTTACATTCTGGTGCAAACTCCCTACAGAACCAGTCTTAGATAACAGTGACCTGGACATGACATTTCAACTTAAGACTGTTCTAGTGGTGTGTAATTGAAAGGAAGTAAACCATGTGTATTTTACGATCATATATTGTAAAGGTTACAGATAACTTTAATTAAACTGACAATGCCAAGTGTGGACGTTCGGACAAGCATGGTAATGTTGTGAGGAAATGGAACTGACTGTGTCGCGATGTCCAGGCAGATTTACGATAAAAGATTGCGTAGATAATATTAGTCATTAACTATGTGCGACAAGCCCAACTTGTAGATCCCGATTCTAACCAGCGTATTGTTATTATAATAAGCTAGCATGTGCTCCTTGAGAAAAATATCGACTATTACAAATCTATCAACATTTTTACGTGCCCAGAAAAAAAAGATTCATATCTTTAATATATAGTTTTACTAGCAGTTTTACCCGTTTTTCGCACTGGGAATTTAGCGCAGAAATAAGATGTGCTGGCCTACGCGTAGGCGCATAACTGGCACAGCGTACAATCGCTCTTAGGCTCAGATCACATACAAATCACACAGAGAGGTTGACAAGTGGTCGATATGGAGCGTCGAAGAAGAAAAAGTAGTAAAGTCCCTTAAAGAAACATGCCCATTGCCTACAAATAGGCTTCTTCCCCATTAAAAACAATACGTTTTCTCTCCTTACGTGGTGGGAAAACTTTGTCGGTTGACCACATAAGATTAAAATGTCCCTTATTCCGATTGACAGTACAACCTAATACAACATAATTCCCGTTCCCGTGAAAATTGACAAATAATAATTAAAGTGTCCCTCATTCCTATTGCCAGTAATACCGTATACAATATAATTCCCGTCCCAGTGAAAGTTGACAAATAACAATTTGCAAATTGAATTTATTCCTATGTGTGAGCTATAACAGACATTGAAACTAATTTATACAAGAAACAAGACTGAATAGTTAAAGCAAGAAACAACACTGAATAGTTCAAGAATATATCAAGCAAACAAAAGAAGTTAAAAGGTGGTTGGAAGTAGTTACTCTGTATACTCCATTTTATTTTACAACACCCCTATGATGTGTGGTAGATAGTAATACAACGCTAGGCTCGTATTTTTCTATACCATCGGAACACGATGAGTGATATAGTCAACGTCACACGCTCCATTGTTACTGTCTATTGTTTGTCTAGTCTCTAACGAAGAATGGGATGAGAGCTGTGTGTGGTCATAAAATCCTCCCCCTTCCCATCCATTCCAACTGCGAATTGAACCAAGGCCAACCATCTAGAAAGTTAGTGTACAATCCAGTGGCGGCTCGTGATTATATTTGTTGGTGGGGCCAGACATATTTTTGCAAAAATCATGGTTTCGGTTAGGATATATTTATTGTATAAAATAATAAATACACGTTACATCTTATTTTTTGTGGGGCCCCACTGGCCCTTAATGACGAGCCGCCACTGGTACAATCCAATGTGGTAAAGCGCGAAGTAAAACGTATAAAATAATCTGCATTAAATTTTAAAATCTAATATACTCGATTCTTTATTTCGCCTATCTAACAAAAAATTGTCTCTCGTTCGAAATACATTCAGCCAATTCTCTTCTATAACTCACTTGATCTGTCTGAGGCAGTGAAAATGATGAAGTTATTGAAAATCTATTCAAGTTTTTTTAACGTTGCAGTAAAGAGCAGTGATAAAGAAAGTAGTCAAATATTTTCATTGACCAATGGTTTCTCATTATCTAAGGTCTGAGATCAGTAAACTGCAAGCCAGTCTCATTTCTTCCCTCTTTCTAATAGTTTCTTTACACTGTGCGTAGAACGAGTTCGTTAAATTGAGTTAGTTTGTTAGTTTTGGATAGTTAATCGATTGAAGATTTCACCAACAGTAAACCTCTGGAAAATTATGGTCAAATCTAACGAGAAAAAAAATGTAAGATAAAAATTTGACTGTGGATGGAAACAAAAAATAATTAGAGAAAAAATAGTGAAAATGTGATTTGGAGACTTCGTCAAGGGACAGTAATCACATGAAAAAAAAAGAAAGTTAATAAGGGTTTTTGTTGGTGTAGTAGTAGGATTATTTGTCTATGTTTTATTAATATCTTGTTACTTTATAAATGCTATAGAAGAGTTCTTCGTATATCATGGACAGAGAAGAGAACAAATAAATATATCTAGTATGAAATCAGTTAAAGAAAACTGGATGATGTTATGAATAAGAAATATAAAATTTGAGGTATTTTGGACATGTACAAAGACACGAATTGTTGGAGAATACCATTATGGAAAGAGGTGTCATGGTAAAGAGAGGAAGACCTCGGAGAACATGGAATAGGAATGTGATTGAAGATTTGAGTATTACGGCAACAGAGGCGGGACATCGGACCTAAGAGAGCGATCAATTCTGAAGGAATGCTACACTAAGATTGCTAGGGTTGAAGAGTTACTAAAGGAATGCTACACTAAGATTGCTAGGGTTGAAGAGTTACTAAAGGAATGCTACACTATGATTGCTAGGGTTGAAGAGTTACTGAAGGAATGCTACACTATGATTGCTAGGGTTGAAGAGTTACTGAAGGAATGCTACACTATGATTGCTAGGGTTGAAGAGTAACTGAAGGAATGCTACACTATGATTGCTAGGGTTGAAGCGTTACTGAAGGAATGCTGCACTGTGATTGCTACTGTTACAAAGTTACTGAAGGAATGCTTCACTATGATTGCTAGGGTTGAAGAGTTACTGAAGGAATGCTACACTGTGATTGCTAGGGTTGCAAAGTTACTGAAGGAATGCTTCACTGTGATTGCCAGGGTTGCAAAGTTACTGAAGGAATGCTACACTATGATTGCTAGAGTTGCAAAGTTACTGAAGGAATGCTACACTATGATTGCTAGGGTTGCAAAGTTATGTTCAGGACAAGCTACTTGGTGACAAAATTTATGTTTCCTGACACTTCACACTCGTAAACACTTTGCAATTCTCTAAGGTTTGCGGCCTGGACGACTTTCTAGATCAGTGTTTCCCAACGTTTTTGTGCCATGCCCCACCAAAACCTTTCAAAATTCGTATGCCCCCATGTAACATATACACAAAATGTTAGTTTCCAAAAATTGAATTGCCCACTGTAGAAACTTAAATGATAGGTTTTAGGAAAAAATCACTAGGAAATTGTTATGAAAACATAGTAAGTAATTTTTCAAAACATATAATGGAGAACTGAAATTCATGTACGAAATAATTTTAAGGACAGATGTTTCTATATTTTTTTTAATTATTAGTAATTATTTATTAACTCTTAACCATTGGCAGGTTTTTAGATTTTTTGATATTTTTGATGTCCTGCTCTATATTTAGCAACCATACAAATTCTTTGCATTGAAAATAGAAATGTTATATATGGTTGGAAAGCTAATTGAATGGGCTATCAGGATATGTAGTTTTAACATAATTGTGATGTAATATATGATATCCGTAACCTACTTATGAAAAGTCTAAAAATAGATTATTCTACAAATGACGAATTTTTTTACAGTCACAAAGAAGGAAAAAATAAGTATGACGAATATAATGGAATCTTTTATTACAGTCTTTAAAAGTCTTCATATTTGCAAAACATATTTGAATTTAAACACGTTTGGAAAATATTAAAGGCAGTAATCATGAAATTTATAATATTCAATATTTTCATATTTTAAATAAAAAAGTCAATAAATATGGTCTTCAAGAGAAAATGACGCCGAATTGGTCCAGTAATTAGCCTATAAAGAACTAACACTTATAGTATCATAAATAAACATGAAATAGGTATATAATTTCTAAACATTTCAAATAATAGAAAATAAGATTACGCAATGATATTTGATAGACACAATAATCAGGAAAAAAGTTATCGGGCATCTTGCAAACAGAGTCAAAGTGACACAGGCATAGAATGTTCATCTGACCCAAGCATAGATATTTGAAGAATCACTGGTGTCTTCATCAGGACAGTAATCTGATTTATTAGAATTCATTTTATCACATATTTAATGCATTTTTGGATGGAGCAATTTGGGCGTTTCTACAAAATGGAAAAGTGGGAAATGAGGTGTGCTCCAGTCAACGAGATTAAACATCTAAAAAATATATAAATAATTTTTTTATAATTTTTATTAGATTATCATATGTTCTGCATTAGTTAACATAACTTTTACTAACTTAAATGCAAAATGGATACAAAATTATGGCTACTTAAATAGGCATGTTGCATCGATCATATATGATCTAAATTCCATTATCCCAATGGTTAAGGGTTAATTACGCTTAGTGAGATCCTTACGATTGATGCATGCTGCAAAGAGATTTTATGTTAGGTTCTACTTTAGTTAACGTCAGTCTCAAGTCTTACATCAAGTTACATCCAGCCGATTTCTTTTCATGCCATGGCTCTTTTTTATATTAAATGAAGCTTTAACTGACTCATCATTTTGCATTTCTGAGAGTTTTCTTGATACCGCATATTTGAAATATATTAGACAAATACACTCACATTTGATGCAACATCCAAGTTGGAAAATCAATTTGTTTCAAATAAAAAATCTTTCCTTTAAATCAGCCGATATAATCAGATGATCGACAATAACAAGTATAACGGTATCAGTCACTTCATATTTCTGGAGCCAATGAAACTTTTCAAAACTTTTTGTTGCAAATATATATCTGACATAATTCAATAAAGGTAATGAAACCAAATATCTTTGCTTTAGCATCAACAAGAGTTTTATTTGTTCCTTGAGGTTGGTTATTTAATATATTTAGTTTTTCAAAGATATCGGCTAGATAACTTACAAATACTTTACGATTGACCGTTAACAGATACTTCCTTTCAGGTCTGTCGCTTAAAAAAATCAATAAGAGTATCAACTTATTCCATAAATCTTTTCAAACAGTTTCCTTTCTAGAGCCATCTTACCTCAGTGTGAAGTAAAAGTCTCACATGGTCTGCATTTTGTTCTTCACAAAATAACATGAAGAGACGCTCACATTTGGCATTAGCTTAGCATTGATACACTTTATAACTGAATTTAGTATTTCGTTTAGAACAGGCGAAATATTTTTAGCTACCAAATTTTCCTTTGAATAACACAATGCACAAGAAACATTTCTGGATTCTCATCTTTCATCAATTTTAAGCAGCCATTTTTCTTGTCTATAATATTAGAAGCATCATCGGTGCACAAGATGTTATATTTTAAATTGGTATATTTTTGACATCTAAGTAATTTTTTAGCTTATTATATATATCTTTGGAGGTAGTGGTGCTTTCTAATGGTTTACAGAACAACATTTCTTCAGCACAATCCCCTTTATCAGTATATACGTAAGTTATCAATACAGCCTCACTGTCTCTCAAAGTTGATTCATCCATTGGCACTGAGAATTTTCTGGTTTTCAACAAGTTGTATTTCAATATCTTCACTCATTTTGTCTATTCTTCTGCTAACTGTATAGTTACTGAGTGGCATAGCTTTCGTCTCTTTGTCATCTTTTTCTAGACTGCGATTTCCACATCTGTTACTCTCTTGGAAAAGACTCATTCTACTTCAACTAACGATATTCTTCTGTCATTGTCTAAAAGTTTATGTCCCAACCACGCATTCTCAATCTGTCGCTAAACAGGGAAAACAAGATCTCATGACATTTTACCGTAATCCATATATAAGTGCTCATTCGTTAACTATACAACTACAAAATGGTACTCTAAGGACACCTGTATAATCCAGCTGCACAGTGAGTATCCATTACTCTGGTAATCAAACTAATGGCAGATACCTTGTACTTGAGTTAAACATCCTTGATGTTTCTTGGTGGCTTTTTTATCGTACCTAACATTCCAAGCCAAATCAAACTTCGAACCTGCTTTCTATAGCGGAAATATGATATGCATGGCTCTGTCCAATACTATTACATACTCAAGATTGCACTGTATAAACTCATTTTGGTCTTCGTGACAAAGTTGGCAAATGTCGTACACTTTACATTTAAAAAAAATATGACTCGATTCTAAACACAATAACACATGCTTTCCCGCTTTCAAAGCTTTGTTAACAGGAGGTAAAAATGTACCTAGATATAAGTACTTTCCGTTTATTGAAGGTTTTTTAAACTTCAGTAACATGATTGTGAAGCAACATTCGTTTTTGTCAACAGACATTCAAAAGCCAATTTATTGGTTTTGCAACATCATGAACATTAGTTAAACTCTGAACGAGTCCATTGCCCCCTTAACGATGAAAATGCCCCCTGTGGCGTGCGCCACGTTGGGAAACATGGTTCTAGATGATCAGACGGTAACACCAACACTGTTTGCACCTGTAGACGTGATTAAACCACACGGATTCGATCAATGTTGTTGTACAACGCACACAAAACTCGTCAGTTATTTACATTCAATCTAATCCGAATTATATATATATATACGAGTATATATCTTACTCTCGAAACGTTATACGTTACACAGGGCCTGCAAGTAATTTCTCCGTACCGCTCTGTCCTGGTCAACTCGTTCAATCTCTTCCATGGAATTGAGTCCGATATTGTTTTCCTCTCTAAGCAAAGTTCGTTTCAGGGTTTCTCTAGGACGTCCTCTCTTTCTTCAACTATTTGCCTCCCATTCAGTGAATGTTTTGGTATTCTTTGATCATTTCTTCTCAAGGTATGCCCTACATATCTCCAGATTAGACTTTTATTAATAGTGTATGTAACTACTAACATAATTACTAGGTATAGAGAACAATAAGTTCATATCATATAGAGGGTCGGCTGGGGAAGCCTAAGGCTGTTGCCCATAGCGAACCCAGTAAACGCTGGCTTAAACCGGACACATCACCGAAGGATTAGCACCAGAGATCCAAATATCGCTGAAGATGTGACGAAATCCACCCATGCAAAAGCTGCATGAATCAGGTTTCCACATGAATGTGATTTATGGGAAAGCTGGTATATCAGTCTAAGGGTGATCCGAGAGAGAATATCATATAGAGAACACATCAAGAACCATTTGTTATGCAGTAAATACAGAATCTGTCTGACGTGTTTTTTGTCGTTTGTTGTTTTTATACACACTTGTTTATCTGACTGGAAACACTTTTTGTTTAAGAAACTGTAATATCAATTATTTATTCATTATCATTACCCAAAAAAAGGAACTGCATGACATTTATTATTTCCTCAAGGGTGGTTGCGGTGAGTGGACTTTAGTACTACCATTAACTACCATCTTTACTCATCTGACAATCAATGGTTGGAAGTTAGCACCCAAAGCTGACTACCAAATGTGCCAGTCAGTGTTGTGAAATATTCATAATAATATCTCCGAGGCAGAATAAAATCTCTCTTAACACTTGCTTCGACAAATTCACCATTTCCGCACTATTTCCATTTTATCTTACCATTTCCTGCTAATTCTGTTACTCTTTCTTTGTCTAGTCCGTCTCGTCTCATGAAGTACACATATTATTTCTCGCATTCCTGTTCTTCTTTATTGTCTTCTATACCATTTCATTATATTTCTTTTGCTCTTATTTCTAAAAAAAAAAGGTTTTAAAGCTGAAGGATTTAATTCATTACATCCGGGTTTTATCGTTTTATCCCGTATAGATCGGTCCCTCTCCGCAGAAATTGCAAGCAACCCGCCGAGAGTATTGTACAAAGCACAAACTCCGTAGCTCCGACAATAATCCTAGGGGTTTCTAAAAAAAATGCACTCGTGAACAAGGTCCGGATGAAAAAAATATCTGGAGGATTTAAATTATTTTTCTAATTAATTTGGCCCGGGCAACAGCTTTCCAGCATACTACTCTCGAGTTTTGACTGTAAAAGTTCTTTTACGTTCTCTGCTTGAACACAGAACCTACGATTTATCGTCCGTTTCCGATAGGATTAGAAACTCTATATTATATACAGTGAGATCAGGAATCTCTATAAAATTAACTATATGGCTTCACGAGGGAGCAAGTCGAGTCCGTTTGGAACGAGAAGCAAACACATAACCTCTACGTCACAGAGACTTCAATTGCTTTTAAATACTGTATTTCTATCAATGGCGGCTCGAGCTCATTTTTGTTTGGTGGGACCAGACACACATTTTCGGAAAATCATGGCATTGGTTTAGGTTATATTTTAATTTATACAGTTATAAATACACGTTACATAATATTTTTGGTGGGGCTCGACTCCACTGGCAGTTAATGACGAGCCGCCACTGATTTCTATACTAATATAAATTCAATACAAAGATCACCGTATAGTATGGTGTATAGTATTAGTAAGTTTTTAAAAGATAGTAACTCGAAAGCAACCAGAAACTACATTTATCCAGCATCTAAAAATCCCCATGGATGTTGGTTAATTAACTGACAGTCTACTGAATATGATAGCAGGTAAAGAGGATTTCGCAGTTATCTGAGTAAGATTAAATACTTTGACAGTATGATCAGGGAAAAAAATTCTGATTTTTGGAAAGTTTTAAGGGATAGAGTATTGTTGAAAAAAATTCGGAATTTTTTGAAACTCTCCAGCGACAGGGCATAGGTGAGGCACTGAAAACGAAGGAAAGAGGAAGCAGTGAATTCTACTGTCTCGCTGTGCTCTATCCGGAGAACATCTCTTTGATATGAATCGCTTTATGCCAGTCGAGCTGTTCTGACATAATTATGACTGATGTGTATGTTATATTGCAATTACAAGTCATATGTGAGATCTCGGTGACAAGTGGGACCCTTAGTTTGAATGAAAATGCGTTTGTGGGATGATGGAGCTTTCAGGGGGAGCAAAGATTAATAACACTGTAACACTAGAAGGCATGTCGTCCGAGGCGACTGAGGTAGGAGCTTAGGGAAGTTACTCTAGTTAATAAAAAGCGTCACAGAAATCTGATGTGCTGGCCTACTTGTAGGCGTATAAATGGCTCAACGTACGATCGCTCTTAGTCTCAGATTACATACAAATCACACAGAGTGGTTGAACAAGTAGTCGATATGGGATGTTTCTTCTTCTTCTTCCTCGAACGCTTCGAGACAGTGGGCATGGTTGTTATGTCTTGCTTCGAGACAGTGGACATGGTTGCTATGTCTTGCTTCGAGACAGTGGGCATGGTTGTTATGTCTTGCTTCGAGACAGTGGGCATGGTTGTTATGTCTTGCTTCGAGACAGTGGGCATGGTTGTTATGTCTTGCTTCGAGACAGTGGGTATTGTTGTTATGTCTTGCTTCGAGACAGTGGGAATGGTTGTTATGTCTTGCTTCGAGACAGTGGGCATTGTTGTTATGTCTTGCTTCGAGACAGTGGGCATGGTTGCTATGTCTTGCTTCGAGACAGTGGGAATGGTTGTTATGTCTTGCTTCGAGACAGTGGGCATTGTTGCTATGTTTTGCTTCGAGACAGTTATGTCGTTATTATGTCTTGCTTCAAGACAGTTGATGCTATTATGTCTTGCTTGAAGACAGTTGATGCTATTATGTCTTGCTTGAAGACAGTAAGCATTGCTGCTTTGTTATGTTACAAGAAAGTTGTCATGGTTGTTATTTCTGTAAATTATTTTGCAGATTTAAAGAGATATTGATTTTTGTTCCCTAACATTTCAACTAATTCTCCTCTTTTGTCTGGTCACGACGTTCTTTAAGTCATTTATTTTTAGTTTTATTTCTCATACTGGATCTTTTCTCTCTCATCTCTCTCTCTGTTTCTCTCTCTCTCTCTTCTTGTTTTGTACAATAATGAGGACGTGGTAAGACGTGTTCATCTCAAGTTTATACCGTAGAATAGCTTGCATATTTTATGATATTTATTGTCAAGACAGATGGAAAATAATTTTAAAATACAGAGCTAAGATTTCTTTAGAAGAGTTGCAGAGGTAAGAAGAAAAGATACCATTCAAAATGGATAAATCAGAAAAAGGCTAGTATTAGAACCAGTTAAAAAATGTATGAAAGAACAACATATCAGGTAGTTTGAACATGCTACTAAAATGCCCTTTATCGTCTAGAATATAGAATTATAATGACCAAAATATGAGTAAAATGCAAAATGAAGACCACGTAAAAGATAGAGTGATGAAATTAAAGTCAACATTAAAGAAAGGGGCATCAGTTTTGAAGAGGGGTAAGATCAAAACAAGTCGATGATCATTATATATATCATCACGGGCACCTCACATGTCAGGTAAACGGCGAAATAGAAGAAGAAAATGCCAAATAATAAGAGAGAAAATTAAGGCGGGCAGACGAAGAGAGAGAGATTGAAGGGAAAGATAGACAGAAAAAAGAGAGAAGGTTCAACGGCGAAGAAGGAAAGAAGACAGAGAGAGAGGTGTTCATTAATTTTTAATTAAGACGGAGTCAATTAATAAGAATAAATAAATAACACGGCGAGAGAGCGCGCACGAGAGAGAGAGAGAGAGAGAGAGAAGTAGAAATAAGAAATGAAAGAAAAGTTCGAGGAAGAACAAAAGCAAGAATAGAAAGATGACGTGGAAGAGAAAGAAGATAAAGTGGAAGAAAAGTAAAGTTGTAGATGAACAAGAAGACATGACCTAAGAAGATTAACAACAAGAAATATAATAGAAAAAAAAGATGAAAAAATAAGAAAAAAAAGAGAGATAAAATAGGAAGTAGAAAAAGAGGACGGCAATGAAGAAAAAGAACAAAAACAATAAGTGTAAGATGAAAAAGAATAAGACAGCAGTTTAGAACGTATAGTAAGATGGTAACAACAAATAAAACAACAAACATACATGAAAGAGAATGCTGATAATTATAAAGAAGAGGAGAACTGACAACAGCAAATAGAAAATATCAAAGTATCAAATAAATAAAGAAAGTGAAAACAAAAGAAAGTCACAAATAGTAATAATACAAGATAACATAAAACAAGATTTCGTTGAAGTCTGTGTTTGCTATCTGATTCACTCTTCCCAAAACCCGTTTGCTATCTATTCTCTCATTCACCTATGTCTGCTATCTGAATCTCTCACCTCAAACCTACCTGTCTGCTATCTGATTATCTCACTTCAAACCTACCTGTCTGCTATCTCTCTCACTTCAAACATACCTGTCTGCTATCTGATTCTCTCACCTCAAACCTACCTGTCTGCTATCTGATTCTTTCACTTCAAACCTATCTGTCTGCTATCTGATTCTCTCACCTCAAACCTACCTGTCTGCTATCTGATTCCTCCTCAAACCTACCTGTCTACTCTGATTCTCTCACTCAAACCTACCTGTCTGCTATCTGATTCTCTACTCAAACCTACTGTCTGCTATCTGATTCCCTCACCTCAAACCTACCTGTCTACTATCTGATTCTCTCACCTCAAACCTACCTGTCTGCTATCTGATTCTCTCACCTCAAACCTACATGTCTGCTATCTGATTCTCTAACACCCTCTGCTATCTGATTCACTCACTTCAAACCTACCTGTCTTCTATATGATTCTACTTCAAACCTACCTCTCTCATCTGATTACTACTTCAAACCTACCTGCTTCTATATGATTCAGTCCTTCAATCTGCATGTCTGCTACCTGATTCCCTCACCGTAACCTACCTGTCTACTATCAGATTCACTCACCTCAACCCTACCTGTTAACCATAATTTTCCATCTCTAACATGTATTTATGTGTTTTGACTAATCGCAAGTTTCGATCTGCAAACCTTCACGTCGTGCCGAGTTACTTCCATCTATGTAATCGTACGGTACTGATTCACCCTGACCCTCGGGCGACACAATCACCCTTAACTTATTTGCTGAGCTGTAGGTCTTCACTGGCGTTCAATGACGATCAACAGTGATGTATGAACGAGGGAAGCCTACCTATAACGTTGTGTACATCTCATCGTTCACGTCTCACGTCACGTGGGGCAATGAATTGATTGAGTACTGGAAGCAAGTTACTCACGCTTGGTATAAACGAATTCTTCTTCATTAATAACCACCGTAAAAAAGCCCACCATTTAAAATCAATTTGTTTCTTCGCAAATATTTATGGAATAATTTTTTATTATTTCTGAATAACATTTTAAGTTTGAATACTAAAAGTAATCACTTTTAACGAATGTTTATAATTATTTACAGAAATTCTATGAGTTATATCGATCTAGTTACTACAATGTATTATCTTCTTCTTCTTCTTCTTCTTTTTCTTCGAACCACAGGAATTATGATTATTCACTCTTTTTCCTATAGTGTAATGGGGAGCACCCAGCTTTCTTTCAAACCCAGAAACCTCTCTCAGCCCCAGGCGTATAGTGATATGCTTAGTGCTGCATAGACTCCTACTCAGGTAGGGTCATACTAAAACTTATCGATGGCTAAGCAGTTAAAATATATATTTGACAATGAAAAATTTTATCGATTCAGTGACTACAGTCAGAATATTGATATAAATTATATCGATTTAGTGACTACAGTCAGAATATTGATATAAATTATATCGATTTAGTGGCTACAGTCAGAATATTGACATAAATGATATGAATTGTATCGATTTATTGGCTATACAATCAGAAGAATTAAATTAATTATATCGATTTATTAACAACAGGGTCAGCAGGTTTACACTTAAGAATGAGATGGTAAAAGCAGAATTATAATTTTATGAGAAAATGTCTTGTTCCTGGGATAATATTTACTTTTGTGTGGCCTCTCCATGTGACTGGACTCAAAAAGAGCGCGAGGCAGCACGAAATTAACGTTGCAGACGAAGATGCAGATTTAAAGGAAATTAATGCGCAATAGGCTTGCAGGTATATCTGCTGTAAAAAGTGGGCGAACAATGGACCAGGCTGATATTCTGAATTCCCTAAGGAAGAGAGGATGTGTAAAAGATTCAAGTAATAGTGGTAAAGCTACAGCTCTATCTAGAATACAAGAATATCAAGAACAAGAGCACTATACTGGAAGTCAAAGAAAAATAGTAAATCAGCATAGAACTGGTGGTGTTAGTTGCCACGCTCTGAGAGATATACTTAGGAGGATATCGGAGAACTTATGTACTAATTGGTTCTCTCTGCCCTTCGTTTTAAGCCGTTTTTATCATTCTATTGTGATATATAAACAGCCAAAATCAGTACGTGCACAGCCTTCAGTACCTAATGGAGCTCAAGTGCTTATCTTTCGGTGGTGTGTTCGGTTTCAACCAGCGTTTACTGGGTTCGCTCTCCGTTAGCCTTTTGCTGTCGCCAGCCAAAACCCACAAGGCAGCAGGTTGATATTGTCTTTCAGGGCAGCGACCCATAGACGATCTGCCCTCCCGGGCTGCCCGGGCTGCGTCATCTGCCCAGCTATACCAGCCTTGTTAATGGACTGCTTGGTTTGCCTACCGTCCCGTTTTGTGTACGGTTTGCTCAGCTAGTCGTGATTGTCCCCAATCAACTACAAGGCAGCAGTAGTTCCCTGCGACTAATTGGTTCAATGTACAGTGGTGTTGATTTAATGACTAAACTCATCTTTCTCTGGTATCAAACATGAGGTCTACGTCGACCTGTGAATCGTTTGTACGAGTTCGCTCAAACAGAAGTTAGAACCGAGTCCGCCCATCTAGAAAACAAGTACATTAACCACTGTTCTATGTAGCTCTCAACATTAGCTGTAGCTGTAAAATGTGGGAAAGAATTTATTGCATCGTTTTGATCTTTTATAAACATTTGCACCGGTCGAGTGATAACATACCAATGTTATGTTACTGTTTTTGTCATGTTTTCATGACTGGATTATGGCAGGGGATTTAGTGGATGCAGCTCATGGTTAAGTTCTTAAACATGATGTTGGAGAAAGCGGAAAAAGGTGCTAGCAGCAAATGTTTTTCAGAATGGTTGGGATGAGATCGACGTTCTTTAAAAAAAAACATGCTACGGACGATATTATGCTAGTTTCATTTCTCGAAGAAAATCAAATATAAAAGAACCCTTTTTCATACCTTGAGGTATATATTTGGTAATACATCATAGGTCAGTAGTTTTCATTGTTCATCGGCGTGCGTTATATGGTCGGGAATAAAATTCCACTTCCTTCCACTGCGACATTGAACCCAGACCACTAAAAGAACTACAGCGCTAGCTAATTTGTTATCTCGACTGTATGCAACCTAACGACATCTTTATGAAGTACCAACAACCATTGTTTTCAACCATCTTAAATCACAGTGTGACTTATTTACTAATTTACCCTCGTACTTCTAGTTTCTGTTAGTGATCAATATAAGAGACTAAAGCTATTTTTATTATACATAATCTCTTCATAGATATGATGCATTCTAAATTCATAGATTTTATATTACTGTTGTACAGTTAAAAATAAATCCTTTACACAATAGTTCGTGTTATAATATTTTGATTTATTAGCAGTAAACTTCTATACGATGTATTGTTCTTGTTTTGCTGACTATGCAATTCTTGTTATATTGGAATTCTATATTACGATACCTTGTATGTCTAGTTATTGCGCTAATAAGTGCCTATTTTTTTTTTACTGTTACTGGTTGTCTAGATTTGATTTTATTGGATTAATTGATCTTATTCTACTGCTACACATATATGGTGTGTAGTTTTTGTTTCTTCTTGGCTTCATAAATATTGCTATATTTAATGTATATGTCTTTTTCTGTATTCTATACAATTCTTGTTATATACTATAAACATTTCTTGTTCTATACTCTATCCAGTTCTTGTTCTATACTCTATACTATTCTTGTTCTATACTCTATACTATTCTTGTTCTATACTATACATTCTTGTTCTAACTCTATACCATTCTTATTCTATATTATACTATTCTTGTTCTACACTCTATACTCATTCTTGTTCTATACTCTATACTATTCTTGTTCTATACTCTATACTATTCTTGTTCTATGCTCTATACAATTCTTGTTCTATGAAAATGAAAATCGTGGCATATCCCAAAGGACGTAGCCATCAACCACAGTTGTTGATTTTTCTAGGCACCACTTATACGTTCAGTAGTTTGCCATTGCTTTCTGAACGGGTGGCGCCATCGTCCTTTGTTAAAATCAACGGAAAAATTTAAGCAAACTGTCCGCAGCGTGATTCGAATCAGAACGTCGAGGTTAATAGACCGAGGTCATAACCCTAGGCCAGATCCAGTCTGTTCTTCTTCCATCCTGCTCTTGTTCTTCTCTCTATACAGTCTTGTTCTTCTGCTCATACAACTCTGTTGATTTACCATACAACTCTTGTTCTAGTACTCTATACAACTCTTGTTCTTCTACTCTATACAACTCTTGTTCTTCTACTCTATACAACTCTTATTTAACTCTTGTCCTACTCTATACAACTCTTGTTCTTCTACTCTATACAACTCTTGTTCTTCTACTCTATACAACTCTTGTTATTCTACTCTATACAACTCTTGTTCTTCTACTCTATACAACTCTTGTTCTTCTACTCTATACAACTCTTGTTCTTCTCTATCAACCCCCAACCTTGTTCTACTTACCTCTTGTTCTTCTAAACCCTCTTATAAGCTCTGTTTTCTCTCTATACAACTCTTGTTTTCTACCTATAACTCTTGTCATTCTCTATACAACTCTTGTTCTCTACTCTATACAACTCTTGTTCTTCTCTATCAGCTCTTGTTCTTCTGCTCTATACATTATAAATTCATGTTCTATTAATTCTATGTCTTATAGTAATTCTGGTCCACTAGTTTCAGCATGTGTAACACGTACATCAACTGTACTAGTTCTCACACCACGACCCAGCTTCACATATTTATGCACGAATTTTACATAGCGTACACAACTGTACACATAATACATCGCTTAGTTGTTACATTTATCACAACCTCTACATGAAGAGAACGAAAATAAACGTTATTCATGTGAGAAAGATGGAAATAAATACAGCTTTCATCATGACACTCTGAGTGATTCTCCATGTGAGCTGTATTGTTGTTCGTTAATATTTCGTCTTTTTAAGTTGGATGTGCGATATTTGAGGTATTTATGATGATGATATAATGTCAATTCTTGCCAGTTTTGCATGGTTTAGAAATTTTACACCGATGCATATCCTTAGTTTTATATTGCAAGTCTATTTCATGTCTTCCTTATTTTTTCTTTTTCTTATAATTATTTTTGAAGTAACATTTTTTACAACTTAGTTTATCTTATCAGGAGAAGTGATGAAATCAGAGCAATATCTGGTCGATCACTAGTAATAACTGTTATAAGAAGGAGAAGTGGTGATATCAGAGACATGTCTGGTCAACCACTAGTGACAACTGTTATAAGAAGGAGAAGCTGTAGATATCGTGGACACACCTTGAGGAGAAATGATAAACGAATATTAAAGCAGGCATTGAAGTGGGACGCAAAGAGTTCAAGAAAGAGAGGATGACCTAAGGAGACCCTGAAAGGAACTTTGCTGAGAGAAGCAAGAAATATCGGTCTCAGTTCCATGGATGACATTGAGCGAGTTGTCCAGGATAGAATGGTATGGAGAAATTACTTGCCGGCCCTATGTAGCATATAACGTCACTAGAGGAATTATTACTATTTATTATCTATCTCGTCAAATGTCAATATTATTGCAGTTTAAAAAAAAAATATCAAGAGTATGATCCTGATTTTTCTTTCTTTTTCTTTCGCATGCTATGAATTCAGGTGTAGTCATGGCTCCTAATATGTCGATTTTTATTTTGCGTGAAAACTTGCTTTCCTTTTCATCAGTGTCACTCGACATTCAGGCAAAATCTTATTCCGACTTCAGAAGCTTCCCAATAATGAGTTAATATACTTCTTAGTTTGCAACCTCTCAATTTGTATGTAATATCTCCTACTTCAATGAAGGATATAATTTTCATTGCTTTTATTTGCCTTTTAAGTATCTCTAGTATGATGTTTGCTCTTTTGCTGCGAGTGCAATAACAATTTGATTGTTGATTTGAACAAGCACAATATTCTTGATTTGAGAGAGATCGTTATAAGAACTGGCATTAAAATCAAAATGCTCACATCAGAAGGAAGCAATCACGTGATTAGATAGATGCTTTGAAACATCAATGAGTTTCAACTGAGCCGTGCGTAATATCACAAATTACATATCACAGACGACTGTAGCGTCAGTTCAACAGTTTTTACTTCCGGTTCACTATTTTGATGTTCTTAGTCGGTTATTGCACGACTAACGATCATTTACGACATTACCGATCTTTTACGACATATCCGATCATTTGCAACATTTACGACCATTTACAATATTTCCGGTTGTCATCAATGCAGCTTCTAATCATAGATCTGTTTTTTGTTATTTGAATATAATTTCTTTCGCTATTAGTAAACACATAGGTTGGCTGTCTTATTTCGCAGTTTGTTTTTGACTTAGTTCGTTGGTTATCCTGCTGGATTACTGTTGTTACTGTCTGTAGTACCGCTTTTTAGGACGGTGTAGGACAAGTGGAACGTGAGCATGAGGAATTTAATGGTTGCATGGTTAGTGCAGTCGCCGAGAAGTTGTTCAGGTTAGGATTTTTCTTTTATACCCCTACAGAAAAAAAATTCTTGGCCATACCGTAGATTGAACACGGTTTTCACACATGGGAGCCGCGTTCTAATCCATTCGGCCGGACGCTCCTCCTAGACTACTACACCGACAACGCAAGAGATCAAATCCAGGAAATGTAGACTTTCCGTCCTGCTCAACTGAGAATCAATACTAGACATTACGATAAGCGACTGTTGTGGTAATCCACTAATTCAGAACACTTTCCGAGAAGCAACAGTTCACTAACTGAGATAATGAAACAACTACCAATAGAGCACTATCTGAGATAATGAAACAACTACCAATAGAGCACTTTCTGAGATAATGAAACAACTACCAATAGAGCACTTTCTGAGACGAAACTACAGCCGTCGCTCACAAGTGGTCATATGTTGGAGTCTCTTATCTATGAAAAACTGTCTTCTTCTTTGCGTTCGTTCTTTACGACCAATTTTAATCACTCTTTGTGATATGTTTAATCTTTGCCAAGAACGTGTATACGTTGCACATTTGTTCGTTAAGCCCCTAAAGGCATAGACTTTTACATGTTTAGGACACGTGCATCCGATTTTAGTCCAACCTCCTTAGTCGCCTCTTACGACATGCGTGGCAGGTAACAATGGTTATATTCTTTACATCCAATTTTGGACCCGGTAACCACTGGCGTTAAAAACTGTCAAACAAAACGTCTTCAAATTACATTGTAAAAAGTGGAAACTCTTAGTTTATTAGGTTTCAGAAACAGTTGCATAATTCTTAGTAAACAGTTGCATAATTCTTAGTAAACAGTTGCATAATTCTTAGGGAAAAAGTTGCATAATTCTTAGTAAACAGTTGCATAATTCTTAGTAAACAGTTGCATAATTCTTAGTAAACAGTTGCATAATTCTTAGTAAACAGTTGCATAATTCTTAGTAAACAGTTGCATAATTCTTAGTAAACAGTTGCATAATTCTTAGTAAACAGTTGCATAATTCTTAGTAAACAGTTGCATAATTCTTAGTAAACAGTTGCATAATTCTTAGTAAACAGTTGCATAATTCTTAGTAAACAGTTGCATAATTCTTAGTAAACAGTTGCATAATTCTTAGGAAACAGTTGCATAATTCTTAGGAAACAGTTGCATAATTCTTAGGAAACAGTTGTATAATGTAATATATTCATCATAAAATAGGCAAATACAGTGGCGGCTCGAGATAATTTTTGTTGTTGGGGCCAGACATTTTTTCCGGATAAATCATGGTTTTTGGTTGCTATATTTTAATTTATAAAATAATAAATACACGATATACATTATTTTTGTGGGACCCGACCCCATTGGCCCTTAATGACGAGCCGCCACTGGGCAAATACATAAAAAATTTTAATTAGGAATCTGGTCACAAAATATTGTGGGCTCAATCCATACAACCGACGTTTTGCAAGTGAGAAATGAAACTGGTCCGCCTACCTTCCCCATAATTGAACTTAGAAAAATGTAGTGATAGATATTTTACATCGACCGGTCTTCAAAAGATACGGGATTTCCGTTTCATTTTTATTCATCGTAAAGAAACATTTCGTGATGAAAGCTGAGTTTTAGGTTGACTATTCCGCAATGATAAAATACATTTATAATTATTCCATATACTTTAAACATCAGTTAATGGTTATATAACGACCATCATAAATATATTCTCTGGACATATCCATATGTGCTTCGATCCCGCCTGGACAGCTCTAGCAATGTCCAGCGGTTTCCATTTTTTTCCTGATAAATATATATTTTATACAAGTAATACGGAGAGCCGCTGTAGCGTAGTTGCTAGTGAACTCGCTTCGCAAGGCTGGTGGTCTGGGTTCAGATCACACATCGTGTGCCGACGGTCAATGAAAAATACAGACCTAACACTGTATTGACCTATATACCACGAGGTATGAAAGGGTTCCTTTACTTTTTCCCTTTTACAAGTAATACCACAATACCACACCATATCAAGCGACCGAGCGTGCATTATCTCGAAAACCGATCATCAGTTAAATCTGCTACGCCTTGCGGCAAAAAAGCAGAAAAGGACAAAAGAAGAGAGAAAGAAGATACAAGTATTCGGACAGACAATATAGCATGCGTATGCACACACATATACATGCATACAGATACATACCAACACACACTTACAGAGATATAGAGAGATAATAGAATTCATATCTACTGTATGTGGGTTCACTTTCCAGCACGTTCGATTTCTTAGTTTACACAGCTTCTTCTTTCTTCTTCAATGACCCAGCGATACTTGGACTCTTACATTTCGACCCGATGCTATGTCATGCTATCTAAATGTGTTTGTAAGTTGTTCTTTTGTTCCGTATGATGTGTTCCATTTGTCTGGCCTTGGAAGAAGGAAGATCATCCTGACGTCATCTAGAAATTGGCAACAGAAGAGCTGGTGATGAACGGTTTCATGATGACACTCTCGAGCGTGTTGTGGGTGCATTTCTTCTCTATCGTTTTCCATGTAGGTTTCAGGAAAGGGTCAATCTTTTTATATTCCCTCGGATTATTTCAAGATATGTCCTATCCAGAGTCAAATTTTTCTTCACTTCTTGATTTACTGGAATATGTCTTACTCTCGCCATAAACTCTTCATTTGGGACCTTATGTTGTAATCATAAACTTTATTTTACGCAATGACTCAGTCGTTGCCAACTGTGTTGCCGTTGTAGAAAGTACACGTTAAACTCCATCATGAAACAACATAACATAAACTTAGCAGCAGGGCCGTGGGGTATATTTTCTCAGTATGATGCAAGTCTTCGAAATGCCGCCCCTTAAATGTTTTTCCTTAAAAAACCATTTGATTTTGCTGCATATGCAGCCCCCTTACGGTTCTGCCTGATGCGACCGCCTCTCTGCATCATAGGGCCCTGCTTAGCAGATCGATATTAGCGTATGAAAGTTAACATTGGAAGCAAGAAAAAGTAGGCAAACCAAATTAAATGTGTTAGTCCGAATTAATTAAGCCATATAAACAGTATTACAAAAATATGTGTTATTAAAAAAAGTGGATACACATTGTAAGTTAATAATAATTAAATGATTATTTGGTAGGATCATTATCATTGCACTTCGGTGAGTAACCATGTGTGTTCCGATCGCTTTCTTACATAGGAAGATCTCAGCTGCAGTGCACAAACTCCGTAGCACCGGTGAGGGCACCCGATGTAATTTTGATAATGGTGAAAATATGTATGTAGGGGTTTTATTTTTAATCTTTTCTAATGAATTTTGCCCAGGCAGCGGCTTTGGAACCTAATCATCTCGATTTTGAACGGCCAAGGGCTCCTTTACTTGGAATATAGAACACGGGACCTACGTTTTATCGTCCGTCTACTATAGGACTGGGAACTCGATCTCACCTACTCTGAGACCAGTCTCTTGAAAAATATCCAGATGGCTCCACGAGCGAGCGAACCTGGTACCTTTGGCACGAGAGACGAGTACCTAACCTCTAGGTTACAGAGACCCTGAGTAAAGAAAAGTAATAGTTTCATTGTTTAATTGTTGTGAAGCTACAAGTACAATAAATTGGTAACAAAAATATAAGGTGAGAAAGAAGAGAGAAAAAGATGTAGAAGGATAACAAAGAATAATAATTAATAAGAAACCAAGTCACACGTAAAAAGCTGGACAACGAGCTGTAAATATATGTGAAAAAGAAGAGAAATGGTGAACATGGAGAGATGTCAAATATAAAGTAATTTAGTGTAACGAATTAACAAAACTAAATCTACGTTTCAACCAGAAGGTCTTTGTCGAGATCGAATTAACAAAACTAAATCTACGTTTCAACCAGAAGGCCTTTGTCGAGATCGAATTAACAAAACTAAATCTACGTTTCAACCAGAAGGCCTTTGTCGAGATCGAATTAACAAAACTAAATCTACGTTTCAACCAGAAGGCCTTTGTCGAGATCGAATTAACAAAACTAAATCTACGTTTCAACCAGAAGGTCTTTGTCGAGATCGAATTAACAAAACTAAATCTACGTTTCACCAGAAGGTCTTTGTCGAGATCGAATTAACAAAACTAAATCTACGTTTCAACCAGAAGGCCTTTGTCGAGATCGAATTAACAAAACTAAATCTACGTTTCAACCAGAAGGTCTTTGTCGAGATCGAATTAACAAAACTAAATCTACGTTTCAACCAGAAGGTCTTTGTCGAGATCGAATTAACAAAACTAAATCTACGTTTCAACCAGAAGGTCTTTGTCGAGATCGAATTAACAAAACTAAATCTACGTTTCAACCAGAAGGTCTTTGTCGAGATCGAATTAACAAAACTAAATCTACGTTTCAACCAGAAGGCCTTTGTCGAGATCTATAAAGAAGAAATAGGAGAATTTTATAACAAAAATAAATAAATTTAGAATAAATCGATAAATTTGAAAATACGACGCAGAAATTATGGACTTTTAACCCAGGTTAGCGTTCAAGGACAAAGCATTCAAACTGAACTTAGTAACTGTCAAATTTTTGCCATCCTGAAACACCATACTTCTTTGTCCGCCAAATCTTTATTATCATCGCTCTGATGATCATTTGTGGAATCTGTCCACAGGAACACAGCCAACAAATGGTGAAATAATAGCTGGAGATTTGAATATTGAACACATGTGTAACGCTCTCTTACCACCACAACCCATGTGGTTGTCTAATTGAACACATGTGTAACGCTCTCTTATGACCACAACCCATGTGGTTGTCTAATTGAACACATGTGTAACGCTCTCTTATGACCACAACCCATGTGGTTGTCTAATTGAATGAAAATTTCCTTTACAGTCGACATGTTTCACAAAATGATTTCTTCTGGAATATTTCCAGTGTATGCTTGCATTATCTCAGTTTTTTTTAATTATTTACTTTGATTCATTTTATACACATGCTTGATTCAATCAAATTTTGTTATTGTTTTAAAGTTTGTGGTATGTTTCGTTATAGTTATTAGTCTTATGTACAAGAACATTTCAAGACTGTATCGGGCTCACTAGTCATCTACGCACACACAGACAAACGTAACGCCACATTCTTTGGATGAAAATTTGTGTGGTCATCATCACCCGTAATGGACGAGCATCATCATCAGTTATTAGTATTTGATCTTCTTAGTTCTTCTGGTGTCCCACTGTTACCGGGTTGTTTTCTACTGTCATGGTTTTTGTTTTTGTTTTGTGTTGATTTAGTGACTTGGGAGATAGTTAGTTTTTTGTTTTTTTAAATAGAATTCCTGCGATATCACCTATCCATCTTTTATCATGGTCGTCTTCTCCCTTTCATTTTAGTATACAACTGTTTTAGTAATTTATATTAATTGTGTCTCTAGTACTTAAAGCGTCTGATTGTCGTTAACATATTTTACTGCTTCTTTGTCGATATAATATTTGATATTTATTTTTGTTGATAGGAAATTGCACTACTTTTCCTAGTTTTTACTTCTTGATACTTTTTGTTGTTAGTAATTTTACTAATGTTTGTCGTAACAATTTTAAACTACTTTTTATCAATAGTACTTTATACTACTATTAGATGTTTGTATTAATTTTTGTCGCTATAACTCTGTATAACTTTTTCACCCCTAGGAAAGCATAGGTCCGCAACCAAGGCCTTCCAAGTCCGCCATCCAAGGCCATCCTTTCCAGATCTCTCCACTCTCTCCCATCCTCCGCATTCTGTCTCCAACTCCCGTCTCCATGCGTTCCTGGATCCTCCCCTACCTCTAGTGCCCCGGGAGCTCCATCGCAGAGCCTGTCTTGTAATGCTGTTATTGGGTTGTTTTAGTGTGTGTCGGCAACCTGATTTTCTTTCGAATTTCACCGGCTCGCTTCATGAGTCTCTCTGTGTGGGGTCCTTCTTCTTCATCGGGTGGCCAGCTTTGAATTTCTCTGGTTGTGGTTTCTGTAGCCATCTAGCGTTTCTTGCGGGGTGGGGTAGCTAGCCCACGCCCAACTTCCTTAGTCAGCTATTACGACATGCGTGGCAGGTAACAGTTGTTCTATTCTTTACACCTCAATTTAGGCCCCGGTAACCACACGGGTGATAACTCTATATTACTTAATGTTTTTTTAATAGTATATTATAACTGTGAGCGTCTGTAGCTCAAGCTGTAGTGAGCTTGATCACGAACCCAAGCGTACCTGGTTGAAACCCTATGGTGGGCAAGTTTGGAAGCAAATTCGTTTCCGTGGGATTTTACAAAAGGTAAAAATAGACCTTACTGTTCAGAAAGCAATGGCAAACTACTGAACGTATAAGGGGTGCCTAGAAAATCAACGACTAGTTTACTGTGGTTGATGGCTACGTCCTTTAGGATATGCCACGATTTTCATTTTCGTATTATAACACTTTTGTTAATGTTTATTTTCTTTTCTCCAATTCTGTTTTGCCTCACAGCGTCAGGTCAAGGCACTTTTAATGATGTACTATTAACTTTTGTTAATAGCGCATCATATTACTTTTTGTTCTTAACACATCAAATAAATTTTGTCATTAGAATTTTATATTACTTTTTCCATTATAATTTTATTCTACATTTTTTCGTTAGCACTTTCTGTACTGTTTACTGTTAGTACTTTATATTACATTTCGCTGTTACTACTTTCTACTACTTTTTGTTGTTGTTATTTTATATTACTTTTTGCTGTTAGTACTATATTATATTGTTTGCTGCTGCGTACTTGATGTACATATTATTCACGAGCATGTTGATCTAGTTCTTAGTCTGCTTCTAAATGCGAGTTATTGTGTTACTGTTTAATGTCTAGAGGCATGTTTCCTTTCTGCTTATTGGTTCTTAATGTTATCATATTCAAGAGTTAACAGAAAAACACACATCTGCTGTTGTTATTGTTATTGTTGTTAAGGATACACCAGTTATGTTGAAGTTTGTATATTTGGCAATGCAGCGTGTTTCTTTTTTTTCGATCCAGAAGCACTTGAGCTTTCAGCTCTTCAGCTCGGTGCTATGGACATCGTAACCTTCGGTTCGGTGCCACGAACACCGTAAATTTGGAGAACCTCTGGCTTTTCTGCCAGCCTGCGGAATTGAGCCGCACTCACATGGGGCTTGTCATCTGTCGTCCAACGCGCTACAGACAGACAGACGGGCGGACGGACGGAAAGACAAATAGACAGAAAGACAGATAGATAGATAGACAGACAGGCAGATAGACAGACAGACAGGCAGACAGTCGGACGGACGGATGGACGGACAGTCGGACGAATAGATAGATAGATAAATAGAGATAGACAGATATATATATATAGAGATAGATAGATCGATAGATAGATAGATAGATAGATAAGATAAGATAAGATAAGATAAGATAAGATAAGATAAGGTAAGATAAGATAAGATAAGATAAGATAAGATAAGATAAGATGAGATAAGATAAGATAAGAAAAAGATAAGATAAGATAAGATAAGATAGATAGATAGATAGATAGATAGATAGATAGATAGATGATAGATAGATAGGATAAACAGACAGATAGACAAATATACCAGATTATTTTCAACTAATGATATGCTTCTACATTTTTGATTGCCTGCTCTTATTGACATTTCTCTGAACGCCAACACGGCAGGAACCCGATACCATCATCTGAAACACACTCTTTCATCTTCTCCACGGAATCCTGGCATTGTATCACGTGTCACGTGATACTCCACCACACTGGTCTGTCATCTGAGCTTATCGCTGTTAATGTCAGTCTGTGATGACGTGGCTGTCAGTGAAACTTAATACGAGTACTTCACGGGATTATTCTCACAGTTTTTACCTATTTCCTGACGGTTTTTTTTGGGGTTTATTATCAAAAATATTTTATGACTGTTCCAAGATAAAAGCCTCAAAGGTTAAGAAAAGAATACGTTACGGACATAACTTAATAAAAAATAGTAATAAAGGTTGAACAGAATAGCTGGGATACAATACAGCAGAGTCAGACACTTTAATGTGTTTTTGTATGGTATTACCTTCATAATTTTCAAAGAACTTGTTTCCTGATTTGAACCGTGTTATAGGTTTTGCTAAGACACAAAGAATTCATATACTTTTTTTTATTATAAAGCTCTTTTTTTTTTGCTAAGGGTCTCCTTCTGCCTACTTCGTAGAACGCTCTATGCAGACAACGCTCTTGTTAACCACTCTTTGTGATTTGTATGTGATCTGAGCTTAGGAACGATTGGACGTTGTGTCAATTATGCGCCTAAAAGTAGACCTGCACATCCGATTTCTGAGATATTTTTTATTTACTAAGGTAGCTTCCAAAGGCCCCTACCCCAGTCGCCTCTTAACACATGCTTTGTTGGTCACAGTATTGTTTTATTTGCTCCCATTGCTGGCCCTGAAAACACAAGGGCGTGATAAGGGTCTAAGAATCCATATACTTTCTCAATTATAAAGCTTAGTTTTTTGCTAATTTGCTAAGAAATAACCTTCACTAAATTAACGAATTTAACCTTCACTAAATTAACGAATTTAATCTTCACTAAATTAACGAATTTAATCTTCACTAAATTAACGAATTTAACCTTCACTAAATTAACGAATTTAACCTTCACTAAATTAACGAATTTAATCTTCACTAAATTAACGAATTTAACCTTCACTAAATTAACGAATTTAACCTTCACTAAATTAACGAATTTAATCTTCACTAAATTAACGAATTTAACCTTCACTAAATTAACGAATTTAACCTTCACTAAATAAACGAATTTAATCTTCACTAAATAAACGAATTTAACCTTCACTAAATTAACGAATTTAACCTTCACTAAATTAACGAATTTAACCTTCACTAAATTAACGAATTTAATCTTCACTAAATTAACGAATTTAATCTTCACTAAATTAACGAATTTAACCTTCACTAAATTAACGAATTTAACCTTCACTAAATTAACGAATTTAACCTTCACTAAATTAACGAATTTAACCTTCACTAAATTAACGAATTTAACCTTCACTAAATTAACGAATTTAATCTTCACTAAATTAACGAATTTAACCTTCACTAAATTAACGAATTTAATCTTCACTAAATTAACGAATTTAACCTTCACTAAATTAACGAATTTAACCTTCACTAAATTAACGAATTTAACCTTCACTAAATAAATGAATTTAACCTTCACTAAATTAACGAATTTAACCTTCACTAAATAAACGAATTTAATCTTCACTAAATTAACGAACTTAATCTTCACTAAATTAACGAATTTAACCTTCACTAAATTAACGAATTTAACCTTCACTAAATTAACGAATTTAACCTTCACTAAATTAACGAATTTAACCTTCACTAAATTAACGAATTTAACCTTCACTAAATTAACGAATTTAACCTTCACTAAATTAACGAATTTAACCTTCACTAAATTAACGAATTTGACCTTCACTAAATTAACGAATATCTGGCAATCTCAAGACCTTAGTATATGCACAAAAGTTAAATTATTTAGGTCATGTGTGTTTCCCTGTACTGATTTACGGTTGTGAAAGTTGGAAATCAACAAAGAAAATTGATAAGAAACTGGACAGCTTTGAGAAAAAATGTCTACGAAAATTATTAAAAGTAAAATGGAGTGATTTCTTTTCTAACAACACAGTGAGAGATAGAACACACCAACAACCCGTATCAAATATTATAAGAAACGAAGGTGGAAATATTTAGGTCATGTTCTTAGATCAGACGAAAAGAGACTAAATCGACAAGTCCTTATGTGGTCACCAGTTGGGAAAAGAAAACGTGGAAGACCAAAGACCACTCTTCGAAGAACAATCCTACAAGAGGGTAAACTATTGGGATGTAAAATCATACAAGATCTCCAACTGCTAGCAAAGAACCGTATCACATGGAGATCTAAAACCTCTGCCCTATGTGCCGTCTTTGGCACGAAAGGAACAAACTAACTAACTTAATTATAATAAAGTTTTCGGGATGCCATGGTTCAGTCCACAGTAAGGTCAATGAGATTTTTTCTGTCAGGGACATGAAGAAAAATCCTAACCTGATCAGATTTGTGACGACTGCACTCGCAATGCAGACATTAAATTCCATAGGCGCATCTTCCCCCTTCCCTCCCTGTCCTACACCACCTGAATAGCGGGATTATTTCTGCTTCTACAACGTGTAATTTCAAATTCCATAAATCGAAGGATAAAATCAACATAAAATTGTGTGTCTACTTCTACCCTGCGGTCGTGATGAACAAACGGACGGCTCCCATTTATCCATCTTCAACTTCTCTACTATCGTTTCAATTAATGCAAGCATGTCTGTTCTCTCAACTATTGCAAATTTTCTTAATATATTCAGTCATATACTCAGAATATTGTAAGTCGTTTAAAAAAACCCAGAAATTAGACATACGTGAGATGTTTTGTGTGCATTTCCATCATAAGAGCTCCTAAACCAGATGGTCTGAACACATTGTACATGATATGTTTAAGAACCCTTGCTTGTAAAAGTTGTCGAACCCCCTCATACCATCACTCCCACCCTTAATCCAACGTTCTATTAAAACATATCCTATCATTTGTTCAGCGTCCTTCTCGTCAGACATGGGTCTCTGTGGTCAAGTGATTAAACTTTGACCTTGCGTTACGAAGGTTGGGGGTTCAAAACCGCACCACCTCGTTCTATTTACAGTGCATTTTTTCAGAGACCCTAGGAGTTTTGCAGAAGGTACGGAGTACGTGCTTTGTGTAATACTCTCTGCCTGTGGCATGCCTTTTTCTGGAGATGGACCTAGCCATATGAGGTAAAACCCGGTGCAATGAAGACAACCTTTCGGTTTTAGACTTATTTAGTGACTAGTTTTTCATGAAGTTCCAAGTAAAGGAAGCCAAACATTTGTAATATTGCACTGTTAAGGAAAATGGAAAAACATATAAGATGTGTAACTTACATGTGCCCATTTGTAGCCTGCTCAACTTAATCTTTTTATCATTTATCTAGCTTTGACCTTATCAGCTAATCGGCTCTGAGTATTGGTCTGAGAACTGAGGAAGCCAGACTCGGTGAACGTGCTGACGTTAAACATATGAGCAGACAGTAAAAATAAAACCTAACGTCTCCCGAGACTAACAGGCATGTCAGCATCGCCAGTATTAAATAATACAACAGATAAAGTATGTCAGAATCGCCAGTATTAAATAATACAACAGATAAAGTATGTCAGAATCACAGTCAGTATTAAACAATGCTACAGATAAAGTATGAGAGCCGCTGTAGCGTAGTTGTTAGTGAACTCGCTTCGCAAGGCTGGTGGTCTGGGTTCAGCTCCCGCAATGCGCGTGGAATTTTTCCGACCGCGACGGCTCTCAGGTCGACCCAGCCTCAACTGAGTACCATACATGCTGTGGGAAAGTAAGGCGGCCGGCGTGATGCTGACCACATCACCCATCGAGTGCCGACGGTCAATGAAAATACAGACCTAACACTGTATTGACCTATATACCACGAGGTATGAAAGGGTTCCTTTACTTTACTTTACAGATAAAGTATAATAAAGTATTTCTCTGGTTTCTCCATATCTTGATAAAATATCTCTAGAATTTACTTATGTTACAAAGAAGACGGATGAAAATATGATATCATATGTATATTGATTGATTGATAGATTGATAGGACCATCATCATTGCATTTGGTGTCAATTCTCCGATATTTTCTTCACTGAGTATCTAGCTGCAGTTCCATGAATGTCAACTCGCAAGTTTGTGCAATTTAAGTATGGTGAAATATTTTGAAAATTTTTATTTCAAATATTTTCTAAAGATTTTCGGGCAGAGCTTTCCAGCCTGCTCTGCTCAAATTTTATATGGTTCTTTTACGTGCTCAATTCGAACACATGTACCTCTTTTATCGTCGTCTCCGACAGGACTAAGAACTGATCTCACCTCATGAAGATTATATAGCACCTTACACAGTGTTAGTGAAGATTTCGCACATTCATTCTAAAGAGACGCTGAAATGGTAAAAGCTGATACACTTGGCTAGCTGTTCTAACTCATATTATGTGATGACTACAGCTTGGTAAAGAAACCTGCAGTAGCATAAAGACTGCAGAGACTGTAGAGCAGATTTGAAGAATATATGCACTGAACACTATTAATGTCACTTCCATGAAGAACTAGATTCGCATGTTATGCTGATCTATCGCCTATGTCAGATATATTATATGTATATTATGAGTATATTCTTTGATATTCTGAAGAAAACTCCAACAGAATGTAGATCAACATGTTTCATGATAAAAAATGTTTTAATTATGTTAGCCTGTTCATTCAGTAGAGATGTGTCGTCTGCCAATACAATCTCGCACTGATAGTCCGATTTTGTTGAGCGGTTTTCTATCTTTGTTCTAACTAACATGTTATCTGTTCTAACTTCATATTCTGATGTTCTAACTTCCCATGTTATGATGTTCTAACTTCCCATTTATGATGTTCTAACTTCCCATATTATGATGTTCTAACTTCCCATGTTATGCTGTTCTAACTTCCCATTTATGATGTTCTAACTTCCCATGTTATGCTGTTCTAACTTCCCATATTATGATGTTCTAACTTCCCATATTATGATGTTCTAACTTCCCATTTGGGATGTTCTAACTTCCCATGTTATGTGTTCTAACTTCCCATATTATGATGTTCTAATTCCCATATTATGTGTTTAACTTCCCATATTATGATGTTCAACTTCCCATAGTTATGATGTTCTTAAATTTATAATTAATTGATGTAACATGATTACCTTTATTAAGTTGCGAAATAAACAGCCTGGTTAATACCATGAGGTATATTGGTGAGCTCTCTAGCTTAGCGTTAGAAGCTCGATCACAACCAAGTGTAATTGGTTCAAACTTGCGGCGGGCAAGTTTTGAATCAAATTAGTTCCTTGATTTCTACGTACGGTAAAAATATACCTCACCGTTCCAAAAGCAATGGCAAACTATTGAACGTTAATTTGGATGTGCTGGTCTACTTGTAGGCGCATAACTGGCACGAAGTACAATCGCTATTAGGCTCAGATCACATACAAATCACAAAGAGTGGTTAACAAGTGGTTGATATGATGCTTTCGAAGAAGTAGATGGCATAGTCCTGTAAAAGATAGATCACAATTTTCACACATTATATGTCTATTTTTGTTGTTTATGTTCGTATATATTGTTCATCTTTATCACATTTTGATGGGATTCAACATCCATCTTCGTTCTTTCATACATAAAACTATTTTCATACGAATCGTAAGCTCAGACATAATTAATCATTTGAACTGCGCTTGCAGGAAGTTCACATTTCTCATTAATTTTTCAGAACTGTCACATTTGTTCTTCTAAAGCACAATTTATCTAAGTTTTCATTCTCATCTTAATACGCAAAGCTTTTCTGTCATTAGCATTTACACACAGAAAAATGTTCCTGGTTTCTCCCATCTTTAAGTCGTTTTTCCCTAGCCACAAGATGTATATATCGCAATATAGTCATAGACAATGGCGTATAGGGAAAAAACTGCGACTAGACAAATATAAATATTTTAGTTAAATAACCATCATATGATAAAAGAGAGAAAGGAGTGAGAAGCCGTTCTTCATACCTCGATGTATATTGTGTAAAACGGTGTTAGGCCTGTATTTTTCATTGTTGTCGGCACAGGATGGGTGATGTGGTCACATCACGCCGGCCGTCTTTACTTCCCAGTGATATCTATGGTTCCCAATTGAGGCTTGGTCGACATGAGAGCCGTTACGGGCGGAAAAATATTCCACGCTCACTGTAGAATTGAATACGGACCATTAGCATGAGAAACACGTTAACTAACAACTACGCTAACGCGGCTCTCGTCATTGCAAATTGTTTTATATTTCTCTAATTGGAAACAATCGGTTAAGCAGATGTTAGATTTTTCTATAATATTTTATTTGTTATAGTGAAGAAGACTATATGACATTTACTAAAGTTATGTTCATTTTCTTCAGTAAAGCTGTGGGTGTTACCTATTTCTTTATTTTCCCTATAGTTTTATTAATTATTATCCTGAGCAGAACATTGTCATAGTAACTGTCTTTTGGAATCTCTCTCTCTCTCTCTCTCTCTCATAGATCAGATGCCTCTGCTGCTGCCATGCTGAAATCATCAGTCACAACCTGGATCCATCACTTCTGTGGTCAACCTTTTCTCCTCTTTGCTGCGATGCTCTTTCCAAAATGGTCTTCTTAAGTCCCACATATCTTTTTACATGTTCAAAATATCGTAAATTTTTTTGCCTTCTTCTTTGTAGCATCTTCCAGTTTTCTTTGATTTTGAGTTCCTTTTGAACAAATCTATTTGTTCTATTTTCAGACCAGGTGCACGGATAATTATTTTGTAAATATTCAAAAATACAAACATACTTTTCCAGTGCCTTGTTACATGTCCATGTTTCACACACATACGTGGCCACTGGGAATATTCTTGATCTTAGTATTCTGATCTTTATTTTTCTATCAGTCCCATTCCTTGCTATTTTGAGAAAGGATCTCTGTAGCCTAGAGGTTAAATGCTCGTCTCACGTGCCAAAGGTACCAGGTTCGCTCCCACGTGGAGCTATCGGGATATTTTTCCAGATATCCTTGATCTTGGTGTAGGTGAGATCGAGTTCCTAGTCCTATCGGAGACGGACGATAAAACGTAGGTTTCGTGTTCAATTTAAGCACGTAAAAGAACCCTTGGTAGCTCAAAATCGAGTAGAACAGTTTGATGTAAAGCCACTGCACGGGCAAAATTCATTAGAAAAGATTAAAAATAAAATTGCTGCAAAATATCTTCACTATCTTTAAAATGACATCGGAGACCCCTGCCACGGAGTTCGTGCACTGCATCTGAGATCTTCCTGTGTAAGGAAAAGATGGAAGCACACATGATTACTCACCGAAATGCAATGATGATGGTCCAATAAATAAATAAATAAATCAAGCTACATTAGTTAATCTTTTGTAAGACTACGCTTGTTCTTCTTTTGACTACAGTCTTAATAGTATTTGTATAAGAATTAAGATCGATACATTGATTATTTTACTTGGACTGTATTGGTTAGTCACTTCTGTCCTCGTTGATATTCTTATCTAGAAGGCAAATGACTTCTTAACCTTTTAGTCTGATAAGGTGTCAACAGTATGCAGGTTTTTCATTTCCTCTAACATAGAAGACTTGATACTTTATATCTTATTCCCAGAATGTCCCAAGTCTCGATAATTTGATGTCTCCGGTTGCACCTAGAAACCATGAGATTGCGTGAGAACTAACAGGACTGGCTGTGTAAATCTTAAACATTCTGTACCTCTCAGACTGAACGATCCAACTTCAGTTGAGGATTTAGAACTAAATCTCGACAGTTGTAGTCTCTATTTTCTATCTGCGCACACGCACATTAGTCTATCAGTGAGAGATCTCTAAATACTTAGATTTTAGAATTGAGGTATTTGATATATTATGTGAACAATATATTAAATGACTTTTATTATGCCACTTCACAGTTTTCTTTGATTTTGAGTTCTTTCTGTGTAAATCTATTTGTTCTTTTCTCTGTCCAAGATATACGGATGACTCTTCTGTAACACTTATATTCAAAAGCACATATATGTTTTTCCACTGACTTGTTAAATGTCCATGCTTCACACCCATATATTGCCACTGATAATATGCGTGCTTTCTTTGTTTTTCTATCAGTTTCACTGCATATTGTTGTTAATTGTTCAAGTTATGTTATGTTATGTTATGCGATCGACGTCATGGCACATTGGGCATTCCCATTCGTGCTCTGTCCTCCGATGCAGCAGCCATCCCAAAGTCCATTTGCTCACAGTACCCATGAGAACTTGATTACTATATCTTATCTCTCTACCACGAAGACGACACTGTCTGGCATGTCCAAACTTAACGCCTAATTCTCGAACTCGTTCCAGTGTCTGAGACTCGCCCATGTCACAACATTGAGAGCGTACCGCATTTATGATATCGGCTCTGTCCATGCTTCTGCCCACTTGAGTCGGGGGACTGTTTGCAAGTTATCAGTTATATGAGAACTATTATCATAGCACTCCGGTCATGTCCAAATGTGCTCTGATCTCCACCGTAACAAATCCAGCAGCGTCCACTGGCCCAACACGCTAGTTCAACGTTGATTAATCAATCTTTTTGTATATTTCATATGTCCTTCTTTTCGGGTTTTACCAATAACGACACCAAGAAAAAACATTTCAGTTGCCTGTTTTTGATCTATTTTAGTAATTCTATTTATTTCCAAATTGTTTTCCTGTATAATTTTATCTGTTTGTTTTGTTGCTTCATCAAAACTATGCATTGAAATTGCTCGGGTTCAATACACCGCAAACAATGCAAACAAAACAACACTCAACCACACACAAAACATTTTGCATAAATTATATGCTTTTCAAATTGGAAGTCTAAGAATCATACATAAATTTTGTTCATTTGAAGACATTCTGAGTTGTTCATATACATACGTTAAATTTCACACCATTATCGTTGTTTCATGAAATTTCAACTAATAAATATTCATAACTCATAGAGTGATATCATGAGAGTTGGTCTCACAAACAGCGCTATGTAGAATATGTTTTCTATAGTGTTCTTGTCTCATGTGTATTGGGGAGTTGGTCAAGAAATAAATATGAATATTGAGAGATGAAAGGTCTCTCTGAACATAATTGTTATCAGAGTATAATAGTATTATTCAGATTTGTTCAAGTGCCATCAGTTAGTTCGCTCTCTATCTTATTCCTTTTGTTTCGTTGTATTGTCTCAGTCACTTGTTTCATTCTGAAGTTTCATTTTCTAGTCTAGTTCTCTAGTTTCATTCTCTAGTTTTACTATCTATTGTCATTCTCTAATGTAATTCTATTGTTGCATAATGTAGTCTCACTCTCATGTTTGATTCTCTAGTCTTATTCTCTAGTCTCATTTTCTAGGTTCATTTTCTAGTCACACTCTCGCGTTTAATTCTAATGTGATATTTTCTAGCCTTTAGTCTCATTCTCTTGTTTAATTCTTGTGCTACTTTCAACTTTCTTCTCATGTTAGTTGTGTTAAACGATGTTAGCACTATCTTTTTCAAGTGTTTTGGTATGTTCCTGCACTCTAGCCAGAGTATGTGAAGTTAGTGATCTACATATAGACCATGTGGATGTCCGTCAATAAAGAAGAAAGTAAAAAAAAAAACTTGACTATAGTTCATGACCTTTCCATTCAAATGTGTTCAGGGGCGTTTCTTTATGTAGATGTCACTTTGAATTACTATGAAAATACGCATGACATCCAATAGGCTTTTCGCACCGCATCCTGTCACATCTGTGCCAATCGGTGCAACGTTTTACACACCATACACATTTCACTTATACGTTTATATTCGGACCGACATGCAAACGATGGAAATTAGTACTATATAAATATATATTTATGCAAGCGAGAGTTGGAAAAAAACACCAAAAATATAGAAAGTAAGTTGAATGCATTTGAATATATATTACAAAAATGGGATGAATTCAGAAGGGATGAAATCAGAAAAATGTCTGGTCAACCACAAATAACAACTGTTATAAGAAGGAGAAGATAAAGATATGCTGGGCATGCTTTGAGAAGAAATGATCATAGAATATCAAAACAGGCATTGAATTTGGAGACAAACGATTCAAGACAGAGAGGACGCCCTATAGAAACTGTGAGAAGAACTTTGCTGAGAGGAAAAAATATTGGACTCAATTACATGGAAGAGTTTGATCGAGTTGCCCAGGACAGAGCGGTATGGAGAAATTACTTGCAGACACAATGTAACATATAACGGTGCGAGAGGAATAAATATATACTTTAGTTTATTATTTAATTAATTCAATGAACCAACGTCCCTTATTTTTCGACAGCCCCACACGCGCTCAGTCTCCTTCAGAAGGTGGCTATATGTTTTAATGCTGATAGCTTAGGTATTGTGCTGGTTTTGTAGACGTCCGAGTCGCCATGCGGTGGTCACTGCAGACTCATGTTAGGTATGTTATGCAATCCATCCAGTCTATTGAATACATCCCACATAGACGAATATATATATATATATGTTGAGATAGATAGATAGATTAGATAGGTAGATAGATAAATAGATATATATATAGATAGAAAGAGACAGAAGAGGAGAGAGATTAATTGTAGTTATCTAGACCAGCGTTTCCTAAATTGGTATCTGAGGACCTCCGGGGGTCCGCGTGGTACTCACAAGGGGGGCCCTCAAGCGCTTGAAGAAATATTATATCTTTGTCATTTCAAACAGAAAAATAAATGTTAAAAACATGTATCTCCTTCTTCTTCTTCTTTACGTTCGTCCTTTACTACTAATTTTAATCACTCTTTGTAATATGTTTGATCTTTGTCAAGAAAGTGTATACCTTGCACGTTGGTTTGGTAGGCCCCTAAACGCATGGACTTCTACACGTTTCGGACACGTGCAGTCGATTTCAGTCAAACCTCCTTAGTCCCTCTTACGACATGCTTGGCAGGTAACAATGGTTATATTTTTTACACCTAAACATGGGCCCCGGTAACCACTCGGGCGATACTTTGGCTGAAATCAGATGCACGTGTCCTAAACGTATAGAAGTTTATGCGTTTAGGGGCCCATAAACCAATGTGCAACGTATACACGTTCTTGGCAAAGATCAAACATATCACAAAGAGTGATTAAAGTTGGTCGTAAAGAACGAACGCAAAGGAGAAGATCACTCTTTGTGATATGTTTGATTTTTGCCAAGAACGTGTATACGTAGCACTTTGGTTTGGTAGGCCCCTAAACGCATAGACTTTTACACGTTTAGGACACGTGCATTCGATTTCAGTCAAACCTCCTTAGTCGCCTCTTACGACATGCAGGTAACATGGTAGGTAACAGTGGTTCTATTCTTTACACCCAAATTTGGGCCCCGGTAACCACTCGGGCGAAAAACATGTATAAAAACTGTTGTATACTAGTTCCGCTGCGAAATCACAGGACCCAGACCGGAGTTTTAATATCTGACAGGACAACATGAAAGGTCATTTAAAGTTTTCCGCAGTAGTCTGAGAACATTGTTTACTATTATAACACACATATATTTAAATCATGTCCGTATATTTCATATATGAAATGAAAATCGTGGCATATCCCAAAGGACGTATCCATCAACCACAGTAAACAAGTCGTTGATTTCTAGGCACCACTTATACGTTCAGTAGTTTGCCATTGCTTTCTGAACGGTGGCGCCATCGTCCTTTGTTAAAATCAACGGAAACATTTGCAAGCAAACTGTCCGCAGCGTGATTCGAACTCAGAACGTCGATGTTTATATATATATATATATATATATATATATATATATATATATATATATATATAAACATTGGGAAGGGTCGGGAGGGGAGGGTGGTGGTCTGCGGCAGTAAAATATATTTAAAAGGGGTCCTTAGGAATACAAAGTTTGAGAACCGTTAATCCAGATAAAAAAACAACAACCCGGACGTAACTTTTACCATTCTACCATATTAAAGATTCTGTTCTTGTTCGAGATCTTTGTTTTTCTTCCGTACCCTTTCCATATAATAACACATAATTGGGAAAGCATGGGTAGCTTCCGCAATGATAGAACAATTAAACACTTGTACTATCATCAAATATTTTCTGATAGTAAAAATAATTATATCACATCAGACGTGCCCATTATTTACTGGAGGGGGCAATGAGGTTATTCTTAGTGCGATGCTCCTATCGTGAGCACTTGACTTCCGCGCTTTTGGCAACGCTGAGCATATCAGCTCTCAGTTGTAACAATGAGTGCGCGTACGCTATTTCAAAACAGTAAATGCCAGTTTAATTATAGTGTTGTGGTTGATACTGAGACCTGCACCGATTCCGGAAGGGCACAATTCTACCATAGGCGTGAAACCGTATCAACAGTAATCATAATAGCTGTCTCCCATGAGAATGAAAACATTGTAATAGTTCACTAGCTATGTCAACTGCGTTCTGTTTTCTCAATTAAACATTCAAACAAATGATAACATTAGTTGAATCAATGTATTCGTTCTTCCATCTATATGTGTGAACGTCTATAGCGTAGCGGTAGTGAGCTCGATTACAGCTCAAGATTACCTGGTTCAAACCTCGCTGTGGTCAGTTTGAAATAACACTTGTTGTCATTGATTTTTCTTCTTTCTTTTTTCTTTTTTTCCCCAATCCTATTTTGCCTCACAGTGTCAGGACAAAAAGAGATTTCTAGAACGGGATTTTGTTTGCGCTTCCTAAACAGTGTCTTTCGTCGCCACTTTTTAACTCTGAGTGCCACATTGTGCGAGGCCGGGCGTTTACTTTGTATCAATTATATCATAGTAACATTACGAACGGTAACATTTGACCTCACCGTTCAGAAAGCAATGTCAAACTACTAAAAGTATAAATAGTGCTTAGAAAATCAACGACTCGTTTACTGAAATTCACTTGCAGTGGATTCCATCTCACTGTGGCATTGCAGGCAATGAGAGTGCCGATGTCTTAACTAAGGAGGGCAGTGCCGAAGAGCAAATTTACCAACCCCTGTCTTTTCAAGAAGTCAAAACCTCATACAGAGAAAATATGCAGTCGGCTGGAAGACAAACACTGGCTATGAGTATGGAAAAGACTCCCTCAAAGACCTAAGCAGTACAGATCAGGTCATTATATTTCGAATACGCACCGGACACTGCAGACTCAACAAACACTTATATAGACTAGGACAGCTCTCTGCCAGTGTCAACAGGCGGAACAGACACCAGAGCATATCCTGCAAGACTGCCCTCTCCTGTGTGAGCTGAGAAGCAACATGTGGCCACACTCAGTGGACCTGAAAACAAAGCTTTGGGGAAACCTGACAGACCTGAAGCTGACTGCACAGTTTGTGGTCCACAGTAAATTAAGCGCATGACCAGAGATCGCTGACGAAGAAGAAGTTTACTGTTGTTGATTGCTAAGCTCAGTAAAAGATATGCCACGATTCACATGTTATCTATCTGTTTCCCCTTTATGTAATAGTTGAGCCGTATGAATTTTTTACAAGTGATTTCAATTGTTGTCGATTTGCTGTATTTATAACAATGGGAGGGTGTAGGAATGGATCAAAACAATTTTTGTTTGCTAGTTTACTAGGCGGTAAACGAACTTTGCTGAGAGAGGCAAGAAATATCGGTCTCAGTTCCATGGAGGAGATTGAGGAGTTGCCCAGGATAGAGAGGTATGGAGAAATTGCTTACAGGCCCTATGTAACGTATAACCATAAGTACGAGAGTAATTATTATAATGGAAAAGACCAGAATCAGATCAGATTTCGATTGCAGGTTCAACGTATAGAGATATGAACTTCTTATAAATGTTCATACCATAGCTAGTTAGCAACAGTCACAAACACATTTCTAACAAAAAGCTATCTTCCAGAGGGGTGTCAAATACTCCCCGTATTAACGCCCATGGCTATGACGTAATGATGTTCAACGTTTTCTTCTCTCTCTCTTTCTCGTTTTCTGTATGATCCTCTATTTGTTATGTTAGTTATTATTGAAATCAAGTTCATAAAACAACATCATTATACTGGGTGTTAATGTTACAGAAGAGCAAGCACAATTAACAATCTGAAACTACAATCTCTATTGGAATTCACTCATGGACGCAAAATAATTTTCATCCTTCAGCTTCATCCTAGTCTTAAATCGCCAGAAGCTATAATACGTCGTCTCCTTTCCTCGCGGGATGCAAGTCTTTAAGAATCATACATATTTAATGAACTAAAACCGAAGGATGACACTGGGAGGCAGACCATCTCAATTCAGCTGTCTGTCTCCTTTCAGTCACTACTGCAATCATGTCTTGTATTTTGTGCGAATGTTAAAAGTCCCAAGGCGCGCTTCTGAACCGGTTCTCTTTGGCGAAACCAAAATGGGATGAACGCTGACACATTATGGGAAATGGAATGAACACAGACACATTATAGGAAATGCTTTTAAAGGTGGTCTCCTGGAGAAAGTCGAAAATGAAATATTTCTATAAGTTTGAGAGGGGAGAAATATCTGTTGTTAAAGATCTGCTTCATGATGTTAAATCCGTAATCTATAATATACAATTTATGAAACGTAACAAAACAATCTAGTTATAGTAAGTGTTAGAGATACTTGCTACAGGTATATATGTATGAAAAGATTATTAGCGATATATGGGAAGACTGTACCAAAACTATGTAGAAAACATGAAACACGTAAAGAACGAAGCACTTTAGTTTTAAAAAAAGTTAATTGCATATCCTTTACAGAACTTTGCGAATCAATCCCAGTTTTTTAACACTGTTTGTGATTTTCTAGGCATTATTACGTTCAATAGTTTGTCATTGCTTTCTGAACGGGTGGTGACATCGTCATTTTGTAAAAATCCAAGCGAAACAATTTGCAACCAAACTGTCCGCAGCGCGATTCGAACTTAGAACTTCGGGTTTAATAGACAAAGTCCCTATTCCCTAAGCCACAGAAGCCACCACTTTAGTTTTACAAAATATAAATATAAGATACAGCGGCGTTTCGACTAAAAAGCCTTTATAAAGCAAAGAATACAAAGCAAACGAAGAGATTAAGACCTTTTTTATACACCACACATCCTATGTAAGCTCTGTTTAATTCCAAACCTATATACTTATTCTTTCCTTTGGATGAAACAGTAGGGCAGAAATTATCATTAAATTACTCCATTGTGAGATTAGCTTTCAATTTACTATAACTTATTGTGATTGGTACAAGTTCTGAATTTATTCAATCACCTGCAGGTTTCTTATAGTAAAAGCACATTCGTTTAACTACAATATTACATGTCATTTATCATATTTTATTAACAAAATAAAAGAATATGACAAAATAATTTGTACATACAAATGTATAGTGAAAAAATGAAAAGAAATAAAATGTCCTTAGCGTGCTATTACACAGAAATTAAGAATGAAAATCCAGTCCTTCGAAACTAAATGCTACAGAAAGATCCTACGAATACCATGGACAGAAAAAGAAAGAACACTGATGTCTTGAAAGAACTAAATGTTAAAGAGAATTGGCTGATAAACAACATACTATACAGAAAAATTACATACTTTGGTCACATCAAGTGTCACGATGTCCTGGAAAGAACAATACTGGAGGGCAGGCTCCCAGGACACATAGGCAGAGGCAGACCAAGAAGAAGATGGCTACAAGATATTAAAGAAACCATGAATATGACCATCGACGAAGTGGATGAACTGGCTAGAGACAGAGTGAATTTCAGATGTGCTGCGAAGAGAGAAACGTTCTATAAAGGATACTCACCTTGATGATGGTGAGTCAGTGTGATGGTTTCGCACAATAATCACAACAGCAATGTTCTTTCAGTATGTCTATTTCTCATATTGTAAACAACATCTAACTATTATCTGCTTTAGTTATATGTTTCCATCCCAGTTACAGAACAGACCTCATATTGTCAGGATGTTTGCAAGCTGTGTTTAAACTAGGATTTTAATAGAATACGATTTTATAGTCTGAATATTTAGTGCATATTTAGTGCATTCAGTTTGTTTTGTTTTCGTATTTACTAAGCCCGTGTATTGCCAGGGCTCTCAAGGGGAGCAAAGAATAGTACCACTGCGACCTACCAGGCATCTAATAAGAGGCGACTAAGGTAGGGGCCTAGTAAAGCTACCTTAGTAAATAAAAAGCGTCACAGAAATCGGATATGCTGGCCTACTTGTAGGCGCATAACTGGCACAATGTATAATCGCTCTTAAAATAGGATCACATACAAATGAAAAAGAGTGATTAACAAGTATCCGATATGAAGCATTCAAAGAAGAAGAAGAAGAAGTATTTACTAAACTCGTATTATTGTTTTATCCTCAGTTTTTCAATGCGCCCCTTCTTCTGCATATGTATACATCTAAGTATCGGTTGTCTCTTTCAACAATTTGCTGATTATTCACATGCTAAGTCTAGCAACCCTTAATACTGAAATGAAAATCCTGGCATATCCTGTACAGGACGTAGCCATCAACAACAGCTAGTACGAGTCGTCGATTTCCTTTGCACCACTTATACGTTCAGTAGTTTGCCATTGCTTTCTGAACGTGAGGTCTATTTTACCTTTGTAAAAATCCCACGAAAACGAATTTTCTTCCAAATTTGCCTACCGCGATGTTTGAACCAGGTACGCCTGTCTTGTGATCAAACTCAATACCACTTAAACTACAGAATACTACACTACACCTACTGTGTGTACATACTACACACATAAATTCATGGTTCTCCTTTTAAATATTTTTACTAATTGTAGTTAATACCTGTTGCTAAGTGGTAAAATCGTTGCTTGTGTTCGGAATTTCTACACATACTTAATTGAAAATAATAATTTTGTGAGGGTTTTTGTGGCTAAGTTATTGCCTTGCTTTCCAGAGTTCGCGGATTCGATTTCGAATAAATACCACGCCATTCTGTTCACGAGTGCATTTTTTCCAAACATCCATACGATTCTTGCCGGAGTTACGGAGTTCGCGCTTTGTGCAATACTCTAGGGAGATGGAGTGCTATTTATGCGGAGAGTGACCGAGCCACACGGTGTATGACACAGTGCAATGAAGGTAATCCTTCATCCTTAGATCCTTTAGACAATAAAACGCATGCACATGTGTTAAATAAAATGGACATAACAAAGAGTGGTAGAAACATAGCTATTCTAGAGTAAACTTGAATCAGTGTATGTAACAACACTGTAAACAACAAAATGCGTAGAAAATACACACGTACTGCCGTGTAGTCAGTGTTGAGTATTTCACATGGCATGATGATTGACAAGTCACATAAAAGTCACAGACATATTACTTGTGGTTCAGTGGCGGCTCGTGATCATTTTTGTTGGTGGGGCCAGACATAAATTTTGGAAATATCATGGTTTCGGTTAGGTTATATTTTAATGTATAAAATAATAAATACACATTACACCTTATTTTTGGCTGGGCCCGGCCCCACTGGCCCTTTATGACGAGCCGCCACTGTTGTGGTTACTTTACAACGAACGCAAGTCAGTACCTGCATGACACTATAGATCGCTTATAACGAGAAGAATCGCAGATAGGGGGCACTGTAGTCACTGAGAAGAATATGACAGACTAGGACGTTGTACCTGAAAAAAATACGCGATGAAAACTGGACCGAAAGATTCAAAATATCACATCTTAACCGTTGCTATGTTATTTGATGCTACAAATCAGAAAGAGAAAGTTGAGGTGTTTTGGACATATAAAAAGACACTAAGGGCTGGAGAAGACCATCATGGAAGGAGCCATACCGGCAAAGAGAAGAAGAGGAAGACAACGGAGAAGATGGATTCAGGATGTAACTGATAGTTTGAACATGATGGCTGCAGAGGTGGAACTTATGGGCTATGAGAGAGAGAAATTCTGAAGGACTGTTGGGGTGGCAAAGTTCTGCTCAGGACAAATTATTTTATGATGATGAACTATTGCAAACCAAGACACATCTTACTTACACCTTTTGAATCAAGTCACAAAAAGTAATTCTAGTTTCGAGTGGAAACAAGCAACAACAAACAGTTAATTTAAACATTTTTTATACATCGAAAGGTAGATCAATCGATTGAAAACCATACTAGAAAGAAAAGGTAACGTTTAGTGTAAGATGGTGGCTCTATATATTGAATGTGAAAGTGAGCATCGACAGATGGAGTAAGCAGGGCAAATTTATCACAATGACAAAGAGATAAAAAATGGCACTGATATATTACAGCTAAATTTCTGTGTAAAGATGGCACTTGAACTGATCTAATGAAGAAATGATTTCTGATTGACGTTTATAGAGTCTGATAATATCATTTGCAGAAGTCTTGGTCACAATGAAGACAAACGATAACACTCTGGCTCTGGACTTGATCAGTGGCAAGAAAGAAAACCGAACCGCTATTTAAGAATAAATGACACGTGATCAATCATGTGATTTTAATGTTTTTTCTCAAATGTCGTTAAAGCTAATCTATTGATGACTGCAGTTTGTCATACTCATTTGTTTATCTTGTGTGTGTGTGTCAATGTTAATGGATAGTTGTGGTTCAAGTAATTTATTACGTAGACTGTTATCGGATATAATATCAAGTTAGTCATGCTTGAACGAGTAGAAAATTTTTTTTATAGTAGAATTAGATATTACGGTTGATACCTGACTTTTCACCAAACTGTCGGAGTGATATGATGATAGTCCTAATATAACTGATAACTGTCGGAGTGCTATGATGATAGTCCTAATATAACTGATAACTGCTGGAGTGCTATGATGGTAGTCCTCATATAACTGATAACTACTGGAGTGCTATGATGATAGTCCTGATATAACTGCTAACTGCTGGAGTGCTATGATGGTAGTCCTCATATAACTGATAACTACTGGAGTGCTATGATGATAGTCCTCATATAACTGATAACTGCTGGAGTGCTATGATGATAATCCTCATATAACTGATAACTGCTGGAGTGCTATGATGATAGTCCTCATATAACTGATAACTGCTGGAGTGCTATGATGATAGTCCTCATATAACTGATAACTGCTGGAGTGCTATGATGATAGTCCTCATATAACTGATAACTGCTGGAGTGCTATGATGATAGTCCTCATATAACTGATAACTGCTGGAGTGCTATGATGATAGTCCTCATCAGTGGCATTTGTAATCCTTTTTGTTGGTGGGGCCAGACACACATTTTCAGAAAAATCATGGTTTTGGGTTCGGTTATATTTAAATTTTAAAAATAATAATTACACGTTACACATTATTTTTTTGGGGCCCGGCCCCACTGGCCCTTAATGACGAACCGCCACAGGTCCTCATATAAATGATAACTGATAGATGCAAATGATATATTTTATAGACAGAGATACAAACAATTGAACAATTGGAGGGGGTATCTGTGGCTGGGTGGTTAAGACCTTGACTTGTGTTCCGAAAGTCGTGAGTTCGAACGTTTTTATGCGCTCCATAAATAGTGTAATTCTTTACCTCTGTTTTTTCTGTGGTCCACAATATAATTATTACTATTTATGTTGTTGGACGCTGACACAAACTAAAACACTTATCTTCAAGCTATTAAACTTGAAAGAAATAAAAAGTCCTTTTGCTACCCAAACATAATCCAAGAAAATTGTTTAGAAATGGCAATACAAAACAAACAAATAACATACACTTCCTTGTTTCATGAGTGCCAACTACTTTCATCTTCGATATTCTTATTTCAGTCGTAGTCTCACAAAAGGACCTTCTTGCATTACACTCATTTCTCTAAAAAATCCATCTCTTCAAATCACACCAGAAATCGCCAAGATCTAAATTGATTGATTGATCCCAGATCGCACCCTGGCGTTCAGCAAAATTCCGAAGGCTTTACAAATAGCGGAGTTCCGGTTTTCCCCGTTTTTACCCACAAGAGCGATTTATCTTCCGAAACGAATTTTTGAGGTTGTTGGTTATTTAAAATTAATTCACGTGCATTTTCGCACGGAAGTGGAAGAAAACAAAAGAATTCATTTGATTAACAGAGTATGGGAAGTAGAATGTCACTAACATTCTCAGTCGCAACAATGTGTTAGAAATAATTTACTTATATGTAGCTAATAATACTATAATACTAGATCTTCAACTGCTAGCAACGAACTGCATTACATGGAGATCTAAAATCTCTGCCTTATGTGCCGCCTTTGGTACGAAAGGAACAAACTAACGAACTAACTAATACTATAGTACTGATCTGGAAGTTCAAACAAAATAAGAGAATAATGCAACAACATGGATTCGCAGCAAACTGATTGGCTCACTGACGAGAGCTTAAGCTTGTCAAAATGTTCCCGACAAAAATGGTTATACAACTACATAACAACTACACAACATCTAAATCATAACTTCATCACAGCTAGACAACAACTAGACAATAACACTAACTCAATTAGAGATTATCTAGACAATAACTATTCTTCAATAAGACCACAACTATACCTCAGCTAGATAAACAATACCAACACTTGACCTTAATTAGGCTTAACAAACCACATTTAAAACCATAACTAGACCCAAACAATACTATAACTAGATCATATCTAGACATAAACTAGACCCAAACAATACTATAACTAGATCATATCTAGACATAAACTAAACCCAAACAATACTATAACTAGATCATATCTAGACATAAACTAGACCCAAACAATACTATAACTAGATCATATCTAGACATAAACTAGACCCAAACAATACTATAACTAGATCATATCTAGACATAAACTAGACCCAAAAGAAGAATATTACCATTACCAAACTAAGGCAAACAAACAAAAAAAAAAAAAACATAACGAGACTACAACTGTACACAAACTAAACCTAATCTAGTCCAAAACAAAATATAACCTAGACCCAAACATACCCAAAACTAGACCACAACAAGACCATAAGTAGACAACAATTTCAGAATATAATGAATAGTATATTACATAGATAAATAGTACGCTGAATTATGTTGATCTTCTCCTTTTTCTTCTTTGCATTCGTTCTTTACGACCAATTTTAATCGCTCTTTGTGATATGTTTGATCTTTGCCAAGAACGTGTATACGTTGCACATTGGTTTGGTGGGCCCCTAAACGCATGGACCTACACGTTTAGGACAAATGCATCCAATTTCAGCCAAACCTCCTTAGTCGCCTCTTACGACATGCATGGCAGGTAACAGTGGTTCTATTCTTTACACCCCAAATTTGGGCCCCGTAACCACTCAGACGATTCTGTTGATGATATCTCAGAGATTTAACTACTTAACAACAAGTCATACATGACACTGAGAAGGTGCTATTGACATTGAGAAGGTGCTATTGACACTGAGAAGGTGCTATTGACACTGAGAAGATGCTATTGACACTGAGAAGGTGCCATTGACACTAAGAAGGTGCTATTAACACTGAGAAGGTGCTATTGATACTGAGAAGGTGCTATTTACACTGAGAAGGTGCTATTGACACTGAGAAGGTGCTATTTACACTGATAAGGTGCTATTTACACTGAGAAGGTGCTATTGACACTGAGAAGGTGCTATTTACACTGAGAAGGTGCTATTTACACAGAGAAGGTGCTATTGACACTGAGAAGGTGCTATTTATTAGAAATACTTACTACTCGTTGCTACTTGAAGAATGCTTATTCTTGAAGACGTACAAGATACGTCTTAGATACACAACCACGCCCGAGTGGTTACCTGGGTCCAAATTGATGGTGTAAAGAATAGAACCACTGTTACCTGGCACGCATGTCGTAAGAAGCGACTAGGAGGTTGGACGTGGGGCTAGCTATCCTACACCGTAAAAAAACACTAGATGACTACATGATGGAGAGCAAACCGAGTAAACGCTGGCTGAAACCGGACACATCGCCGAAGGATAATCACCAGAGCTCCAAATGGTGCTGAAGATGTGATGTAAAACACACCAATGCCAAGGCTGCATGAATCAGATTTCTCATCAATAGGATGTATGGGGATGTCTGGTACACCCGTCTGGGTGGTGATCACGAGAGAGAGAGAGAGATGCGCAACCATAACGATAAATCGTGGTTCCCATCTATGTTGACCTGAAGAAATCAGCTTTTGACAGGATGCAATGAAAGAGAGAGAAAGAGAGAGAGAGAGAGAGACAGAGAGAGAAAGAGAAAAGAAAATGTTCAGACGACTGTAATACCAGCTTCAGAAATTAATGTCCTGTAAAAATAGTACAATTTTATTGGTGTTTAGTTACTAATCTACGTCATAATACTCTTGGCAGACCAAAAAGATGATCTGTCTACGCCAGCAGGAGTCGAGACTCATATATACCGATTAGTGTTGTTGTTGGTTGGTTAAACTCTTGGTGATATCGCCGATAGAAAAGTTGATATATCTGTCGATTATTGTTGTTGTATGTTGGTTAAACTCTTGGTGATATCGCCGATAGAAAAGTTGATATATCTGTCGATTATTGTTTTTAGTTGGTTAAACTCTGTGATATCGCCGATAGAAAAGTTGATATATCTGTCGATTATTGTTGTTGTATGTTGGTTAAACTCTTGGTGATATCGCCGATAGAAACGTTGATATAGATGCCAACTAATGTTGTTGTGGTTGGTCTCTGGGATGTCGCCGATAGAAAGTATATATATATACCGATTAGTGTTGTTGTTGTTTGGTTAAACTCTTGGTGTTGTCGCAGATAGTAAAGTTGATAACAAACTGCTCTAGTGATACTACCTTTTTTTTTAAAAAAAGATTCTCAAGAGCAGATCGACTCCATTCATCAGATGAACATGATCAAATGACTGTAATCCGGATTTCGCGAGCTTCCAAATGCTTAGTGTAATTGAACTGAAGCTCTACATAGGTCACACAGCATTTGAGTATATCAGATAGTTAGGTTACCAAAACGGTCATTATTTATATATTCATTCTTTATTAATCCCCTTATAGCTTTACCTCAACTTTCTGAGCGAACGCCCGAATATAACAGATCTGATCTAGGCACACACGCGCAGACTCAAAAAAGAACGCTTGTCAGAAGAATGAAAATGTAACCTCTGAAACTTAATCCTTACACTGGACAACAAAGAAAGAAAATTCTTGAAAATCTAACATCATGGTACGGAAAAATGTCAACATTGAAATTGATATTCAGTACTCAGACGATGGGGGACGGATTAGTGTAGTGCATAAGCGTTCGTCTGTTGACTCAAATACAGAAGGGTTGCTGGCTCAATCTAACACTCGACATTCCACACGTGAGGAACTGAATTGGTCCTCCTATCTTATGCGCCATGGGCGTAGAAATATGAAGTTACTTCATACTCTAAGGCATGAAAAGGGTACGAGAAATTTTATTTTATACTCAGGAAATACGTTTGTGAGATTGTGATCACCTACGCCAGCCAGAAACACTCTATCTATCTAATCTCTAATCCTGATTTGTCTTTCAGCGTCAGGACAAAAAATGAGACACATGAAGTGAGCCTCTTTATGCGCCTTGTCTTTCTTTCTTTTCTCCAGTCCTGATTTGCTTCACAGTTTCAGGATAAGAAGAGATTTCTACGAGTAGAACGGGCTTTTGTGTGCGCTTCATAAACAGTGTCTTTCGTCGCCTCTGTTATCTCTGAGGCCCATCTTTTGCGTCTCTGGCCTTTTGCTTCGTATGAACTGTATTGGAGCAACATTGCTCGCTGTAGCGCACAAGAAACAATATTATTTATATATTTCAAGGAAAATTGATCATATTCTTTGCTTCCGTTGCTTCCCATGGGGTTCTTCCAAAAAACCTCATGGCTCTCATCCTATATTTCAAGGAATATTGATCATATTCTTTGCTTCCGTTGCTTCCCATGGGTCCTTCCAAAAACCTCATTGTTCTTATCTTATATTTCAAGGAATATAATTTAATAATCCATTTAAAAACTGAGATTATTTCTAAACTGTGAAGAAAGAATGTCCTTGAGAGATCCTTGACAAATAGATTTCAGAAATTGTATCTAAAATGTGACATGTAAGATAATATGTTTTGTTGAACAAGACAATAAAAGAAATCTAACGCATGTGTGCTTTGTTTATGTAGCTAATAAATGTCAGCGTGTATACGAATCTGTTGAGTTAGAACAGTGGTTCTCAAATGGTGTGCTCAGGCGCACTAGTGTGTAACGACATTCAGGTGCGCCCTAGGAATTCCCAGATCAAGGGTTGGCAACGCGATGAGAGCAGGCACCAGCGTAAAATTGCCCAGATTCATAGCCATGCTTCCAAAATAGATAAATGATGAATAAATGGTGTGCTCAGGCGCACTAGTGTGAACGACATTCCTAGGTGCGCCCTAGAATTCCAGATCAAGGGTTGGCAACGCGATGAGAGCAGGCACCAGCGTAAAAACTTGCCAAGATTCATCAAGCCCATGTTTCTCAAAGGAAGAAATTAAATGATGAATAAATGTATGTAATATTTTCTAATTATTTCTATATTTCTGTGCTTTTTGCATCTTATTTATTATGTTTTTGTGTATAGCGCACCTACGATTTATTGTAGAACTTCAAGTGTTCCACGACTTTAAAAAGTTTTAGAACCACTGAGTTTAGAAGTGATTGTATAGAGACACAGAGTGATATAGCACGTGAGTAGAAAAGATCAAAATAAATATATTAGAGAATCAGGAGGAAGATGTGAAAATAGATTTTAATAAGAAAACAAAATAAGAACATGTAAAAGGAAAATAGAAAGAAGATGTTCTGAAATAACATAATTATCAAGAAGACAGACTCAGTTTTTCACGTGTTGTGGCAGAAACGTGGCCTGGTCGGTGACAGAGCATAGTATAGAATGAAAGATCATGAACACGAGCATGTGAGGCTTATACATGCACGTCATAAAGTAGAATAGATGAATTAGAAGATTAAACACCCGTGTGGTGCTGGGTCCGTCAAGGGTAGCAAAGCATAGCACCACTGCGACCTACAAGGCATGTTGTAAGAGGCAACTGAGCCTAAGAAAGCTACCATAGTAAATTAAAAGCATCGCAGAAATCGGATATGCTGGTCTACTTCGTTGACGCATAACTGGCACAACGTACACTCGCTCTTAGGCTCAGATCATATACACATCACAGAGAGTGGTTAACAAGCGGTAGATATTGAGCGTTCGAAGAAGATGGAGGAGGAGACTAAAAGTAAAATAATATGTCCCTTGTTTGTAAATAGAAACATACGAGAACAGAAGTAGTTCTCATACTGTGTAGATATGTACAAACAAAAATATAAACAAGAGAACACAATTATTCAAGTATTAAAACAATTTTTAATGTATAATTACAGTGGTTCTTGCTTTGTATGGGTTCTGCCACTGTGTCCAAATCAACTTCGAAGTGTGCTACAATATTTAAACATAAAACAAGCCTCTATTTGCAAGATTTACACCAGAGACAACCGGATAAGCAATGTTGTAAGTAATTGTGAGTCTGGTAACATAACATTTTTGAAAGATACCTAATGTGACACTTTGCTTTTCAATTTCTCTTGAAGAAAGAAAGAGTCTTTCTTTCTTCTAAAAGATTGACTGCATAGCACCGGGTTTTACCCCATATGTTCGGTCCCTCGACGCAAAAATGACATGCCATCTTCCGAGAGTATTGCACAAAACACGAACTGATAGCTCCGACAACTTTCCTAGGAGTCTTTGAAAAAATGAACTCGTAAACAGAACGGCGTTGTCAGAATTTGAACTCACTATCTTCGGGTAGCATGGCAATGACTTAACCATTTTGTACCTTCAAACTTCTGCTTCACATTCAAGAACAACGTATCACATGCTAGTAACATAACATATCCTTAGAAGATAAGATGTGTTTAGGCCAGACTTCTGTGTATCAGATGACACAAACCAGATGCCCTGCTTGCTGTATCAAGGGAAGTCGAAACCTACACATTAATAATTTATATCTCACACTTGAAGGCAGGTTGGCAGTGCAGATGTTAGTTTTGAAACATGTTATCTATAAGAAAACTTCAGATATCTTAGGAAACTATCTATTTATTGTGATAGGTCATCGAGTGCTTTTCAAAACAAAGCATAAAGAACCAATTTTTATTTCTTTTTCTTCTCTCGTTCGTTTTTCACGGCCAATTTTATCATTTTTCTTGTGATATATAATTGATCCTTTGACAAGAACGCTTGTTCTACGTTGTGCGACTATGATACTAGGCCCGACAAGAACGCTTGTTCTACGTTGTGCGACTATGGTACTAGGCCCGACAAGAACGCTTGTTCTACGTTGTGCACTATGGCAGGCCCGACAAGAACGCTTGTTCTACGTTGTGCGACTATGGTACTAGGCCCGACAAGAACGCTTGTTCTACGTTGTGCGACTATGGTAACTAGGCCCGCTCACCCCATGAATTTTTATTTAATGTGATATGTTGAGGAATCCGGTGCCTGTGTGTTGCCGGTGCTCGTAAGGGGAGCAAAGAATAGTAACTGCGATCTACAAGGCATGTTGTAAGAGGCGACTAGGGTAGGATGCTAGGAAGGCCGCTAGTTCCTCTTCTTCGTTTTGCCGGTATGCCTCCTTCCTTGATGGTCTTCTCCAACTTTTCGTGTCTTTTTATATGTACAAAATACATTAACTTTCTCAATTTTCAGCCACCTCTATAACTAATAATTCTACTACTACTACTGCTACTACACCTACTACTACTAATATTAGTACTTCCAGTAGTGAAGCTACCACCAGAATAATTACTACTATTATTGCTGCAACTACTGCTACTGCTACTACTACTACAACTACAACAACTACTACTACTATTACAATTATTACTGAAGCAACTAGTTCTGTAAATAAACAATGTCCCTACAATAAATACCACAATTACTACTACTATATACGCCATTGCTACAGTTTTTGCTTTTGCTGAGTGTGACATATTGTAGTGAGCTGCAAAATATTTTGTAATAGATTATAATTCTCTTACTGAGCTTGTATCTTAAAATAACGGACATTTCTTGACTCCAGACAGACCCATAGGTGCTCAGTCTTCCATGACAGATGGTGACACTTATGCATATTGATGACTTTCTTTGCTCGCATGTTATACATACTTTATGTCCGCGTGACGTCCCGCTGCTTATGATATTTAAGACCAATGTTATTTCCTGAAGATAGATTTTCTCATAATCAACGCTGTATATCTCTTATTGTGTCCTCCTGTACATTGCGCATTCATTTGGTTCTGTCTGTTTTCTCATTTTTTTCTTGTTTATCTTCAACTTCGCGTATCTTTTTTCTCATCATTTCTGAATTATTCACGACCACGTAGACACTTGCTCTTCTGTTTAACCGCTGCTTTGCCCCACAAGAAATATTGCAGAAATGTGTGATATGATGAAGAGAACACAGTGATGAAGAGAGAACACGATGGCGAGGAGAGAACCCATGTGCCTTAATTTAAAGATCAACACTTTAAAATTATTGCTTCTAGCAGAAATTTAAAAATAAAATTATAAAAAGAACAACGAAAAGCGATGAAAATGTCCACATGATGTCACCATTATCTCATGTGGTTGATCGTGTGTTTGATCGTGTGTTTGAATGTGTGTTTGACACCAACCGCTTTTCTCTTGCCTTTAATATTATCTGATTAATTTTTCTTTCTGCTTGAAGTGGCTGTGTGAATGAAGAATTTTAGGATTTCTGACTGGTTTTTTCATCCATGCTTGTCTGAATGTGTCTTCCTTTGTCAGATACGCTGTGCGGACGTGAAACCAAATTGAAAATGACAACAGCTGAAAAGGGAAAAGAAAATCCATGGTGTTATGTTTTAAAGTTCCCATCAACACTTGCTTACTGTTTCGTTTCCGGTTTCTTTGTCTACAGTCCCGCACTGAACACCAAAATTAAAGATGGATTAATAATTTAAAAAAAAATATTTTATAATTTGTCCATTAAAGTACGTTACCATCGAGATGTTATCAACTGGGTTCTAACTCTTAGTGTCACGATTTCTCGCATACTCCTACTCCATGCGACACTAGATTCCTTTGTTTCAACTAATTCTATCCCCTGAGAATGGCACTGAGCTGACCTTTATAAAAGGAGGCGTAATGCATACCATGCTGTGGAGGTTTGGCTAGGATTACAAGGATTTAACGCAACATTGCCATCGAAGCATAGTCTCATTACAGCTAAAAAAAAAAGTAAAGAGACAAATAATAAAGAAATCAGTCTGGATCCATGTTGTACACAAAAAAATACATCCCGAAAACATAGAAGATCAACTGGGAATAACAAATTGTGTTGACCAGCCAGCAAATAATAAAGAAATCAGTCTGGATCCATGTTGTACACAACACAGAAACACAGAAGATCAACTGGGAATAACAAATTGTGTTGACCAGCCAGCAAATAATAAAGAAATCAGTCTGGATCCATGTTGTAAACAACACAGAAACATAGAAGATTGACTGGGAATAACAAATTGTGTTGACCAACCAGCAAATAATAAAGAAATCAGTCTGGATCCATATTGTACACAACACAGAAACACAGAAGATTGACTGGAAATAACAAATTGTGTTGACCGACCAGATGTCAGACAGCAATTTTATGCCCCCGTCTAAGGTAGACAGAATATAGCGATTTATCACTAAACGATGATCGTTTACAAACTTGATCCAGTTAATTGTCTATAGATCGTGGGAATTATAGATGCACTCATGTAACCTGGCGGGAATCTGTTCGACCGGGAAACAACATTTCTACTTTATGACCTTTAAGTACTGATACTATTTTCTCCATTTTGTCTGAGTACTTTACTGAGAAACTTTAATTATACAAATATCTTGTCTGTTTTGAGAGCCGATGTAGCGTAGTTGTTAGTGAACTCGCTTCGCAAGGCTGGTGGTCTGGGTTCAGCTCCCGCAATGCGCGTGGAACTTTTCCCGACCATTTTTCTCAGGTCGACCCAACTGGGTACCAGACATGCTCTGGGAAAGTAAAGGCGGCCGGCGTGATGCTGACCATATCACCCATCGTGTGCCGACGGTCAATGAAAATTACAGGCCTAACACTGTATTGACCTATATACTACGAGGTATGAAAGGGTTCCTTTACTTTTTTTTTACTTGTCTGTTTTCGTCATAATAAATATACTGCGATGTGGTTTGACAGAAGATTGAAAAGAATCCCATTGCTAAAGAAGAATAAAATTGATATATTGAAAGAGGATTTTACTCTACAGCGTTATAGTAAAGTCTTTGTCTTTCTCTTCCGTTGTACTTGGTTTGTGACTAATGTGCATAAATCAGACTACTATCTAGAGAACACTGATCTCAGTGTAGGTGAGATTGAGCGACTGGTCCTATCGGGGACGGAAGATAAAATTGATCCAGTTAATTGTCTATAGATTGTGGATATTATAGACATACCCATGTAACCTGGCGGGAATCTGTTCGACCGGGAAACAACATTTCTACTCTATGACCTTTAAGTACTGATACTATTTTCTAGATTTTTCTCTCAGTCTAAAATCTAATTCTATAAATATCTTGTCTATTTTTGTAATTGTAAAGTGTACAGCGATGTAGTTTGGTAGAAGAAGGAGAAGAATCCCATATATTGCTAAAGAAGACTAAAATTGATGTATTGACAGTGGTTTGTACGTAGCTCAAGCGGTAGTAAGCTCGATCACAACCCAAGCGTACCTGGTTCAAACTCCACGGCAGGCAGTTTGGAAGAAAATTCGTTTCCGTGGAATTTTTACAAAAGGTAAAAATAGACATCACCGTTCAGAAAGCAATGGAAAACTTCTGGGCTTATAAGTGATGCCTAGAAAATCAACAACTCGCTTACTGTGGTTCATGGCTACGTCATGTAAAGGATATGTCAAGATTTTTCACTCTACTGAGTTATGGTAAAGTCCTTATCTTGCTCTTCAGTTCTATTTGGTTTGTGCCCCATGTGCATAAACCAGGCTACTATATAGAGAACACTGATCTCAGTGTAAGTGAGACTGAGCGACTGATCATAGCGGAGACGGAAGATAAAACGTAGATCTAGTGTTCATATGTGGTGTTCTATTTCTGCGGAGAGGGACTGCGTCATTCGTGGTAAAATCCGGTGCAATAAAGTCAATCCGTCGGCTTTAGATGGCTTTACTAATGATAATAACAAGTAAAACAAACCTGACAAGACAAAGAGCGTCTGTTCTGTTTTTGATTTACTTCTGTTGTGTAGTGCACAAAACATTATCAAGTTAACACTGACAGGTAAAAGGATATCAGTATCCCAGTACAAAACAATCATAACGATATCTTTCCATCTGTTAAACGTAGTGTTCATTGTGTATGAGTTCGTAGTGACATGAACTGGATACTGGATTATATGTACATTTTTTTTTTAAAACAGCCGCAGGTGATTTTGTTATACTCATGGTGTTTTTCAGTGATGGGATACTGAATACCGGAGGATATATACACATAGATGATACCGACATAGAGACAGTTCAAGTAGTAGTAACATGTCCCTTGCAGAACGTAGCTTTTATTACAGCAGACTGAAAAAAAAACCTCTCTGTCTCTAGCTAGCTCTCCCGCCTCTTCCAGCGTCAGGTTCAAGTTACTTTTCTGTAACACATGGTTTCAAAATCTTCAATCTTTTCTTTAATGTTTGTGTTATGGTTCACGACTCGCATCCATATGTTGACACACTGAATTTATGTATTCTCAGAAGTCTTACTTTTGTTTCTTTGCTTCTGTAGTGCCATAGTTTCTTTATGCTGACCACCTTCTGGAAAGTCATGGCTAGTCTTCTTCTAACTTCTTTCATACAATCTCCATTGTTGTTAATTTTGATTGTAGAGACAAGATATTCCAAATATATGACGTTCTCAATGTTTTCATTATTGATGATAATTTTGGGTTATTCACAAAATAGATGAGAATGCAGTAAATCTATTTGATTGGTAAAACACGTAATCATAAAGTACTGTAGTACTGTTTTCATTAAAAACGTTTGTATGTAGTCGTCCACATATGTTTTCTTTAAATTTGTAACTCCTGTTGTTCGTTTGCTTGATAAAGGCCTTGTTGGTCGAAACGTTGTTGTATTTTGTCATTGTTTTTGTAATTTTGGGTTGAGATTTTGCTTTGTCGTTGGACATACTTTTAGTTTTCTTTATATTCAGAAAAAAGTTAGTGACAGTAACAGACTTTAACAACTTAACAGTACAATTTCTCATATGGGAACGTTGTGCTCGAAATTAGACATAGAATTAGCAGGACAAATGCAGCCTACAGAAGACTTTGCAAGATCTGGAGATCTAACATTTACGGAACTACAACAAAGCTCCGGATGTGCAAAGAATTTGTTAAAACAGTCCTACTATATGGATCTGAGACTTGAAAAGGAGTAAAGTAAATAGAAAGTGAATAAAAAACATAGAAAGTAAATAAAAGATACACACGTTAAGAAGATTAATGGGAAGACTTTTCAGAAAAATACCTGTGTACACCTGAGGAGATAAGATTAGCAATATCAAACATCAAGAATTAACAGGTCTGGAAGACAAAAATAAAGAGATACAAAAGAGACGATAGCGATAAATTATGCATGGTCGCTTAATGAGAATAGAAAGATGATCAAAACATGCATGCAGTAGACACGGCAAGGGCAGCGGACATAAAGAAAGATGATCAAAACATGCATGCAGTAGACACGGCAAGGGCAGTTGGACATAAGAAAGATGACAAAACATGCATGCAAGCAGGCAAGGGAGCAGGATAAAGAAAGATGACCAAAACATGCATGCAGTAGACACGTAAGGGCAGAGACATAAAGAAAGATACAAAACATGCATGCAGTAGACACGCAAGGGCAGCGGACATAAGAAAGATGACCAAAACATGCATGCAGTAGACACGGCAAGGGCAGCGGACATAACGAAGGCTTAGGGCGCATGGTGTATAGCTATTGAAGCAAAGCTCAAGGACATGTATATGACTCAACTATGTTTGACAGATAGAGATATGTTGGGCACACCTTGAGGAGAAATGATCAACGAATATCAAAGCAGGCATTGAAGTGGGATGCAAAGGGTTCAAGAAAGAGAGGTCGACCTAAGGAGACCCTGAAACGAACTTTGTTGAGAGAGGCAGGAAATATCGGTCTCAGTTCCATGGAGGAGATTGAGCGAGTTGCACAGGATAGAGCGGTATGGAGAAATTACTTGCAGGCCCTATGTAACGTATAATGGTACGAGAGGAATTATTATTATTATGTTTGATATAAAGAAGATTGAGTGAACATATTTTTTCTCTACCTTATGTATCCTTAGGTAAAACGAGAACTGATGATGATGATGGCACTACTACTAAGAGAGCCTTGATAGTATGATGGTTAGTGCACCTGCTAAGTAGATGGGAGGTCGCAGGATTAAATTCCACAGCGGAAGTGGTATTTTTTAACGATCGTAAAGGTTCAGGTCGACTCAGCTTCAGTTAGATAACAGGGAAACTATGGGAAATAAAGAACTACTAGTTGTGATGTAGACCACAGTACTCATCGTTTCCTAACACCACAGTCCCCCTAAATAACCAATGGTATGCTAAGCGGGTTCTTACTTTTACCTTATTAACACTTCTACAGTACATGTCTAGTCTAGAAACACGACAATCACACTTCTAGAAAACACACATAGCATAGAAGAAGAACATACTGTTTAACACTTTTACAAAACACGCCTAGAAACACGACAATCATATTATTTAACACTTCAACAGAACATGTCTAGAACCACGACAATAATACTATTTAACACTTCTAGAAAACACATATAGTCTAGAAGCAGAACATACTGTATAACAATTCTAAAGAACACATATAATTCTACAAATATAACAATCATACTGATTACCCCTTCAACAGAACACGCATATTTCTACAACTATAACAAATCATATTATGACATGTCAACTATGAATAAATAAGCTGTGCAAGTAATAACTAGACATTAACGGCTCATGACCACGCCCTACATAAATCACATCAACATATCATAGAAATGTTAATAACATAAGCATATGTCACTCGCATTCCTGGTATACCGCACATGTCGCATATCTAACGGTTAGGTTGACCCATTCAGAGAGTGATAGAGAGAGAGAGAGTTAGGGGAGTTAGAGAGAGACAAAGACAGACTCAGATGTCTATATAAACACACATTGCCAGTGACACAGACATGTCATTTCTTCTTCTTCTTCTGTGTTCTCACTAGGTTGGAATTTCAGATTCTATAATCTTCTTCTTCTTTGCGTTCATTCTTTACAACCAATTTTAATCACTCTTTGTGATATGTTTGATCTTTGCCAAGAACGTGTATACGTTGCACATTGGTTTGGTAGGCCCCTAAACGCAAAAACTTCTACTCGTTTAGGACATGTGCATCCGATTTCAGCCAAACCTTCTAAGTCGCCTCTTACGACATGCGTGGCAGGTAACAGTGGTTCTATTCTTTACACCCCAAATTTGGGCCCCGGTAACCACTCGGGCAGATTCTCTAATAAAGGCAGCCGTCTGCCTCAGATTATCAGCCACGCCATACAGTTTGTCTTGGACGCTAGTGTAAGTGGGCCACCTCTTTCTTCTCAAGTCTGCATACTGGAGGCAGCTCTGTAGGATATAATTCCTATGATTTCTGCTTCCCGTTTGTGCTGACCTCTTCCCGCAATAAGTTTTGGCCACCCTCATGATGGTATGTCTGACATTCTTACTGCGTGGCTAAATCTCCGAGGCAGATTGGCGACCGTAGAATCCGCTATCGCATTCCTCATTGTGAGGGGTCGTTGCACCATGTTATGCACCTTACGGCCTGGTGCATCCGTTTTCTGCAAGCATTTGTTTCGGGTTAGCATTCCCTAGCGGACACGTGCATTCGATTTCAGCAAAACTTCCTTAGTCGCCTCTTACGACATGCGTGGCAGGTAACAGTGGTTCTATAATTTACATCCCAAATTTGGCCCCGGTAACTCGGTCGGGCGAGACATGAAATGAAAATCATTGCATATCCCTTACAGAGCGTCGCTATCAAGCACAGTAAACAAGTCGTCGATTTTCTAGGCACCACTTATACGGTCAGTAATTTGTACTGTTCACTGAACGGTGAGGACTATTTTAACGGTTTGTAAAAATCCACGGAAACTAATTTGCTTCCAAACTACCCACCGCGGTGTTTGAACCAGGTAAACTTAGGTTGTGATCGAGCTCACTACAGCTTGAGCTACAGACGCCCACATAGAAGCACATATATACACGTTTATACGAACACATACACAGATGCATAGCGACACGTACATACGCAGGAGAGACATACATACAGAAACACGCACATACGAATATACACATCGTCATATGCCACGTCGACTGACGTAGATCACTATGTATCTTTAGTTACAAAACCCTGTCCTAACTACTGACAATTAGTTCCGATGATGACATTTTTCTGCTTCATGAAGTTAGACTTTGTAACATCATCTCTCCCCAATTGTCAATTATCTTGTTATATATTGATTTGCCAGCTGTTACCGTGTGTTCTAGTCCTCATTTTTTCATGATATGCCCAAAAGTAGTTAATTATCTCATTCTTATGTTGATAATATTTTGTATGTGCTGTGACCTCTTTCAGCACTTCAACAATTCTCATACTAGCAGTCTCGAGGACTCTTGGCATTCGTATGCCAAATCACATACTTGGGATTTTCAGTGATTTTTAACATATTCTTTAACGTGTTTACATACATATATTTACACATTTACATCATCGACCTCTTTGTCTATGGAGACAAAAGGTTTGGCGTCACGTAGTGTGTGCTGTGCTGAGTCACGTCGTCTGTGTGTCTGTTTTGGTTTATTATCTGAAATGAAAATGGTGACTGGAGCTAATGTAGAGGATGGTCTCTATGCCCTCTGCACTTTCTTTTACCATGATATGCGATGACGTTTCTCTTCTCCACTTTTTTAATCCATCTTTTATTCACGCTGGCTTTGCCTGCCTGTCTCATACACATAACCATATGCCTGTCTCATACACATACTTCATAATCATATACAAATAATCTTATTATCACAACCATGTGATGTGTAAGGGTCCCACGATGGAGTTACCAATACATGTTTCTTCAAAGGTATCTTTCTTCTGCGATACGAAAGAGTGTGAAACATTCTTTCCTGATCAATTCTTGATGTTATTAGTACTTGCCTGTCTTTGTTTTCTTCTTCTCCAACTACTATCGACTGTTATCCTGAAGAAATGTTTATAAGAGGGAGTCATGTATGTAAACATATCCGAACCACATTGCCAGTTTGTGAAGTTTCGTCAGTGCCAGAAGTGCTTTCTGCTGATCTGTCAGCGTTGTTTTTTTATGTCTAACAAATTCGTTTGTTGGATGTTCTTTGTAAGAGATTTCAAACAGACATAAATAATATTTAGGAATTATTTGTGGAGATATAATTCTTATATATCTTCACAATTGACTTCATTACACCGGGCATTATGATATATTGTTTGATCCCTCACCGCAGATATGGCACGCCACTTGCTGTGAGTATTGCACGAGACACGAGATCAATAGGCTACGACAATAATGATAGGAGGGGTATCTAGAAAAAATGCACCTTTGATTAAACCGACTGATTTCGGATTCGAACCTAGGACATTCGGAACACAAGATAGCAGCCACTTATGCACATAGACCCACATTGACATGGTAACAGCCACTTATGTACATAGACCCACATTGACAAGGTAACAGCCACTTATGTACATAGACCCACATTGACATGGTAACAGCCACTTATGCACATAGACCCACATTGACAAGGTAACAGCCACTTATGTACATAGACCCACATTGACAAGGTAACAGCCACTTATGTACATAGACCCACATTGACATGGTAACAGCCACTTATGCACATAGACCCACATTGACAAGGTAACAGCCACTTATGTACATAGACCCACATTGACATGGTAACAGCCACTTATGCACATAGACCCACATTGACAAGGTAACAGCCACTTATGCACATAGACCCACATTGACAAGGTAACAGCCACTTATGTACATAGACCCACATTGACAAGGTAACAGCCATTATGTCATAGACCCACTGACAGAGGTAACAGCCACTTATGTACATTGCCACATGACAAAGGGAAAAGCCATATGCACATAGACCCACATGACAAGGTAACAGCCAGTATACATAGACCACATTGACATGGTAACACCATTATGTAATAGACCGACTGACATGGTAACGCCACTTAGAACATAGACATTGAACAAGGTAACAGCCACTTATGTACATAGACCCACATTGACATGGTAACAGCCACTTATGTACATAGACCCACATTGACATGGTAACAGCCACTTATGTACATAGACCCACATTGCCATGGTAACAGCCACTTATGTACATAGACCCACATTGACATGGTAACAGCCACTTATGAACATAGACCCACATTGACATGGTAACAGCCACTTATGCACATAGACCCACATTGACAAGGTAACAGCCACTTATGTACATAGACCCACATTGACAGGTACAGCCACTTATGTACATAGACCCACATTGACATGGTAGCAGCCACTTATGTACATAGACCCACATTGACATGGTAGCAGCCACTTATGCACATAGACCCACATTGACATGTATGTGATGTAATCAATATTACGCCGTCTATTTTTACTTTTCAGTGTTTCGATGCAAACCCAACTGAGACTGGGTCAATCTGAGAGCCGTGTGGAAGGAAAAAAAATCTCACTGTGGAATTTGATCTTGGGACGACTTGTCTGCGAAGCAGATGAACTAACCACTACGCTATCGCCTCTCTTCTATACCTATATACATACACATAGATAAACACATGCAGAAACACCCACACATACACAAACACAGACAGAGATAATATATACATAGATATACACACTCACAGCCGCCCGAGTGGTTACCGGGGCCCAAATTTGGGGTGTAAAGAATAGAACCACTGTTACCTGCCACGCATGTCGTAAGAGGCGATTAGGGAGGTTTGGCTGAAATCGGATGCACGTGTCCTAAACGTGTAGAATTGTATGCGTTTAGAGGCCTACCAAACCAATGTGCAACGTATACACGTTCTTGGCAAAGATCAAACATATCACAAAGAATGTTTAAAATTGATAGAAAAGAACGAACACAAAGTAGAAGTAGAAGACACACTCACAGCCAGCAGATGAGGATACAGATAAAACACACGAACTTGCAGTGAAAATTTAATGTTATTCTTAGATCTCAGGTGAAAGATGTAGTTAGCTGTCCACTCTTGCCGTTAAGCGTAGGGATGAGAGCTTTAATTTGCGTTCTAGGGCCAGATGAGTCGCCTTTGTTGTGTTATATCCGTGTTTGTGTAGTGTGGTCTTGATATTGTCTGTCCATCTTTTTCTTGGTCTTCCTTAGCTCTAGTACCCGATCTCTTTTTATTGTATGCTGTTGTTGGTGGTTGGTTGTATTTCATTCTCATTAAATGTCCAAACCAATGCATTTGTTGTCTTTCGATGTATCCGGTGCATGAAGTTATGCCCACTCTGCTTCTGATGTCCTCATTTCGTAGTCTATCTCTTTTGGTGACTCCCACTGCCTTCCTCAAGCATTTCATTTCACACGTGGTGAGCTTTCTGCGATTTGCTGCTATAAGAGACCAAGTTTGGCACTGATAACTGGGTTTCTAAATTTTCTGTTATAAACAGGAGACTTACAATCTCTCGGTCTGTGGTGTGCAGTATCATGATGTGTGAACACTGATACTGAGATGGGAGTAAATGAGTAGTTACTGCAGTACTCCAGGTACTAAATCATTATCTCTGAAAAGTTGTTCCAGGTTGATGGATTATCGTCACAGTCGTGGAAGATAGACAGACATGTTTCGCATGAACGGACAGACAGCTCCACTTGTCTGCAGGTTCTAAATTGTGGTAGTTATCGTTATCTCAGCGGTTCTCATGCACTGAGTGGTATTCTATTGAAATGTGTTTCCTGCAAATTGAACAAACTATAGAAGTTGGAACGTATACGTCGTTTGTGAAAAATGTGCATAGAAATGTAAGTAGAAATGTGTAAACAAGACATATTGTAGTTTCTCCCCCCGTGTGGTGCCCGGCCCGCAAGGAAGCAAAGAATAGTACCACTGCAACCTACAATGCATGTCGTAAGAGGCGACTGATGTAGGCCCTAGGGATGCTACCCTAGTAAATAAAAAGCAGCGCAGAAATCGGATGTGCTGGCCTGCTTGTAAGCACATAACTGGCACAACGTACAAACGCTGTTAGGCTGAGATGACATACAAATCACACAGATTGGTCTACAAGGGGTCGATATGAAACGTTTGAAGAAGAAGAAGAAGAGGTAGTTGGTCAACGATCAATTGTTGAGTAAGAAGGGCATGGCTGATTGATGTCCCATTAAGAACACGAAATTAAACGTTGTATCATTATGATCTAGTTGTGTATAACTTAAACTTATAATAACAGAACACGACAGATGTGGGGAAAAAGTAAGGAAGAGAGTAGGAATGGTCAATGACATACTTAACAATATAAATAATGTACTAATACCACACACACAAATAAGAAATATCCAAAAGAAAAGACTTGTAAAAATGTTACAAGTCTTCATCATTGTTATATCGGATCGGAAACAGGGATAATGATCATTATATTGATGCAGGATAATGATCATTGTTATACGATCGGAAACAGGGATAATGAAGAAATAGAAACAGAAGAATACAGATGAAAAAAGTGGGCATGTACAAAATATGATAAGTGTCAAGCCAAGAAAAGAAAACTAATAGACATGTACTTCAACGACTAAAAGTGACTAAATAACTAACTAACTAATTAGCTAACTAACTAACTAGCTAACTAACTAACCGAACTAACTAACTAGCTAACTAACTAATTAGCTAACTAATACTAATTAACTAACTAACTAGCAACTAACTAATTAGCTAACTAACTAACTAACTAATTAGCTAACTAACTAACTAGCTAACTAACTAACCGAACTAACTAACTAACTAATTAGCTAACTAACTAACTAGCTAACTAACTAGCCGAACTAACTAACTAACTAATTAACTAACTAACTAACAAGCTAATTAGCTAATTAACTAAGAGCTAACTAACTAACAAGCTAACTAACTATTTAGCTAACTAACTAACTAGCTAACTAACTAACTAGTTAGCTAACTAACTAGCTAACTAACTAACTAATTAACTAACTAGCTAACCAACTAAATAACTAACTAACTAACTAGCTAGCTAACTAACCAATTAAACAGGTAAGTAACTAACTAACTCACTCACTCAAACACTGACTAACTAACTAACTAACTAACTAACTAGCCAACTAGATAATTAGCTAGCTAACGAACTAATGAACTAACTAAATAGCTAGCTAGCTAGCTAACTAATTATAAACTAACCAAATAACTAACTAAATAATGATTTAACTAAGTAACTAACTAACTATTTCAATAACAGTATAACAATGGCTTGCATAGTCTTATCACTTTTGCAGTGAACAAAAATATAATCATACCGTCTTGTTCTCTTCTTCTTCTTCTTCTTCGAACGCTCCATATCGACCACTTGTTAACAACTCTTGTGTGATTTGTATGTGATCCAAGCCTAAGAGCGATTGAACGTTATGCGCCTACAAGTAGGCAAGCACATCTAATTTATGTGACGCATTTTATTTACTAGGGTAGCTTTCCTAAGCCCCTACCTCAGTCGCCTTTTATAACATGTCTTCTAGGTCGCAGTGTTACTATTCTCTGCTCCCCTTGCAAGCCCAGGCAATACACGGACGCATTCTTGTTGTTTGATCAGATGTTTTACTGAGGTTATTTGAAACAACATTATCGCAGCATTTATTTGATGTGTTTTATCTATCTCCCGTCTACTCGTCCGCTAACAATAACAACAATCACATCAATATGAGGAAATTACCACGCTAACTATACCTGATTTTTCGTTACAGTTGCATGAAGTATTTACAACTCTACAAGATAAGATTGAAACAGATAGCAACACATCAACGCAGGTTCTGCAGTTTCCATGACGTTGTCATGAGTAATGGATGATGTTCTAAATTTGAACCGAGATCACTATCTCAAGGTAAGAGAAGCCAACCAAGGATGAAATTAAATGTAGTGTAAGCTGTGTGGAAAACAAAACAGAAAAATAACAACAACAATAGGTATGCAGATCATTTTTCATAATTACAATAAAAGAAGGCGTTGACATGAACTATTTCATGGTCTGTGTGCAGGTATGGAATTTTGTCTGGTGATGTTAGCGGTACTGTTCAAACATGACACGCTCCAAAAACATCAGGTACCTCACCTGAAGATGTATGCGTGTCTATGTTTGAAGGTATTGTATGGGAGATCGACAGTTGGTTGAGTAAGTTTACTGAAGATGATGTGCGCTATGTTTAAGATATTGATGAGAGAGTTATTGTTGAAGTTACTGAAGATGTATGTGCGTTTATGTTTGAAGATATTGTATGGGAGATCGACAGTTATTTGTTGTAGTAAGTTTACTGAAGATGTATGTGCGTTTATGTTTGAAGATATTGTATGGAAGATGGACAGTTATTGGAGTAAGTTTACTGAAGATGTATGCGTGTCTATGTTTGAAGATATTGTATGGGAGATCGACAGTTATTTGTTGTAGTAAGTTTACTGAAGATGTATGTGCGTTTATGTTTGAAGATATTGTATGGAAGATGGACAGTTATTGGAGTAAGTTTACTGAAGATGTATGTGCGTCTATGTTTGAAGATATTGTATGGAGATGACAGTTAGTTGCAGTAGTTTAAAGATGAGCTTATGCTAGTTGAGATCGACAGTTATTTGTTGTGTGAAATGTCGTTATTGAATATGTGGAAGATGGACAGTTAGAGTAAGTACTAATGTATGTTTTTGAAGATATTGGAGATCACAGTTTTGTTGATATGTTAAGATGTATGTGTGTTTGAAGTAGAGGGAGATCGACATTTGTTGAGTATGTTTACAGATTGTCTTGTTTGAAGGTTTGTATGGAAATCGACTGTTGTTAGTCAGATCAGTAACAGCTAATGAGCGGAAAATCATAACGACAGAGATGAGGTGTCTTAGAAAAGCTGCAGGTGTGACAATAAAAGACAAAATTAGAAGTGAGAAATCAGAAGAAGACTGGATGTGAAACCAGTCATGCAATTCATAAAAGAACAACAAATTAAATGGTTTGGACACCTGACAAGAATGCCTGGTATCGCCTACCTCAGAGAGCCACACAGAAAAGTATAACGAGTACAAAGCAAGAGGAAGACCACGCAAAAGATTGAACGACGGCATCAAAAAACAACCTTCGAAAATGAATATCAGGTTACAAAGTGTCTTAAAACAAGCATACACAAGATCACTACGTCGGTTCCCCCACCCAAAAACTTTATAAAGAAGTAAATGGTGGAAGAGAAGAAGAAGAAGTTATCAGTTTCGCAGCGACTGCCTCAGGTTCCCGTCCCAACTATCCTAAAATTCCTAAAAACGTTACTACAGTCAGCAAAGACATTTTGTTTGAAGCAAACGATACAAGAAAAGTGAAGAAATACAGTTTTCTCATACCGCAAACGTAACATATATAGTCAGAAAATAAATCCATAACTACTGTTAGTTCTAGCACTTTACTTTATGAGTTATCTTGTTCTTGTAGTTAAACAGTTGGGCACATTGCAGTGCTGAAGCACTGGGTTCAACCTCAAACACAGAGTGCTTAATTGAAGACACTGTTAATTATCAAGGTTACCTAGCTATAAATGTGTCTCAAAACATATGTACGTTAAGGGAAATTGGAAGCAACATTTTAAGTGTTTAGATGTTAATTCTCTGATTAGCTGGTAGCGACTGAGCAGCTATAACAGCACTCAGAAACATTGACTGTAACTATAAGGTTTTAGTTTTCATGCAATCCAATAGACTCAGTAACAGTTATCTAAGATAACTGAATGACCATGTTTGCCGTAGTTGAAGGTCTTTCTCTGTTAATATATTGCCATAATCTGATCAAGTCAATATATGTGCCTAAATTGAAAGTCTTATTCTGTCAATATATTTTGCGTATAAGGTCTCTAATATCGACAAAATCTGATAAAAGATCACATATATATCGACAAAAATCTGACAAAAGATCACATATATCGACAAAACATCTGACAAAAGATCAAATATATCGACAAAACATCTGACAAAAGATCACATATATTGACAAAAAATGTGACAAAAGATCACAAATATCGACAAAAAATGTGACAAAAGATCACATATATGGACTAATAATGTGTTCACATATAACATATATCGCCTAACATCAGTCAAAAGTTACTACATATCGATTACAAATCATAGGAAAGATAAAAGTTAACACAGTACATTGATATCCTAGCAGTGAAATAAAAAAAAATATCTCTGGCAGTTTCAAATTCAGTTAGGCACATGGCCCATTAAACGTCGTTTGAAAACGGTAGTGAATGTTTCAAGCTGTGATAAAACAAGCTTGCCGAGTAGTCTCAATAAACCCATAATATGTCGATCAGAAAGTTAAGTTTCAACATTAAACTTTGCCCACACTGAAAACGTACAAGGATACCCACCGTTTAATAGTAACTTGACCTCTCATTGACTCGCTATGAATCTTTATCTCTCCAATAATAGCTTGCCTGTTCCGTGGTAGTCTACCACGATAATGATTCAGTAATACTGTTGGAGTTCTAGGTGTGAGGCCATATAAGCCGGATTCTTAATTGTAGTAAACAGTCTCGGACAATTTAATTGTGAAATATAAACTATCTACCGGCGATGGTTAATGTTTTTCTAGTCATACATTTCTGAACTTTCTACTCACAAAGTATGACATTTATGGTCACAGTCTTTGAAATTTTCTGGTTGTAGACTTTGGAATTTTTAATCATAGATTTTGGTATCTGTTGTCACGAAGTTTGAAATATTTTGAGTAGACAGTTTAAAAAACCTTGTTTACACAGTTTGAAATCTATTGATCACATAATTTGGAATCTACGAGTACTGATCACATAATTTGGATCCTGTGTCGCTGGGATTTCTTTGTTTCAGTTTGAAAGGTTCCTATTACACTAATCCAAATACGTCACATAACTTCACATTTATATCAGAAAGTTTAGAATCTCCTGGTCGAGGCCTGTTGGTAATCTGCATATGTGACCGAACCACAAAATTTGTTGTTTCTTGAGCAAATTCAGTATTGATGTTGTACCCACATTTTTCCAGTTGTCTTTATTTCCAAATCGGCCTCTTCTTGATAAACTGTGCTTTCTTCGTATACGCTTCGTCTCTGTCGTGACTAGTTTTCTTCTATCGTTTGGTGTCCAGCACCGATAGCATTATGTTGGAAGAAATAGTGTGCTGAACAATGCTCATTTAGTGATCATGGTGACATGTTTACATTTCGAAATTGGCGCCATGTGTCCTCTGATTTGATTTGCTTTATTGCTTCTATGTTGGATTTTGTTAGTTATTCAACCGTCTGCTGAAACAAATGCTCAGTGTGATGTTCAGTACGTGGTCTTGAATATTGTGGTTGTCTATCAATCTTAAGTATTAAGTTTGTATGGCGTTTGTATGATGAGCACAAGGTAGTTTTGTATCAAGAACCCCAGAGGAAGCAACGGAAGTAACGAATATGATCAACAAATAAACAGGGTACAGGTATTAAGAGCTTCCGAAAATATGGCGTTTGTATATAACGTGGCATGATTTGTCAGATATTCCTGGATAGACCGACATGATATGTATATACCTAACTCGCAGCGCGATCTTATCAGTAAGTGTTCTTCTACTAACTATCTGTTAAGGGAGGTCGATCATCTTTTGGTAATCCTGGAGTGAAGTATTGTCTATCTACGAAGCGCATACAAGAGAGCCCATTTTTGCTATCTCTCCTTAATCTGACGAAGCAAAACAGGATCGGAGAAAATAAAGAAAGAAAGACAGTGCTGTCAGTTATCATGAATAGCTAACTTTGTTAATTCTACGTGCCCGCCTGCCCAGCGTGTTCGTAACGCGTTGTACGACGGGTGATAATCCCTCTGTGGGTGCAGGTTCAATTCCGCGGGCTGGCTTAAAAGTGACAGGTTCTCCAGATTTACGGTGTTCGTGGGACCGAACCGAAGGGTTACGATGTCCATGGCACCGAGCCGAAGAGCAGAAAGCTAAGTGCTTCTGGATCGGAAAAATAAATGCTACTCTCGAGACCTGATTATTGTATTTGTTTCTTTCATAGCATTTTTATTTATATTTTAAATACGACTTGTTTATACGTGTTTCTTATCATTGTTTTATATTGCTATATTTATTGTTTATGTAACTTATTATATCTATACATCGTCACTGTCTAACTTAGAATCATATTGTTCACTGTCTTAATCGTTTTAGCGAATTGGTGGAGAAATTTTGATATTCCCTGATCACAAACATTCAGCGTTGATCAATGGACGACGCTCGGTCAGAGCTTTCAGTTCGAACAAATATCAAGTTACTCACTAAATCAATGCGAACACTGACACACATTAAGGTACACAGAACGTAAACTGAGTAGCAAGGCAAATCTAATCTAATTCATATGTGTAGCTTTTTATTTCCGTTTTGATGTGTTTCAGATACAACGAGTATGAAGATTGAGGAAATCCGTTTTGCATATACAGAAATTGTACTTTAACACCACAGATAAAATTATGTTTTTTTACCGAAATAAATTAATCGTATTTAGTTACTACGAGTGTACATGTGGCACCAGCAAGATAACAGAGACACACATATTGCAAGAATGTCCAACATGCACAAAACAGAGAGAAAACACATGGCCAATCCCCATATCAGTCCAAGACAAGCTATACGGAGATGTACATAGACTCCGGTTGATACTTTAAACTAACTACTTTAAAAGTATACAAATCGATGTCTGAAAACGTTGGAAGAAGAAGAAATTACTACGAGTGCCGCAGTAGCTCAGTTGTTAGTGAACTCACTTCTTAGGCTAGTGGTTCTGGTTTAATTCCACAGTGGGCGTTGAATATTTCACCAACTGTAACGGTTCTCAGGTCGACCCAGCCTCAATTAGGTGCCAGGAAAAGCACTGGAAAGTCAAGGAGAATGCATAATGTCGACCACATCACCCATTATGTAATGACAGTCAATGAAAAATACAGGCCGAACAGCATATCACTTAAAATGCCACGAGGTATGAAAAAAAGTTCCTATACTTAGTTTACTTACAACTTATTTAGTCGCTACAGCAGTATTTCTGAGAATCTATATAGACAGTTGCTGCGCTTTATCACTGCGGCAACATTGACGTACTTTGTGGAATGTTACCGCATTTAGACAGCATTAAAGAATGATTCTCACTTTAGAAAGATATCTACGTGAACACAAAGACAACAAACTCTATAGAACGTTATCGCAATTAAACGTTACTGTCACAATAATGGTATTTTATACGTACTTCGTTACTCACTTATTCACCTCCATTTCTCGTGGAGCATATGGCCTCAACAATTGTTGACCGCTTTTCTCGGTATCCGCCTTTCTGCATGGCCTTTCAGGATAGTCGATCACCCTTCAATTCCTAAAGAAGATTTCATCTCCAGGTCTGTTTAGGACGTCCCCTTTTTCGTTTTCCCTGTGGGTTCCACTCATTAACTGCACTGATATATCACAGCAGCAATTTCGATCTTTAAAGCCACAAATGTGCCGTACTCATGGCCTCATGAACAAAAGTTACAGAGAAAGCTATTAGGAACACACAAGGAATTCCCTACTGACACAGATGCAACCCATCTTATAGTTTATATAAAACCAATCACAAAGAAGAAAAAGAAGGACTCTTGAGAAAAGTTGCATCGTCTTTAGATTTAATAATGCCATCATTTCAGGAACAATTATCTTGGACTTTGTAATTTTAAAAAAAAAGTAATTTAGTTGTAGTAAAAATAATTTATAATTTAATAAAAATTAAAAAAAATTATCACATCAAAAGTTGGTGATATAGTATTGCAATCTAAAACACGTTTTTTTCTTCTTCTTCATTTGTCTGCATTGTTACGCTACCATACAATCTATATTCTTGTCTGTTACTCACAACCTTGCCTTCTAACATCGCATTTCTGCGTAACTTCAGATTCTTGAGCCGTTACTGTTGTTTAGGCATGCACTGGTGCGTGATGTTCCTAGGGTGGGGTGCTGTTAACCTAACACGTATATTTGTTTTCATGAATGCTGTGGTTCTAATTTTGTTTTTGTTGCACGCATTGTAATACTTACCTGCGCTACAGGAATATATTGTGTCTTTGTTTAAGCGAGGCAGTTCCTTAAAGGTATTGTTGGTAGCACCGCCAGAACAATCATTTTGTTCTGCCCAATTACCTTCAGTATTGTTAATGAAATTATTGCCAGTTCTTCTTCTTCTTTCTCGAATCCTGTATGCCTCACAGCGTCAGGTCAGGAAGAGACTTCTAAAACGGGCCCTAGTATGCCAGTATTGCCAGTATATGTTCGTTTGTAGATGCTAACTAGCGCTTGTCTTAAAGTTTACACCATTCGTAGTTAAAAGTCTTCTGTATATGTGTATAGCATAGTCAAGTCAGCTATCATAACGTGTATCAATCTTTGACTTGGTCTCCTCTTCATCTTCTTATTGTTTGTATCAATCAATCAATCAATCAATCAATCAATCAATATATTTAAAGTTGTTTATCCTCTTCATCTACTACTGTCGGAGAAAGCACACTTGACAGAAAGACAGATCAGACTTTACAGACAAACCACACAGATGACACTTGATGCACAAATAATACTTGGCACATAGACCAAACTTGGTATACAGACCACGCAGACCACACTTGACACACAAACCCCACAGACGATACTTGGCATATAGATCAAACTTGACACACAAACCATGCAGATTACTCTTGGCACACAGAACACACTTGACGCACAAACCACACTTGGCACATAGAGCAAACTTGACACACAAATCACGCAGACGATACTTGGCACACATAACACACAGACACAATTTGACACGCAAACTACACTTGCTACAAAGACTAAACTTTACACGCAAACCCCACAGACGACGCGTGGCACACAGACCGCACTTGACACACAAGCTCCACAGACTATACATTTCACACAGAACACACTTGACGCACAAACCACACTTGGCATATAGACAAAACTTGACAAACAAACCATACAGATTACTCTTGGCATACAGAACACACTTGACAAACAAACTACACTTTGCACATAGACAAAACTTGACACACAAACCATACAGATGACACTGGGCACACAGACCACATAACCATTCCCCATGACGCTATATTACAAAAACTGAATATGTGTATATTGGTATTTACTACCTACCAATCACAATTTGTCTCACTTTAATCACAACTTTTAATATAACTTACTTTCTCGTCACTGTTATCTATATACACATCGTATTATCTACATCATTAGTTAATTGCATATCCTTTACAGGACTTTGCGAATCAACCCTCAGCTTTTTAACGCTGTTTGTGATTTTTCTAGGCATTATTACGTTCAGTAGTTTGCCATTGCTTTCTGAACGGGTGGTGCCATCGTCTTTTGTAAAAATCCACGCGAAACAATTTGCAACCAAACTGTCCGCAGCGTGAATCGAACTCAGAACGTCGGGGTTAATAAACCGAGTCACTATCCTTTATGCCACAGACTCCACCATCTACATCATTACATTCATCATTAACCAACATTAACCAACATATCCAACAATATAAAATACATAATTACAATTTTATTTATCTTTAAAAAAAAAACAATAACTTTACTTTTTCAACTTACTTCACGAACTAAGTGAATTCATAAAATATTCGCTACAACTTTCAGAATTTAAAACAATCACAACGTAGAAGAAAAAACGCAACACATTTTGCATAAAAACTAGAACAAAACAGCAGTAAACGAGAGCGTCTAGTTAATGTTATTGGATTTCAAGAGAAGGAAAAAAAAGAGGAAGACACATTATCTAAATGGTTTGATTTGTCTTTTAAGAACAAATATTATGCGACCAGCTTCCGTCACAGCTAATTAGCCAGTAATGAGGCGACTAAAGACTTCACGTTTTCTTTGTTTTTTTTGTTTCTACTTCCCAATAGCACTGCAATGTTGATCAATGTTTAACGGAAATGACGTAACACCTTAGTGCATGCCAGGTTTCCACACGTGCAATGTTATGTCATGTATTTTCTTTAAATAAGAGTACAGTAGAATCTGAGTTAACTGGTACTGCGGAGTTAATGTACTTTCTGATACTTGAGGTTGCTATTACAAGGGACATAACTAATACTTTAACCCAAACTATATCATAAGCTACCTATCGAATTGAATTGTCGATTGTCTATTTTCAGGTGGATGATGATGGAAAAGGTTGTCCACTCTTGTCGTTAAGAGTAGGGATAGGAACTTTAAGTTTTGTTCCATGGGCCAGATGAGACGCCCTTGTTGTGTTATATCCGTGATTATTTAGTGTAGTGTTGAAATTATCTATCCATTTTTCTCTGTCTTGCCTTGGTTCTAGTACCTGATCTATTTTATTGTATGCTGTAAATGGTGGTTGGTTGTATGTCATTCTCTTCTCTGTCTTCCCTTGGTTCTAGTACTGATCTATTTTATTGTATGCTGTTAATGGTGGTTGGTTGTATGTCATTCTCTTCTCTGTCTTCCCTTGGTTCTAGTATCTGATCTATTTTATTGTATGCTGTTAATGGTGGTTGGTTGTATGTTCATTCTCTTAGTCGACTCACCATTTGTTGTTATTGATCTCTTTTTATGCAAACTGTAAATTGGTGGTTGGTTGTATTTCCGTCTCATTAAAGGTCAGAACCACATCATTTATTGTCTTATTGAATTACCGTATTTAAAAGCAAACTAACGCAAATAAAAACAAACTTACCTAAAGTAACATATTCTAAAAGTATTATATAAAATTGTACTTTAGAATGCAGTTTGCATGTCAGTTAAATGAACTTTCAGATGCCTTGTCGAGCCGTTGAATTTCGTTACCTAGCTTCTTAAAAATGAGCACCGACCTTCGATTTTCCCATGAAATTTTCTGACGTTTTTTAGGCCTTTTGCATGTTTCAATTTTTTGAATAGTTTTTTGTAACGTTAGCATTTAGCTTCTACGCATTCTTGTGTCGACATTTTTGGCGTTTGGTGAGAAGATAAATTTGAATAACAATATATCCACCAACTAAGCATTATGTTCAGGAGGTGGAAACAAACATATAGTGCGCAAAATGCGAAGCTTACTTACGATTCAAAAAGAAAGAAATAAAAACGTCGAAAGAAATCTGAAAAGAGGACGCTCTAAACTATAGATTTCCAAACTTCTTCGGCCCACCGCCCACTTCGCACAACATAAACTTTCCCTCCACATTATAACAGTTTGCCAACGCCACCCCTGCATATATACATGCTCTATTTTCTCTTTGACATATAAAATTGATATATATTTCTGTCACACATGGTCAATTTTCAAATGATTATATGTATGAAATAAAAAATTGATTATAAAATGGATCGTGTAAGACGGGCATAAGATGAATTAAAATGCAGAATTCAAATTTTAAATGATTATTCAATCGAAAAATCACGAAAATAGTTTATTTTAAAATATATATTATTAATTTCTTCTTTAAGGAGCCACCATCCCTAATCGCCCGAACACCCCCGAATTCTTCTGAACCCACTATCGCCCCCCAGAACGCTTCAGCTCCCACTGGGGACCGATACCGCCCACTTTGGGAAATTCTGCTCTAAACAGTCCTGGAGACGTCTTCTTCATATACTTAACTATGCCGGATTATCCTGGAAAGCTATGAGGAAGTCGACCAAAGCCGACGAAAGAAGAGAATAACTATTGAGCTATTATGCTCCACGAGGAGCGAAGAGAAATAAGAAACAGAAGACGTTGATGTACTAGTATCATTAAATGTCATTGCACTGGATTAATTGTATTAAGAAAGTATCAACAGTCAATAGTTTTGTAAAACGCAAGACGAATAAATAAATCAGAGAGGACACACACTTAAAGCACTTAGTCATGTTCTGGAATGAACAACGCTACTGCGAATCAAAATAAGATTGCCTGTTCCTGTTCTTTATGAAGTTGTTACCTTTTATGTTGTGTTCTCTTTCATCATTAAAAAGAAAATATAGATGAGAGATATGTCGTATTCAGTAAATGATATCATACTGAATACGTTCATTCAATGTAGAAGAAACATTTCATTACATAATGTATCTATATCCATTATGGGACTCTGATACCAAAAACATGTCTTTTAGCTGACTTGACCAAATTGTGTTGCCATACAACAATGTTTCGGCAAATGTGGTTGATTGTATTTGATTACGGCAATAAATTGTTGGTAGCATGGTATACATGACTAGGAAAACTTGCTGAATTCTCTTCCATTAGGGCTGAGGTCAATTTGATGCTAGCTGCCATTTTCTGGGTGGACAAGCTAGGAAACCAGAGAGTGGACTATTATACGTAATTATTATCTGTGTCACCAGTTCCTGTTAGGGATATTTTACATCTTTCTAGGAAATCTTGCCATGTTTATTCTTCAGTTTCTACTTGTTCTCATTATTCTTTATCTATTTCTTCATTGACCGTGTTATTCTTGCTGTTTTTTTTATCTTCTATCAAGTCGTTGGCCGTAATTAATATTTCCAACATGGCGATACGAGGGTGTTTCCAGTATTCTACCAGGTTAAAATAGTCGCCTCATAGTTTATCTCAACTTGCACATTTAGCACCTGACATCTTATGCCAGGTATATGCAATATTTTGGTTACTACTTTATATCTAATATCCCTCTCGCACTGTTATAAATCTCTATGTAGTGTGCTATGAAATTCGTCAATCTTGTTGTATCGTTTGCTCGATAAAGGCCTTTTGATCGAAACGTTGCTTTGTATTGTTATTGTTTTTGTAAAACTACAGTATTTTGTTTTAGTGTTTACCATTGCTACACAGTTTGATTGCAGTCTTTCCTATATTGATAATACTTTTATAAGTTGCTTAGCGTCTGCAAGCAATTTTTCCATATCGCTCTATCCTTGAAACTCGTTCAATCACTTCTATGGAATTTAGCCCGATATTTCTTGCCTCTTTCGGTAAAGTTCGTTTCAGAGTTTCCATAGGTCACCCTTTTTTTCGTCAACAAATTGCCTACCACTTCAATGTCTGCTTTTTTACATTCGTCTGTAATTTTACATGAAAGTCTGCTTCTATCTCCATCTTGTCTTTTTTAAACAGTTGTTACTTGGTTACCACTTATTTCTTCTATACACTAATGTCTTTTCGGACTGACACTTAATGCTGTTCCAACTGTCCCGTTTGTGATCCACAGTAAACTAAGCGTAGGACCAGAGGTCGCCAAAGAAAAAGAAGAAGAATTACCTCTCCTGAATTCATACCATTTTATAATTGCATGTCCAACTCTAAATTTACCTCGCTGTCACAAATTTTTCAAAACCAAATAAAACGCCTTTAAAATGGAGCGTTACTTCATTGCACCATTTTCCCACAATGTTCAGTCCCTTTCCACAGAAAATGACCACCATCTTCTAGAGTATTGCACAAGCACAATATCCGTAGCTCTAACAACAATCAAAGGGATCTTCAAAAACAAATTAACTTATGAACCAAACGACGATGTCCGGAATCGACCCACAACATTCGGAACACAAAACAAACGGATTAACAACTTCGCCACAAAGACTATCAATAAAATATTGTTATCAGATTACCAAATTATGAACATACACACTGGAGGTGAAGAACAGATTAGAACAATAGCTATTGTTCTGGTTTACTAGACGGTCAGCGTAAGAGTGATCCGCAGTTAATGTGGACATTCTCCTACCACAAATGGGTCGTAGTTCGACCCATACTTAATTATTAAACAAAGAAACATTGGGAAGTGAAGACGTCCGTTGTAATATTGACAACATTAGTCGCTGTACAGTAGTTAAAGACAAAAAAGGGGCCGAACACCGTTTACCACAATATGTACCACATAATATTAACACATGCTCTTTATATATGAGAGTCGCAGTAGCGTAGTTTTCGCGTAGTGAACTCGCTTCTCAAGGCTGGTGGTCTGGGTTCAACTCCCGCAGTGCGCGCGGAATTTTCCCGACCCAGCCTCAACTGGGTACCAGACATGCTCTGGGAAAGTAAAGGCGGCCGGCGTGATGTTGACAACATCACCCATAGTGTGCCGACGGTCAATGAAAATACAGGCCTAACACTGTATTGCCCTATATACCACCAGGTATGAAAGGGTTCCTTTACTTTACTTACTTTATATATATATATATATATATATATATATTGTTGCTAATGTGCGCACATGTATATTTTTCTGCTTCTCCTAACCCCCCTTGACGCATACATCATCAATAAATTTCCTCTAAATAGATCTGTCTTGAGCAAGACAGCTTAGTTCATTCCAGGTCTTTCCTGCCTCTTCTCTTTCTCTGTCTACAGTTCGTCTTCATGTCTCTCTAGGTCACCTCCCATCTCTCTTGCCTCCCGGATATATATTTACGTCAAATATTCAAATGTGTACATACACCAACGCGCACGGACACCTGCGCATACACAGATACACACATACACAAGTATAGGGTCTCTGTGGCTGAGTGGTTAAGCCCTTTGCCTTGCGAGTCGAAGGTCATGGGTTCAATTCCGGACCCCGACCTTCTGTTCACGAGGACAGTTTTTTTCAGAGACCCTAGAATTGTTGCAGGAGCAACGGTTCGTGTTTTGTACAATACTCTCGGCAGGTGGCGTGCCATTTCTACGGAAAGGGACTGAGTCATATGGAGTAAAACCCGGTGCAATGAAGTCAATCCTTCGGCTTTTATACACAAGCAGCGTCATATATATGACACGCGCATGGATATGGATACAAACAGAGCGCATGGACAAATGAGCATATATACACACACACATAAACACGAGCACATACCAAAAAATACACAACAGACTCACAACACAGTGATATACACACATACATTATTCTATTCCTATTGCACCGCTATACGTAACATATGGACTGGAAGTAATTTCTTCATACTTCTCTGTGCTTGACATCTCGCTAAATCTCTGCATATATACATACACATATATACAACAAAAGCACATACACACACACAACACACCACACATGTAGAGAAGCATTAGTAAACAAACATACCGTAAACATCTCTTTAAAAGTCACTAGAATACAATGAAAAATTTAATTAGATATAAAACCAGCAAAAATGTCATTTTGATTTCGCATAAACTGAACTTTTTTTTTAGGAATTTCAACTCTCCAAGAAGAAAGAAAATATTTAAAAAAACAAAAAAACAACAGCAACAATAAACTTCCCCGAAGCAGCTTTCTTTAATAATGGAGATATTTTATACTCTAGTTCTTGTAAGCCAAAAAAAATCCGGTGTTTTTTATTTCATTGAGTTTTTCCCATTCTGGAAGAAATTTGCGAGCATCCGATTACGCCAGCCCTGGGCATTCTAACTTGGACTGTCTGCAGAAGATGGCCTCCTTTGATGGAAGCATGATTAGTTAATCGAAACTATTCTTTCTTTAACTCAATTCTGCCCTCAGTTTAATATGATTTTCCATACTTGATTTAACATTTGCAGCCCTCGCTCCTTCTCGACGCCCCTTTGGGGGTGGGGGAAGAAAAACACAACTGATGTAATGAAAATAAATAATAATCATAATAAAAATATAAACACGCAACCGAGGGCAAGTAGCGGAAATTAAGATGGTAGCGACACACTGGGCAATTACTTCTCGGGTAATGATGAACAACATTACCAGCACGCTTGTGTAATTAGGAGCATCGTTATGTATAAATTTATGCGACAT